>CM062818.1:1311157264-1311443200 GCA_031772625.1 Pinus tabuliformis
TTGAGCCCGTGCTTTTATCCTTCTGCTCGCAGTAGGTTTCCCACAAGTCTTTGACGTGGGGGGCTACTTTGAGAAGAGCGAAAATAATCTTTTCCTGACTCGAAAATTCATGAACAGAAAAATACCCATCTAGCAGATTTAACCATTTATCTACGACATCTGTGTCTATTTGACCCTCGAAGATGGGGATTTCAAAATTGACTTGTACCTTAAAGGGCATGGCATTTCCAGAGAAGCTGTTGGAAGCTGATGCGACGCCTCTGGGTAGTCGCTGAAGGATCTGTGCAAAGCTATCCATCAACGCATTCCTTTGTCGCTCGAGGGCTTCTTCGAGCAAGATTTTGATAGGATCTCCTGCCCCCTCATATTTCTTCTCATCTGCCAAGGGAGGCCGTCGAGATTTGCGAGGCTAGTCTTGCAAAGGTTCGCCCAGTTCAAGCCCTAACTCATATCCTGACCTCGTTGGCGACATGCAAAGAAAAATAGAGAAAAAGCAAACCGATCTAATACCACTGATCCGGATTTAAACAAGAACACAAAAAATTACAGAGATAACCATAAACACAAAGATGCAGCGGAAATAATATTTCATTTCATTAATGTAAAATACTGAAATATGCTTACAAACAGAAATGGAAATAGACCAGCTAGGGCGATGGTAGTGTATCTCTGAGAAGAGATGTGGCAGCTACATGCCTCTGAACTGTGTTACAATGAGGCTCAAAGGCCTATTTATTATTGAGAAACAATGGAAAACCCATCACATCCCAAAACCTAAGCCTAGAAGATGAAACGCCAAATTGTAGGCCCCGTTTTGGGTAAGTTGGTACATCAACTTCCAGGGGTCGTAACTTTGGCACTCGATCTTTGTTTGACGTGTACAATAGCTCATTAGAAAGATCTATCCAAGCACTACAACTTTGGGAAGAGAAACATCGGTCCATGGACCCATGTTTCTCCCAAATTTCCCAAAAAACGTCGTTTAGGGCCTCAAAACGGCTCCGAAAGTTCAGGACCTGAAAAAACTGCTAAAAATAGTAAATTGTGCTACAATTATGGAAACTGAAAAACTGAAAGAGATATTTGTGGGGGTCCAAGTGGGATAGGTGGGTGGCCACCAACATCCATTTGGATAAACTGATAAGGATGATGGTCTCCAAGATGCTTAGTACAATCTAGTGAGTGTGAGAAGGATGTTGTCGTCAAACACTCCCATAATCATTCAACTAGAAGCCAATGGTGAAAACTCCCAATCAAATGCAAGGTAACCTGCCACTAAGGACTACAAGTTCCAGGCCATTGATATGTTTCTGGATCTTCTTCCTAGATAAAGTGTTGGAGTCGATAAAGAGATATGTCAAAAGGCAGGAAATCAGGTGTCCCTACATCAATTGACATGAAACGAGACAAGAATGATTGTTTTGGAGATAATTTTTTAATAATGGGTCAAACAAATGGAGGGAAATTTTGAAGTATATGATGGATGTTCGATACAAGAAGAAAAGGATAAATGAATTCCTTAAAATATAGAAGGCACGACACAAAGGTTTATCGGGAAGCTTATACTCATGAACACCAAAGAGTACAGGGTTGTAGGAACATTAGAGTAAGAAGTCTAAACTGATAGGATGGTAACGTTCGGTGAGAGGCTGACAAAAAGAGTTTTATAAGGGAGTACCATGTTAAAGGGATAGACTACTGCCAAAAAATCCTTCTGAATTCAGATATTGAGTCACTGTGTTGTCCAATTTTGCCCCATCTGGTTATGTTTAGCGTGTCTAGATGGGTAAAATCGGTGGTCTTTTCATATTTAGAGAGTTTGAAAAGATCTTAAAGAGAAACTCCGGGGGGTGGGGGTGGGGGGTTCCTTTGTCATGTTTGATAACCGAGTGCAACAAAGGTTTAGTAGTAACTCAGAACAGTTCCTTTTCTGTAAGTTAGTATATTGAGTCTGGATAAAGTGATAAACCTATTTTCAATAGATGTCTACCTCATTTTGTTACCCGTATGAGGAGACAAATTTTGCAAATTAATCAAGACAATCAATCAAAGAACTGACAAATCCAAGCATATAGGATGGGAAAATACCTTAGAGGCCAAGACACACTGGATTCTAAGGAAGAAACCTTAAAAATTCTCACATTCAAGTATCAACGCTACTTTAGATACCAAAAACCATGATGATTGGATTATCATCGCTTTGCATAGCCAAACCCATGATGGTTGGGGTCATCAGTACTACTTTGTATAGCAAAAGTAGTGATGATTTTCAATGCCGGTAAAGAGTGAAGAATTTTTTTTTTCATCGCGACTGTACAAGTAAAAACTCATGTTTCCAATGCGACTGTTAGAGCTAAACCCACGATGGGCGAGGAATATGGGAAAAAACAAAAAATATTCCAAGAAACAATCTAGACTTAGCACTCTAAGGCAGTAATTAGTGATGGTATAAACCCAGACTGATGCAGACAAGCCGAGAAAGCAACAGTTGGTCTAACTAGTTAAAGGATTTGATTGAAGGAATTGATGGAAATGGTTATATATTCCCCAGTGGACTCTCCATTTTGTTGTCTACGTAATCCTCTTTGCAAACAAAGACATTCCCTGTAGCCCAATGAGTGGGAATAGCAACCTACATGACAATCTATTGGACACTTTCCTAAGTTACAATTGAAAAAGGAGATGAGGAAGATGGCCTACCTTGTTCTGATGCTATAATGTCTTTCTTTGTTGAAGACCTCGAATCACTTGTGCTATGGGCTCAGTCCTACTACTCATCATTTAAATGCCTGCACAAGAGAATAGAACACAACAAAGCATGCAAAATATCATAATCAAAATTAACCTACTTAACAGATCAAGGAGTGTTAAGATAAATGATACATCAATATACACATTTATGGAAAATGAACCAACAGTTGTATATATTAATAGAATAAAGGAGGAAGCATACAACCAAGCATTGATGTCAATAAGCTCTCCTTGAGTGAATATCCAAGTCCAAGCTCAAGTTCTCCAAGCCAAATGAGTAGCATATAGGCACAAACTCAGCATAAGGGTGAAAATAGCCAAAGACCAACCATTTGGGAATGGGAGAGGATGAATATATAGACAGTGAAAGGGAGTTAGGAGCTCTCCAAATATAAGAGAAGGCCCTCATCTCAAGGAGGTAGCTCATCGGGATAAGACCAAAGGCAAAGTTGAAAGAACTTGACCTCATCCACGCCGAACAACCTCCAGATCGTCATTCTGGAAGCTTTTAGATCACAAAGATTCTTGTCCTCTTTGGGAAAATTTCCTTTTAGGGATCATCGCGGGTATCAAAGCCAATAGAGCAATGACATCGCGGGGTGAGTATAGTGCAACTAGTGACCATCGTGGTTTTCAGTATCAGAGGAGCGATGATTCTAAAATTAGGGTTTTAGATCCAAGGTATTTTCCAATCAGTGTTTTAGGGAGACCTGAGTTTTGCATATCTGAATGAGTACATTGCATGGTGGTCATGTTTCGGGCACTTCGGGGTATGTCACAGGGAAGTGTGCGAGGTGTGACAAAACACGGTAACAGGGATCAATGCAATTGTTTCAAAAGGCAACATGAATGTCAGAGTGTTGGGTAGTAGAGGCACCACATAATGGTTTTGGGGCTCAAAGCCCGCAATTTTGGGTAAAGGTATGGTAAAGGCTCCGCGAGATGCGCAGAGCATGAATTTTAATGAGTCAAGTCAAAGGGTTGTTCGCCAAAAGATAATGTAAACTAATGTAAATTGAGTCAGCCCATCCATGGTCCGTAGACCATGGAAATGTATAAATAGAGCAAGGCTCTAGAGTTAGGAGTTAGTTTTTGATATGCATTGTTGATATGACATGTAATGGGTTTATGAGGCAAGAATTTTTGGTGCATCTGTAAGTCTGAGTCAAGGGTATTGCTAGATAGAGGCTCTGTAATTGTGTGTGCAGAGGCTTGGTAGAGTCCGCAGCTATGTGCGTGGACCCCTATAGTTGAGTGCGTAGGGCGGATCTGGGTGTACGGAAGAGAAGAATAATAAAGATAAGAACTTATAAATCATTATGTGTTTTCTGTTGATCTGTTTACTACTCATGTTCTGAATTTGTGTATTACCTGTTTATGTTCACGTGCGTCGGGTTTTATTATTAAATGTTTGCTTAAAGACTGTTATAAAGAGCTCAAATCTGTAATAATTTCATTAATAAGCAATTATACCCGTGCGGATCTACGCGAGAGTCTGATAACACTACAGAGTGGCATGAGGCCACATATCAGTGCGCAAACCCTCTAGACCACATCAAGACATCCCAAGGGTGCAGAAACCTTGTTCCAACACCCTCCCCTGATACCTCGGGTGAGACCTCAACCCACGCTCCACGGGCTATTGCCGAAAGGGTCGGTAGCTGCGGGATTTGTTTGGCTAAATAGCTCTTCCAAACCTGGGTCAGGCCCTAATAAGCCAACAAATGGTTCCGTTGCCAGGACCGAGATCTACCTAAGGGATGTCTGATGTCAGAACACTGGAACCCTATGAAGAAAGACCTTGAAGATTGGTTGGATCAGAAGCTTCACGAGTTCGCGGTTCAAGAAAACAGAAATCCGCGGATATCAGAAGAACAATGGTTGGATCGTTACATATACACAGACATCCACGAGATCTTCTTTGCATCATTCCTGATAGAGTTGTACGAGTGGATCGCGAGACTAGCTGACAGCGTGGGAAGGTGCAGACTAGATCAACCCATCGTGTGGACTCCGGAATCAGTGTGCAAGTTAGAAGTATCTGAAGAAAAAATTGCACACGCAGTAGATCGTTGGTTGGATCGGGTAATAGGAGGGTTTATCATTGAGTTCGCGATAGACACAACTGTGAGTTACAGTGAAGCAAAAAGGCGCTTTCTCCAAGGGCCACAGGGTAAGTATGTCAAATCTTTGAATACTTAGATTAAAATGTTATTATGCGAAAAACAGATTATGCGTGCTTATTAATGTCTGGCGTAACGCGGAGCAGAAGAGGCTACCGAGGAACTAAGGGATTAGAGAACAGTCCCTTGATTTCTATTTCTCGAGAAAGCGAGGAAGAGCTCATGGGGTTCTCTCCAAGAAGTGTAGTCCAGTTGATTAAGGGGCGCTTTCCACTAATACCACCTCCACCCACACCATCACCTACTTCACCTACGTCAAATCCATCTTCACTGACCCCACCTCCGCCACCATTGAAGGTCAGGATGGCGAGCACAGTCAAGTTGCTGGTATTTAGGGGCATAGGAAATGAGGAACCAGGTCAGTTCTTTTTTGTGGTAAAGGCTCTATGGGAAGCTCAAGGCATAATGGATGATAACATCAAAAAGGCTACTCTGGTTAGCATGCTACAGGACCGCGCATTGACATGGTATATAAAGTACTCAAGCGATCATCTGAATGCGGGAATAACGACGATCCAGGACGCATTGAACAGAGAGTTTGGTCGACTAAAATCTGAGACACAGTCAGTCATTGGGTTCAAGGAGATCGCGATGTTACCTGGAGAAACCCCATGGGATCTAGATCAGAGATTGAAAAGCACCATTTGTGAGGCTAACATGACATTGACGGATGCGCAGCACTATGCGTGGTTTGTGGTGTCTTTGACACCACATTTGAGGATGACACTATCACAACAAAAGATCTCAACCCAAGTCAAAGAATTAGAAACAACAATGAGGTTGCACGAAACCCCAATACCGGATCCGGGGTTGGGAGTCAGCAAATCCACACGTAAATACAAAACCTATGCTTGGAGATGTGAATTTTGAAACAAGGGCGAAACGGTCCAAAGTACGCGAAGAGGTGTGGTGTATCAAATGTAAGGGCCAGGGCCATGATAAGGATCATTGTTCAGTCTTTGCAAACTATGTGGTGGCTAGGGGACCAATACCATTGCGACCAGAGGTACAAGCAGGGACAAGCGTAGCGCCCGCACTTTGGTGCACGATCTGCCAGGTGGGAGGGAAGCATGCCATGGACTATTGTCATATATTACAGAACCTGAGACAACCCCCCCCCTCAACAATTATTTTACAACTTCTATAGGACGATGGGCCACGATGAAATAAATTGCCGAACTTACGAGATGTTGATGGATCGAACACCTGCTTACAAGATGCAGATGGAGGCATGCAGTCGGGATCCTGCCACAGCAATAGCACGAGGTGGATTCCAAGAACGCAGATGGGGGCGAGGGGGAATCGGACCCGGACGCAAATGAGGACAATTAATCTGCTATAATTGTGGAGGAATGGGGCACTACGCACATGATTGCACAAACCCGGCTAGAGCCTGTTGCCCATACTGTTACCAATTTGACCACGAATCAGTCTATTGCCCCATGCTAATTGCCTAGATGTGGGAAAAGGGGGTTCTTCTGACTAACCCCACTCAGAACGTCCAAATGATGAAGGCGGAACTGCGCGAGGAAGACCCTGACGTAAATATGATGCTTAGAAGCGGCGTAACTATAGGAGAAGACAAGGGGAAGTAGCCAGAGGAGGACGCGTGGGTTCATAAGGCCCCCACAAAACAACCAGAATTCGATTTGGAGTGTGCGAAGGAAACATTTATGGAAGCTAAAAAGAGCTTCGTGGAAGCTTCTACTTCGAGTAGAAAGGATCAAATGGAGCTGGAAAGGGATACTTAAGTGCTAACTACCTTCTTAGAGACATGCATGAAGTTACTACGGGATGCTAAAGCGGTGAAGGGATTGCAAGAGTTGATAACTAGGTGTGCAAGATTAGATGAACCTCGAATGGTCTGGAAGTTGGGCAAGCATGCGTTGCGAATGGGGTAGGAAATGTGATTGACTGCCCAGATTGGGGACTATGAGATGGATCATGTTATTCTGGACTTGGGGTTAGACGCGAATGTCCTACCTAGACAGACCTGGAAGCACATGGGTAGGCCCGCACTACAATTGTCTCCTATCCAATTGCGAATGGAAAACCAACAGAAGATCTTGCCTATGGGAAGACTGCAAGGAGTTACAATAGACATCGATGATGTAAGCACACAAACTGATTTTGAGGTCATAGAAATTGTGGATGACAGTAACCCATATCCTACACTATTAGGGATAGATTAGGCAATGGATATGAATGGATTCATCAACCTAAAGAAACAAAAAATGATATTCGAAAAGAAATCTCTCTGCGTAGTGGTTTTGCTGGACCCAGCCTAAGGGGCGCGCTATACTGAGCCAGTGCGCGATGAAGATAATGACGGTGAATTGGACTGTATCTACTAGAACACAGTGCAAGATCAGGACCGAGTGAATCCGAAAGTGGACGGAAGAATCTCACGGGACCGTGATAGTTCTTGCATGTCAGACTCAAATGAAGAGATTGAGCGATGGCAGAACCGATTACATGAGGTAACGACACTAAATTGTAATAGGATGGTTATATCACTACACTGCGTAACGATGGAGGCAAGGGAGCAGCTCACTAATGAGGATGCCACGAAAGTGAAGGAAATAGTCGACCAATGCAAAATGACGTAGCCGAGACAAAATCTGCAGGAGGTATCCGCGAAGACATCGCATGTGACAATTGCTTCAGGAGGGGGCACATGCCCAAAAATGCGGCAAAAGTGGTACGAATATTGAAGGCAAGTGCGTGTAAGCATCCATCGCCAGCGTCGGCTCCAGGTGTATGTGGTGCAAGCACCCAACCAGTTTAGAATCACAAGTTCACCAGCAGCCCGTGACAAAGTTAGGAGGGGAACAAGGGGAAGCACGCTCAGTGCCCGCTCGGGAAAACAACCCCCTAGGAAGTTGCAGATACCACGGGTTCGATGGGACTATAATATAAGGGAGGCATAGATGAGATTGTCAATGATTAGATAGGAGGGAGCCCAGAATAAGCAGGGTAGCAGCAGGCCTCGCAAAATCAAGGAACTATGGGCATGACTAAGAAAGAAAAGCGCATCAGTCAAGGAGGGAATCAGCAAGATGACAAGTAGCAACACCTACAGAGGTTTTGCGTGGTTGCACATAAGGGAATCAGACCTGGTCGGGTATCCCACAGAACAAGAACGAGCTGTGACCCTGCTATCATGGCTGTGCCCGCACTTACGGAAGGATACACCCCACACAATGGCGCACGATGGGATAACGACTACAAAGGCACTTGAAAGGTGCTTGCAGCCCGGGATAGCAGGAAAATTGAGAAATCACACTAGGGGTGTGACCACCTGACTAGCTATAGAAAGCATGTCTCAGCGTCCCAAGTAGTTGAAAGAGGGCGCGAGACTATAAACAAGTCTGTGGGAGGCCAACATGGCAAGCACGATCTACACAGTCATTCGGTCCACAAGATCGCAGCTGCACCCGAAATACTGCGCTACCACGTGAAAAGGTCAAGAAGTGACCATTAACACCACTATTCCTGACAAGAAAGTTGAGTTACGTCAGGGAGGAGCGAGTGGTGGGCCATTAAGATGAAAGTTCCGAGCTAGATACGACAAGATCCGCTACTTAGATATTGTTAATAAACTGGAATTGGAGGGAAGGGATACATTCAAAATTACATGTTCCTCTAACAACCTGTGGATGGCACCAGGATATTTGAGATTTGAACCAGTAACGACTAGCAAGCACTCGGCTACCAGGTATCCCATGAGTACCATGGTGAGAACCCGAGCACGATTTGTAGAAGAACTATACGCAACCCAAGAGGAGCCAGATGAAGCAGCTGCAGCTCCTGAAGTTCCAAAATCCCCATGCACACCGTGGCCTCAGAAAAACAAGCAGACGATGGGGTCAGTCAGGGTCTCACCGAGATTCAGTAATTTATTAGTAGTCGAGAAGGGCAAAGCAATCACCACCCAAATCGAGGAGGACGATGAAGATTTGCAGGCTTTGTTCGCTCAGATTGAAGCATAAGATGAGGATGAAGAGGATGTTTTCCAAATACCTTCACAACCCCCATATATCTCCCCATGGAACGGGATGGCCAAGATACCAAAGGACCTCGACGTTGCAAAGAATACGCTCTAGACCCTGCTTCTTCCGAATGAGATAAGGTTCGATGGTTTACCGCTAGGCCGAGTTTTGAGCATCAAATTTGAAGATTGGGACCTTGCAGACAACGACAAGTTCCCCGAATTGGCCGAAGACAAAGTATTGTCGCGGAAGTGGTTACTAGGTGTGTAGAAGGTAGGATTACTTAATCTATAGTGGATACCCTACTATCACCGCGTAGCCATCACCATTTTTGTTATCCGGCAGTTACTATGTCTAGTACATGATGGGTATCTCTGGTTGGAGGATCCGATTCCTATCGTAGCTGATTTAGTACACCAGATTACCCACTAAACTATCAAAGGGAACGACCCTACAAACATAGCTGGAATGAGTAGCGATGTGGGTCTCACAGAAACAATGAAGACTAAATATAAGTTGGAGAAGTGGAAGTGGGGGTATTTCATCGCAAGCATCAAAGACCAGGGGGTGTGAATCGCCACCCAGCTACTAGCCAGTAAAATAATGAGGAAATGCCACGCAGATGAGGTGCCAACTCCTGTCATTGTGCTTGCGGAGCAGTGCGCGGAAGGGGTTCAGTTCAACTAGGCACAGTTTTTATGCAACAAATTTTTGACAAATTTTCAAGAAGCACAGGACAAAGGTAAGACATTTCATTATGCATGATTACTACTATCAATCCTTCTGGTTGCAGGAGAACTTCCGCAGGGTAGCCAGTTTCCCAGCATTGAGGACAGCCTACCTGAAGCAGCGTGGTATACTTCGATCTGGGCTACAAAGGACGCAACGAGGGTTTCTAAAATCAAGGTATTTTGGACCTTCATGGAAGCGAGTATCCGAACACGGATTGCTCACAGACCACGGATGTCTCCAATTATATACAACAATTTCTAAAACACAACCAAGTTCAAAGTGGACATGCATAACTTATATATCCGGCCGCAGAAGGATCCAAAGCGAGCATGGGTCACACTTCCTTTCATTGCAATAGATGATGCCATTTACGAGGTATTAGCAGCATGGCCTCCAGAGTGGTGCACCCTAGACAAGGTTGTTCTAGAAAAAATGGCAGCACAGCAGCAGAAAAAGGAACTCCAACAGCGACTCACTCAATTAGCAGAAAAGACGCGACAGGGACAAAAGGCAGCTTCGCAGCAAGAGGCAACGAAGGAACCGATAGCCGAAGATACCATAGCTGATCAGGAAATGGCCTTGGAACAGGACACGCAAAGGGAAAAGGAGACACAAGAACGCACAGACCATCTTACAGAATCGACCCAAGTCAAGCGACTGCATAGCCAGGAATCGCCGCACACATGCAAAAAGTAAAAAACAACGAAGGCTTTAGCGAAAGAGTTTATTGACAACAGCCAGCCAGAGAGCAATTTCTGTACTGGCGCATTGGCAGAGCTACTCACAGAATAGACAACTGTGTTGGGGGAGATACGAGCACAGTTACAGGCATTACAGGTGCGACCCTCGGGCAGGGTCACCCTAAATTTAGCAGAGGACACAGCCCCAGCCGAGCAGATGGTGCGCACTCACACAATGAACACTTTACAATTTCCAGCAGATGCTGTCCTAGCAAAAGTCCCAGGCGAAGAGCGTAGTTTGGGTTTGAATTTGGCCACCCTTCCAAGAGAAACATTATACCAACTACAGGACGGGGTAACTAATGAGCTTCGCGCCAGGTAAGGCTGCGCCCTCCAGGCCTTGACAGAGCACAAGGAGAATTTGGAGCAGGTCACTCTCCAGCACGATGACTTGGTCACACATTACCAGGAAGTGGAACAGGCCATGACGAAGGCTTGCAACAAGGTACTAGAGCTAGCTATCCCAGTGGACCTTCCAACAACTGCCAAGATTCATCACATGGATGCAGGATTCTGTACGGCCCAAGAGGAGGTCGCGAAGGCTCAATGGGAATTAAATTTACAAATTGCAGAGCTAAGACTAAAGGTGCAGCCGCCCACACCTCCAGAAGTTCGAGAATGGCACCACGATGAAATTCAAGCCGGATTAGAAATGATAAGGTGCATTGTCCAAGATTTCTCGGGAATGTTAGATCAGTCCCTCCTTACACTCACCTCCCTCCATGAAGACCCAACCATACAGCAAGTAGAAGCCGAAGTGCAGGAGTTGTAGAAAACTTATGACACAGTCTGAGGGGCTGCACAGACGATCGCTATCACGCAGCGGTTGGCTAAAATGAAGGAGGCCCAGGCTCTCAAGGTACAAGTTGACGCTGCACAGAAAAAGGAAGCAGTGCTTAAAGAGCACATCTAGCCCTAGCTTGATGAAGCATTCACAGTCTCTACATCCATCGAAGGAAAGTTAGTGCACATGCAGGTAGTATGTGATCCCGGACAGGCAACTGCAAGTGATACGGATGCATCGGCGGCTCATCTAGAACAGGTACAGAGGGTAGCGGTAGAGTTTGTTGAAAGCAAAAGAAACGTGCATAAATTGCTCACTGACCTCTGCGCGAAGATTACCGTGCCAGCTGAGTGACTCGGGACGAGTCACGATGATTGTGTTGGGGGACTATTGGGTAGCAGAGGCACCGCGTAACGGTTTTTGGGCTCAAAGCCCGCAATTTTGGGTAAAGGTATGGTAAAGGCTTCGCAAGATGCGTGGAGCGCGAATTGTAATGAGTCAAGTCAAAGGGTTCTGCCCAAAGATAATGTAAAATAATGTAAATTGAGTCGGCCCATCCATGGTCAGTGGACCATGGAAATGTATAAATAGAGCAAGTCTCTAGATTTAGGAGTTAGTTTTTGATATGCATTGTTGATCTAACATGTAATGGGTTATGAGGAAAGAAATTTTGGTGCGACTATAAGTCTGAGTCAAGGGAATTGGTAGATAGAGGCTCTACAGCTGTGTGCATAGAGGCCCAGTAGAGTCCATAGCTGTGTGCGCGGACCCCTGCAGCTGAGTGCACAGGGCGGATCTGGGTGTACGGAAGAGAAGATTAATAAAGATAAGAACTTCTAAATCATTGTGTGTTTTTTGCGGATCTGTTTACTGCTCATGTTCTGAATTTGTGTATTACCTATTTATGGTTGCACGCATCGCGTTTTATTATGAAATGTTTGCTTAAAGACTATTATAAAAAGCTCAGATCTATAATAATTTCATTAATAAGCAAGTATACTCGCACGGATCTACGCAAGAGTCTAATAACACTACAAAGTGGCGCAAGACCACAGATCGGTGCGCGAACCCTCCAGACCACATCAAGACATCCCAAGGGTGCGGAAACTTGGTTCCAACACCCTCCCCTGTTACCACAGGTGAGACCTCAGCCTGCGCTCCACGGGCTGTTGCCGAAAGGGCCGGTAGCTGCGGGATTTGTTTGGCTAAATAACTCTTCCGAACCTGGGTCAGGCCCCAATAAACCAACACAGAGAAAAAAATGCGTTGGGCAAGGAAAAAGAAAAAAAAAATAAAAATATTTCCACAAACACTCCAGAATTAACACTCTAAGGTAGCAATCAGTGATTGTGCAGACCTATAAATACTCAAACTGACTGAGAACTCGATGGTCGGTCAAACTGATCAAGAGATCATATGAGAAAATAGGATGAAGAGGCTATAGCGTCCCCAACAAAGTCGCCATTTTTTTGTGAAGATAAATTCCCTCTATTGACAAAGGCGATCCCTCTAGCCCAATGAGTGGGTCTATCAAAAAACTAAACAAAATAACATACACTTTCCTAGCTTATGATTAACAAATGCGGAGAAAAGGAGAAACCTACCTCGCTCTGATGCTAATCGCTCAATCCTTTTGGAGATGACTTTGATTCTTTCACTATAGGCCTCACTCTTTACTTATTCTTCATGTCTGAGTACCTGCAAGAAATATCAAAGAGATATGCAAGATACAAGAGCATATATGGGATACATCAAACATAAACTACTTAATAGATCAAGGAGTATTAAGCTAAAAGCATAAACATTTACACAATTATGGAAAGTGAACATCAGATGTATATATTAATAAGCTAAAAAGGGAATCATACAACCTATGCCTTGATGTTGGAGAGCTCCTTTTGGTGGATGTCCAAGTCCAAGCAAAGACTCTTTAAGCACTCCTTCTCCAAGTTAGAATGGGCAGCATGTAAGCATAATCTTAATATAGGAATGCAACAATCAATGACCAACCATTTAGGATGGAAGGGATATGATTTCTAGGAAGGGAGAGGGAGTTAGGGATTCACAAAAGAGGGAGGAAGGTCCACATCTCAATGGGAAATCCCATAATGATAAGATAAATAGGTCCAAACGGGAGAGCTTGACCATATCAACAACAACCAATATCCAGCTAGTTGTTCTTGAAGTTTCTAGTGCACGAAGCTTCTCCTAAAATTTGGGAAAACTTTCCAGAAGAATATGAAAACCCATGCTAGCAGTGCTAGGGTAAATTAGTACAACCTACCATCAGCACGGGCATGTAAAGGAGAAAAACGTATTGGCCCTAAAAATTAGGTTTTAGCTAACCTTATTCAGAATTAACTCAAGGCAGTTTTCCTTTAATTCTTCAGGGAGGTTTTGGTTTGTATATCATGATGGATATGTTGCACAATAGTCAACATTTTGGCACTTCGGGATATGGAACAGGAAGTGAATAGGAGGTGTGACAAAATACTGTGTAACAACAACCATTCGTTCAATTGATACCTCAAGGTGACCCCATGGCCCCATATTAAGCCCTCATTGAAATTATATCTTACCCAATGGTGAAAATATCCTTATTTTCACCATTGAATCCAACCACTTTAAACATGATTTTACCAATATAATAAACAATCTAAATATGCTTTCTATATAAAATACAACTTTCCCTACAATAGTGATTTAAGTAGTGAGAAAAATCGAAGGTGGGAGAGGATGGCGACTGTTCCGATCTGTAGATACAGATAATCATTGTTTGACCCTCTGTTACTATATGTTCTATTCCTAAGGCTCGTTGTCACACCTTGCTACCTGTTGCTACCATTCACAACCACTGTCAATCCCATCAGTTACGGTCACCCTGATTTTGCTACAGCATGGAGGATATGGATTTTGAAGCGGTTGATTACTCTATTGACCCTAATCCTGACCAGCCTATCTTTAGGTGACCTAACCCTATGTCAGCCCTAACCGCTCACTATGACCTGTCTGCTTCGTTTTTCACTGACTCGCCTCCTATGGTTGGCTTACCCGGGCCATCCACATCTAGCCTCCTCTTTGCCACCCTATCCATCGAATCTCCACAGCTTGAATGCCCTCCGCTCTCTACGGCAAACCTACACCTGCTCGCTGCATGCTCTCCCTCCTCCCCACCATTTGAACCCTCGCCTCCCAATGACCTCTTTCTCTCATCTCACTTCACTTTGCCATTTGGGAAAGATCATCCAGACGTGCCCATGCAGCATCCCCCAGAGCCTGGCATCCCTTCCTCCTCTGCGGTGGTAGCATCCCCAACTTTACCATTTGGGTGCTTTGAAACCTTGGTTATCAAGGTTTGACACACCATGCAGAATCTACAGTAGAAGATCCAGGGTTTTTCTGATCCTTTGCTGGACCATCCAACCGCACCCAGATTTGGTAAAAGGAAGGTCAAGTGTGTGAAGGCCTTTGGGAAGGATTTCACCCTCAAATTTGGTGAAGGACTAAACATGGGCGAGGTGGTAACCACGGCTGGAAAGGTTCTGGTGGGTAGGGTTAGTGACTGTGCCTACTCCGTAGAATGCCTCAGCTGTTGGGTCAAGGAGATCTAGGGCAATATCTTTAAAGACCTCCCTGAGGTACAGATTCTGCCCCGTGGCTGGTTTGCGCTCCATTTCCCTCAGGAGGAATACACCAACTTGGCCCTTGCTCGATATTGGCACATCGAAATGGCCCCGGTCATGCTGAAGCATTCGAGCCCGCTCTTCGATCTTGAAAGAGAGAAGATTGGGGCTGGGCCAATATGGGTTAGAATACTCGACCTCCCCCAGCAATATTGGTTTGAAGATGTGTTTGTCTGCATTGGGAACACTTTGGGAACATATTTGGATTATGATAAGTCCTAAATTCAAACCAAGAATAGATCATTAGCCCGCATCCTGGTGCACCTAGACATGAGAGAAGGACTAGAGGAGAAAATCACTCTGCAATGGTGGAATTTCACCATGATACAAATCCTGGATTATGAGGGTGTCCCATTTAGATGCCGCAGGTGTCACAAAGTGGGACACTTATATAAAGAATTCCCATTGGTGCACAAGGTTTCAAACTCTCTTATGGGACTAGAAAGCATGGTGGAAAATACTACTGCATCCATCCCTGAGTCAACTCCACTAGCTACTGCAACAATGAACAAGGAGGATTCTCCATCCCACTGGGCTACTTCCAGCGCTCCTCATCCTCCCTCCTTGTCGATGACTAGATTGCAAGTTGTTACTGAGGTTGCTCACTCCTTGAGTACTCCTCCTTCCCCAAACTCTATTTTTACTTCTTCTCCTGCACATTCTGCATTGCATGTGCACTCTACATCTACATCGGATTTCTCACTCTCCACCATCCCCTATCCCCTTACCCCTCACATGCTGGTCTTCTCCACCACCCCCCCCCCATCCTTTCCTCCTGATCCCCCTCCTGCCCCCTCCTTCACTCCTTCTCTTCCCTTTGATCTACCCCATCCCTACAATCTCAAGATTCACCCCCCTCATCTGGGGATTAACACGCCCCCTCTAGATTGGGCCTGATCCCCTCTCCTCTTCCCCTTAAATCCAACTATGGTTGTAAATCAAATCTATCAAAAGTTATCTAGATTTCTCGAGTGGAAGTAGCCTTAGGCAGAAAATCCTTTCTCGATCGAGTTCTTAGAGCTATGAACACCCATTCTCGTCCACCCCCATGAAGTGGCTCTCTTTCAACTGGAGGGGCATGGCTAGCTCGCCCAAAAATCTAGCCCTCAAAAGACTCTTTGAATTCGAGTCTGTAGAAATAATTTTCTTACAAGAAACTTTGGGAGAGGATGACCTTACATCCCACACTCTTGGCTCTCTAAAGCTTGGCTAGATATTTCAATCCCTTGATGTAAAGGGCGATCAGGTGGATTGGCCCTGGGATATAACCCTCGCACCATAAACCTGAGGGCCTCCTCGGGAGGGGATGGATTCATTGGTATGGATATTTTTTCATCTGAACTAGGGATGGACCTTCGTATAATCAATGTATATGGGCCATGTCATAGTAGAGAGTACTTCTAGAATTGATTCCTCAACCTATCGATCACTTCCTCAAATAACCTCATCATAGGTGGTGACCTAAACTTCTCCATTAGCTATGGAGAATCCTGGGGGACAAATTCACAGGTGGATTTTCTTACTAAAACTATGGAGTCGCTGCTTGAACATCATCATCTGACAAACATTCCTATGATCAAACCTCTCCCCACCTAGAGGAATCAGAGAGTGGGCGAGGCTACATTGGCTAGGAGACTGAGACTAGACAAATTCCTGATCAAGGACTCTTCGATTCAAAAACTATCCCTTTACAAACTATTGTGGGATTCGATGGTATTTCGGACCACTCCCCCATTTTTATGGATATTTATAGTCCCCCAAAAAAACCAAGGGCATCGTTTAAATTCAACTCTAACTGGCTAAGGACCCATCCTACATCTAATTGGTAAATGATTTCTAGATTACAAATCCGCCATCTAGGGGTAGAACTTGGAAGAAGGTTTCTTCTCCAACCTCTCTGTGCTCAAAAGACTCTCCATTAATTAGGCCAAGGAAAAATCCAAGAGGGATTACAATACCCTCACTGAAGTTGAGCTATCAATAGCTACTCTTCTGGATGACCAGAATAGAGGATTCATATCTGTTGATGCAAAGTCCCATCTAATAGATCCGGAAAATCAGAGAACCAAAATACTGAAGGATTGGGAAGAAACTTGGTGACTTTGAAACCGTGCAATCTGGTTACAAGTTGGAGATGAGAACACCAAGTTCTTCCAAATCTATGCGAAGGGAAGAAAAGTCACCAATACTATCTAGAATATACCCATGGAAGATGGTAGCACGACATCTACTTTCAGCCAACTCTCCCACCCGGGGAATTCACATTTCAGATGCCTCTTCAAGGCTCCCCAGGAGCTACCCTTGCTGAAATTGTCAGAATTGTAGGACACTTCCCCAGATTTGTGGATACGGATACAGCTAAGGATTTCAACTCTCTCGTCACACAGGTAGAGCTAGGAGGAACGTTAAAATGGTTCAAAAAAGATAGAAGTCCAGGACCATATTTTTGGACCATCGAATTCTACCTTGCTTTCTATGATCTCATAGGACATGACCTACTTAGGGTGGTGGAAGAATGAAGGACTTTCGACCGTATGTATGAGGCCATTAACTCCACTTTCATTACCATGATCCCTAAATCTGACTCCTCTGCATCCTTCAATGATTTCTGCCACATCTCCCTCTATAATTTCTTATACAAAATCATATCCAAGATCCTTGCAAACAGGCTCAGACCCATACTATCTTGTCACATCTCCCCTAAGCAATTTTATTTTCTTCAGAATAGACAAATACATGAAGCTATTGGAACTATCCAAGAAGCACTCCATTCTATCAAGAACAAAAAGCTAAAAGGAGCCATCCTCAAAATTGATCTAGCAAAATATTTTGATAGGGTCAGCTAGCTTTATATCAAAATGATCCTCACCCATATGGGCTTTCCACCTCCCTTCATCAACTAGATCATGTATAGCATCACCTTGACATCTTTCATTGTCCTCATTAATGGCTCTACATCACATTTTTTCCATGCTGAACAAGGCCTTCGACAAGGCTGCCCACTTTCCCCACTTCTCTTTCTGATTGTAATGGAAGGCCTAAGTGCATCAACCAAGAGGGATGGGCGATTACAAGGGCTGAAATTGAATGAACAATGCTATCTCACCCATCTTCTTTTTGTTGATGATGTCCTTATTTTCCTTGATGGCAACCAATGGGACTCATCTACCTTCCATGATATCCTCACTCTTTTTGCCCTAGCTACCGGCATGGAAGCAAATCACTCCAAATCTACCACCACCCTCTCCTATACATCCCCCCAAGAAGCCAGAACCGCTCATCAATTTTTTCCCTTCCAACACCATCATCTAGAGGATGGCCTCAAATACTCGGGGTTCTCGCCCAAGCCCCACTGCTACAGAATAGGGGATTGGATTTGGCTTGTGATTAAAATTGAGAAGCGACTGACAAATTGGAACCATAGATTCCTTTCAAGCTTTGGTCACCTTGTCCTTATTAAATCTTTCTTGGAGGCTACCCCCATCTATTGGATGTCATTGGCTTAGATCCCTAAAGGAATTCTTGCTCGAATTCAGAAGATTTGTTGCAGATTCGTTTGAATGGTTATAAAGAGGGCAAGCCTTTTGCTTAGGTAGGATGGAAGCAGATCACTCTCCCTAAGAAATGGGGAGGTTTGGGAATAAAATATCTTTGTTTTTTTCCTCATGCATGAGCAACCAAGATGGGATGGATCCTGCTCACTACACAGAATCTCTGGACTGAAGTCACATATCACAAATACATTTGGCCACACCATCTCATGGATTGGATTCGTATACCATCATGGCCTTGTACATGAGTTTCTATTGTTTGGAAATCTATACTACATACTATGCCCTTCATCAGAGCAGGCCTTGCATGGAGAATCAATGATGAAAATTTGGCCTGTATAGGCATGGATCCGTGGACTGGTGGGGGAAACATGCATCAACTACCTACAAAACTCATCCACTTCCGGAATTAGAGGCACATCATGGTGATCGCCCAGATAGCAGTCATGGAAAACAACTCCATCTTCAAACAGGCATGGTTATCTGCTCGAAACCTGAGTATCCCTGAACACTAGAAATAGACCTAGGATGGGTATATAAATGCCCTGAACGAAACACATGTGCGCATAAATGAGGGCCCCGATGAGCTCATATGGACCCTGGCTGAACATGGGAAGTACTCCCCAAAACTTGGCTATCCCAACCTTCTCACTGAGCACAAAGCACCTGTTCTTCTAGACTGGTTCTGAAAGATGTAGAAGCTCAAAGCACCTCCTCACACTAGACTCTTTATGTGGAATGTGCTCAACAACAAGACACCAGAGCAAACCTCATGCGCAGATCTCACCATGGGCCGCATTGGTGCGTTCTCTATACATAGGCGGAGGAGACAAATGATCACTTATTTCTACACTTCCCAAAGTTTATACAACTGTGGCAACAAATATTACATCTCCTCTCCAAGAATGGAATATGGCATGGTCCTTCAATCCCTGAAGCATGGAACAACTGGATCACTATGTATCAAGACATAAAATATCTATGTCTTCCTCTCCTCATCTGTTGGTCTATCTGGCTGATAAAGAATAGTATTATCTTTAAAGGAACAAAGGCACAATGGCCACTTATAACAGCCAATATCATCGCTGCCTACCATGAAATCTTGGAGGAACCCCACCCTACTTCAATTCGATCACATACCTCTAAGACGATTGATCGCTCCATACCGTGGGCATACTTTGATGGGGCAGCCCAAGCTCAAGGATGTTGGGGGGGGGGGTATCCTTCTATTTCTATCAGATCAACACTATTACAATATACATCTAGGATTGGGAGAGGGAACCAATAACTATGCAGAACTGATCACTCTCAGGCATCTCTTGCATTTTGCACTGGCACACTCTAGCATTAATCTTCAGATCTTCGGAGACTCCAAAATCATCATAAATAGTTTAATAACATCAACAACTATCATGCTCATACTCTTAGGGATATTTTTGATGAAATTATGGTTTACAATGCACAATTTAACTTTATCACTTGTCAACACATCTACAGGGAACATAACGAGGCTGCTGACAAATTATCCAAGGAGGCCAGGACACACCCCAGAGGCTTGTGGATGATACAGGAACAACTTGGTGTAGAACAATATCAGTATTATCACCGACCCTACATAGATAGAGCATATCCTAGGGTAGACAGGCCTAAATTTTTGGTGTTATTTTACAGTTGATACTCAGTATCAATATATGTATATATTTATGTTTTTATTTCTGCATACTAGACATGATGAACACTCTATGAGGTGAATATGTACAACTTATTTTTGGGAATGGCTTCGGCCATAACTAATATTTTTGACAACTACTTTGACTGGCCTAGGCCAAACAGTTATGCATATGCCACTGGAATATACTATATGTAATTTTTCAAATTAATGGAAGATTACAATTTTTCCCTCGGAAAAAATAGTGATTTAAGTAGTAATTTACAATAGTGATTTTACTCATAATAACACTAAATTTGTGTTCTCTTTCATATCATTGGAAAAATGCACTTTGATACAAGTTTTAGCCAACAACTTAAAATGGGATGATATAACAACCTCCATTTAAATACATTTTCCTAACTTGACAATTGTTAAAAATAGGAACAAGAAATTCCAATTTAATTTGTCCTTGAATTAAATTGTGAATTAAATAGAAATTTTATTCTCATAGCAACTTGTAATAGTTAATTAAGTTAAATTGACTTAATTGGCTTAGGAAATTCGAGTTGAAAGTCTATCTAGAGTCATGTAGAGTGATCCCTAAATTTTAGGGGCCCAGGTTGAGTTCTTTGGAGTTTTAATTAGATAACTTAGTCTAATTGAGTTATAGTCAGTTAAACTAGTTCTAATTGTTGGAAGAACTAGTAGAGGTCTAGTAGTGGAGTAGTGCACCAGTGCATCACCAACACCACACCAGTTAACTAAAGATTCACTAGCAAATAACTCATGCATGTCAATTCAGATGAAGACCCTATTGAGATTAGAGTTAAGGGACAATGTACTATCAGTTGTATAATTTTCTGAGTTGTACAGATGGTGCATGCAATCCGTTGAGGACCTATGTTTGGATTGAAAAGTTATGGAGAGTGTATTTCCCATTAAATATGGTTTAATTCCTATAGGAATTGTGCAAGGAGGTAGGGGCTTGGAAGGCATCATAATTGGCTAAGTGTTGGCTTGTGAAGAAGAAAGTTATATTGTATTAGTGCAGGAATTGTTCAGGACGAACGGGTATTGTTTTTTCTTCTCGGATATTTGGTCAATGAAATATAGATAGTCAAGGTTTTTAGTAGTTTCTTTCCCCATAGAAATATTGTGTTATGTGCGATTGATATTATTCCTCTTTCTTCTTATTGTTTTCATCGATCATTTTTTGTTTTTGCTGAGAAGAGTAGAGTATATTCTTGTCTTGTGTTTTAGCATATCACATAAGTTGTTGAATATACAGTAAAAATACACATGGTATCAGAGGTGAAGACAGTATAGAAGAGGAGAATTCAAGTTTGTTGTGCAGGTGAAAATCAAATTTGCAAGTTCATACTTCAGAGCAGCAATATGTCTTTCTACGGGTTGTGACTTGAGTATGCCTTGGAGGTCAGGTCGAATTACATAACTTGGAAGGAGATGATGGAGGCAATGTTGGAAGATAATGGCCTCAAGGAACTCATAGCTCATGGCATTCCTAAGCCTCCAACATCAAATGTGAAAGATCCAGCTGAATGGAGAAAGTATGTGACAAAAGCGAGAAGGATTATCTAGGAGGGAGTTCGAGACCACATTGTCTCGAGTCTCCATGGCAAGGATACCCCATACTCAATGTGGAAGACATTGATGGACCTATTTCAAAATATAATTGACCATAGGAAATTTGCACTGCAGGATAAACTCAGAAAGATAAAGATAGAGAAGGGCAACTCTATTCCAAAGTACTTGACCAAGTTCACCCATTGTTGGGATGTGCTTGGAAGTGTTGGGATTACTATTGCCAAGGAAAATATGGTGAGCCTAGCTATTCTAGGACTTCCCAAGAGTTGGCATAGTTATCAAGACTTTTTCAATGGGAGGGAGAAGCTACCAGGTTGGGAACAATTGTTGTCCAATTTTGTATAGGAAGAGATTCAGAGGAATACCACAAATGTATCCTTATCAAGGACTGATGATGAGGAAAATTGTGCCTTAGTGGGTAAGGCAAAGAAAGGGAAGGGGAAGGCATCACATTCCAAATTGGATTCTTGCCATGGATGCAAGAAGAAGGACATGTCAAAAGTCAATTGATTTCATTATCACGAGCTCAGACATTTTTCCACAAAGTGTCCGCCAAAGAAGGCCACTAAGAAGCCCTAAGGAGGAGCAGCAAGAGGTGAGGCTCTTGTCTCACAATTCGAACTGAAATTTACCCTCATCAGATGTATGGTGTCATTGATGATGGGTCGTGTATGGTACATGGATAGTGGAGCTTCTTTCCACATGACAGGTAACAAAGATCTCTTCAGTAACTTGGAGGAGAAGGATCTCCAGATGCATGCCGATACGGTTGACGATGGGAGGTATAGTGCTACTGGGCTTGGTATAGTTACCTATCAGAGGGAGTTGGGTGTTACCCTCACTTTGCGAGATGTTATGTATGTTCCTGGTTTTAAGAAGAACTTGGTATCTGTTGCCATGTTGGAGGATATGGGCTATGATGTGATCTTTACTAAGGGAAAGGCATTACTTTGTCACATAGCCATGAGATAGGTAAAGAGGATAGGGGTTTGGGTGAATAATCTCTACAAGTTGGAGGAAGAAGATTGTGATGCCTTGAGCATGAAAGTAAGAGGGTGCAACCCTTCCCTTACAGACTTGGTCCAAATTCTAAAAAACAATGTTTTAAATCCCATACATTGTTTTGCCTTGTATAAAAAGTGTGTACACATGGGTCTGTCTATACTTAACCTGTGTATATGTGTTAAAACATTAAAAAAATATATAAAATCCTTAAATTTGGGTGGATTTTACGGTTTTTACATGTTACTCTCCTATTGTAGCCTGTGGCCCAACTGTTTCCCAACTGAAAAAACTAATTTGGAGAAGTATAAATAGACCTCCATGGGAAGGCCTAAAGGAGGAGAAAATATTAGATATTGATATTATAGTTGATTACATCCCTAATCAAGTTTGAAGAAATCTCTATTCCTTTTGCACTCCCAAGTCATAAGAAACCTTTGTTTCCTTCTTGAGATGTCCTTCATCCCTTTATGACATCCTTGTGTATACCTATGGAGGAGGATTGTTGAGGTCCAGGAAGTATGGATCCGGAGGACGGTTTCGCTTGGAGCCGGCAGACGACTCAGGTTGTAGTTCTCTTGTACTTTATTTAGTTTACATCAATAAAGAGGTGTTGCTTTGTTCTTGATATTTAAGGTATTAATGCATTAATCTATGTTATGATTTTCTTGAATGAGTTGCAAGTTCTAAAGCATTTGAAGAAGAAGAGGGTTTCATCCCTACGAGAATGACCTCAAACTTTATACCTCTAGGTAATACCTCTTCTTCCTACTTCAGTAGTTTAAGTATTAGGATTGCCTATTTGCATGCCTCTTTATGTTGTAAGCCCTCCTCTCTGTTGGAGTTCTCAACCCAAGACCCTAGGGTGAATTTACCCGTAACAAAATTGGCGACTCTATTGGGATTGGATTTGAGACCGACTTAGTTAATGGAACGGGGTATATGAAACCCGCCTTAAGTAACTTTTCAACCTCATCTTTGATAGTTGTTACTTTTCTAGGGTTTACCAGTTGAAGCTTTTGGTGAATAGGTTTTGCATTTTCATATATCTTGATCTCATGCTGGACTATAGATGGATCTATCCCAGGAATTTCCTCATAAGACCAAGTGAACACATCTCGAAACTCTTTAAAGAGATCAGTATAAGTTTGAATTTCTTCATGGGAACAATCACCTCCAATGAAGGAATTTTAGATAACGTTGGGATTCCTAGAGATGTTCATTGGAACAATTTGTGAAATAACAAACATGTTACCCTCGGCAGAAAATTGTTATGGAGACAAAGGATTTAAAACTGCATGAACATCACTAGTAGATGAAGGACTAGACAAGCTTGATTCTAGTTCTTGCAAATTAGGTAGGAAATATGATCGATGATGCAAATCATACCATGGTCTCTCAACACCTGTCATTTCTTCTAGAATTGCTTCCTTGGATGAAAAAATAGTATCTAAGCAATCCATAGTAGAAGTTGAATCTAGAGTCCAGGCCGCAACCACATCCCCATCTAGCTACTCTGGTGAGAAAGGAGTAGGATCGGAGTCTGCAGTGTTAATAAAAGCCTAATAAGCAATTTCAGCTGCAGACTTAGGAAATCAATTCCACCCACCTACTCCTCATCTAATGTGGTGGTAGAAGAGGATAAGGGCCAAGGATCTGAAAAATATTGAGTTCTAAAGAACTCTCTTTGAGAAGGTGCCTTGGAGGATGCGATAAGATTAATTCTAGCAATATGAGCAGGAAAATCAAAGGTACCCATTAAGGGAGAGTACATTCCAACTCCTAGATTCTCTATATGTTGCTTCGGATTGTTCACTAATGAAACAATAGATTCAAAATATGCATTGTACTAACCTGGAGAATAATCCATCTGATCAACCATTACAATTCTCCCTTTATGAGGAAGAAAGAGGATGTCCATAATGATGATACAATAGCATCCATCTCGTAAATCCAATTTCTACCTAAAAGGAGATTGTAATCCAAATTTGCATCAACTATTTCTACTTCAATATTTACCACCTTACCCCCAACACAGACGGGAAAGGCTGGAATAATCCCATGTGGTCTATGAGAATGACCATCAAATGTTGTTAATAGAGTAGGTGAAGGAACAATATGAGGTGATCCAATAGCCTTCCAACATGATATAGACATTACACATGTGGAAGCTCCCTCATCAACTAAGGTTCGAAAGATATTGGTATTTCGGTATGTGGACTTGATTTGAAAATCCATATGATGTGGGAGTCTCTTCTTGATGTTCGACATGTCAAACGTAAGAACAAGAGAGTTTTTTGGATCAAATGCTCTGATCGCAGTGAGTAATGCACTCCTTTGTGTTGGGCATGACTCGAGTACCTCTAATGCTGACATGGCACAAGGAATCTGAGCCAGATCTTGTACAATAGAGTAGTTATGAGCTGCCTTAGCATTGGGGTTAATTGTCGAACGTTTTGCAGAGCCTTTCAACATTCTAGGTATAGACTCAATTATGGGCCTCTCGTTATGGAGTGGCTCTCAAACATCAGGAGTAGTCTTAGCCTTAGACGATTCTGATTCACCATAATCACGTGACCATGTAGCAACGTTAATATGTGAACTCATCATATAAACATTTGATGTATTTTATCCTTCTTAGTTGCCCCCAGCGGGGGTACCGGTACTAAGATTCGTGCCAACAAACAACTATTGCCCTTGGGGAAAAGGATTAGTTAGCATATCTTGGGAGCTAGAAGACCCTTTCTGAACCAAAAAGCGCTGAGCATCTTGAATCTTAAGGAAAATATGAGTCAAATGGTCACCATTGCATAACTTGCATGGAAACTTTACTTTATTCTTGGACTCTTTTTTACCCCCCCCCCCCGCCCCAGTATCATTGTCGGGATTATTTGCATTACCCTTCCCATCCTGATTATTTTTCCTACCACATACTTTCTTCTTCCCATCAGATTGTTGGTTTCCTTTGGGCTTAGAATTTTGAGTGACATTTATAGATGAAGGTTGAGAAAGCATGGGCACTGATGGCAATGCATGCATAGAATACGCAGTTTGTAAAGACAATTGTTGTAATTGATTTATCAGGTTAGTTGTGCTATGATAAATCTATCTGACTAGCCCATTAACATGAGGACCTAAATTTGGATTTTCTAGGTCAACCTTAGATCTAGGAGCATCAGGAAAATTTTTCGAAGAACCCCAGATTGAGAATATATAAGTTCTAGCTAATTGGGCTCTAAAAATAACCTGTTCTTTGGTGATACAACAGAGAGCGATACATCTTTAGAAATTTTAGGTTGCAAAGATTTGAAAAACCACCGTTGAATAGGTTAATACTCTCTTCATACAGAGACAATCCCTCTAGCCCAATGAGTGGGTCTAGCAACTAAAGTGACAATCAACTAGACATCTTCCTAGGTTATAATTTAAAAGAAGAACAAAGGAGATGGCCTTCCTTGTTCTGATGCTATTCTGATTTCCTTTGTTGAGGACCCTGAACTGCTTGTGTCATGGGCTTGTTCATACTTCTCTCAATGTTTATGCACCTACACAAGTGATCAAGACACAACAAGGCATGCCAAAACAAATAGAAAACCCAATAGCAACCTACTTAATTGATCAAGGAATGTCAAGCTAAATGATACATGAACATATACATTTTGGGAAGATGAACCAGTAGTTGTGTATTATTAGAAAGTAAATGGAATCTTACAACCAAAGCCTTGATGTTGATAGGCTCTACTTGAGTGGTAATCCAAGTCCAAGCCAAGAACTCTCCAAGCACTCCTTCTCCAAGTCAAACGAATAGCCTCTATGTACAATCTTAGCATAAGGGTGAAAATAGACATAGACCAACCATTTAGAAATGGGAGAGGATGAATTTATAGGTTGGGAAAGGGTGTTAGGACTCTCCAAAGATAGGATTAGACCCTCATCTCAAGGACGTAGCTCATAGGGATAATACCAAGAGGCCAATTTGGGAGGATTCGACCTCATCTATGCCAAACTACCTCCAACTCGTCGCTCTGGAAGCTTCTATATCACAAAGCTTCTCATCCTCTTTGGGATCATCGTAGGTATGTGAGGAAATAGAGTGATGCCATCGATGGTCAAGTACAGTGCAACAGGTGGCCATCATTGTTTTAAGTCTTCTAAGAGTGATAATTCTCATTTTAGGGTTTTAAGAGCTATTTCTTTAGGGAAAGCTCAAGGCATTTTCCAATCAAAGTCTTAGGATGGATCTCAGTTGTATACATGAATTAGTACACTACATAATGGTCATGTTTCGGGCACTTTGGGGTATGTCACAGGGAAGTGTAGGAGGTGTGAAAAAATATTGTGTAATAGATACCCCCTAAAGCATGAAGGCAGAATGAGGAGTGATGGATGAGATGCTTTACAAGGATGAGGACACACACTATTAGGATACCTACAAATCAAGGATGCATATACATATACATATTTGAGATCAAGACATGAATCTACGGGATGGGCGTAGTCATCCAGATGATGAAGACTGTATGAAAAGATCCATGGTATGGGCATAACCATCCAGATAACAAGGATCATCATAAATATAAAGTCCCACGATATGGTCACAACCATTCGTATAGTAGAAAAATGTGTACAAGCATGAACAACATATAAATCCATGCAACCTGAGTCATATTAGACAAGACCCAAGGTCTTATGCTCGATCCTGACCCAATCAACCTATGAATTCCAACATGGTAGAAAACCACCTGATTATCGGCCAATGATGTGGACCATTAACAGGTACGAGAGAAACCACCAATAATGGCAATGTCTCTCAAGGTACAATAGTACAATATGTGAATGTGATAATGAAGCTGAAGTCAAACACTCATGGAATCACCCGATCGAAACCCAATGATGAAGAAATGTCGTCGGATGTGAAGGACTTGCCATTAAGGCATGCAAGCTCTAAGGTACTGAAAGGGAGTTTCTAAGTCATCTTCGTGGATAATGAGATGAAGTCAACAGGAAGTGACCAGTCGAAGGAGGGAAATGATGAATCCCCCATCATCGACATGAAACAAGGAATAAAGTGGAATAATTTTCAAGACCATAACAATGACTCAAACAATGTATATGTAAATAACTACAGATTAGACTTCTATTGAACACTCGCGACACGACTCCAGAGTGTGGCAAAATCTGACTCAACATAGGACTAGAGGTCATGATGAAAAATGGAATATTCAAATGAGAGGCAAAAGTGGATCACCCAAACCTGGGATGACAAGTGACTGAGTGAGGATATCCCAAACCTACCACGAGAGCAGAAGAGTGTCATGTTCAAGAGCGACATGCTACCTATACCAAGGATGTTTCATCTTCATTTTTCCCTGCTATTTCTAGCAGTTACCCCAATTATTTTTATCACAAGATTGAAGGGGATAGCATATGCTTGTCATATAAGTTAATTGTTTGAATGCATCCATCCTAGTAAGTTTTACGAACCCTAGGAAGGAGAAGTTTTGTCTCATCATGGTGACGAGTCTTTCGTCATAAAATTTTAACAAGTTCGACGTAAGAATAACTTGGCACCTTTTTCATATTAAGAGAGTTTGAAAAAGAGACAAAAAAGAAAACTCCATCATGTCCCTTTCTGTAATTTTTCCCTTGAACCCAAAAAGGTAGAAAACAATATCCAAGAGAACCTCTTGACCATGTCGATCAACATGTACCTTTTTTGTAAGTATTCAATCTCAACCCGAAAAAGGGGTAAATGTATACTGAGGTGACGTCGATTCATTTACTTTAACAAGTTCAAAATGACAAGTACTCGACAATCTTTTCAGTTTTCGAGAGTCAGAAAAGAGCTCAAAGATGACTCAAGGGGGGGTCCCTTTTTCGTTTTTTTAATGAGTCAGAAAAAGAGATAAAACAAAACTCGCAAGAATCAATCAATAATGATCATTGTTGACCTGAAGGTACCTATAATTGCACAAGAAACGCACCCATAACTGATATCGAGAAATAAATAAAATATTATTAAAATATTGACAAAAATGACTTGCAAAACTTATAAATAACCAAACGTAAATTTATTTTTTACCATTTTACCATAGCAAGCTTTGAAAGTGCATTTGTGCCCTAATTTTCTTGATTTTCAAGTGGTCGTTATGGGAGATCTAGAGTGCCATTTTGTGAACCATCTGCAACAGGTAAGAGGCCCATCCCTGCTCTTGCATTTTATCACCTTTTTATGTGTTTTTAACGGTAATTTATGTGCTATAAAGGAGGATTTTCAATTTTTAGGACATTGGCGATCATTGCAGGTATGGTCATTAGACCCGCGATGATCGTACTTGAGCCAAAAGGCCCATGTGATGATATTGCTCTGTTTGTAAAAATAGGTGCGATGGCGCCGAGATAGAGTCTTTGGAAGAAAAACCATTCTTTTCAAGCAAAAAACTTTGATTTTAATCCATGAAAAAGCATTAATTGGTGTTTAATGATGTTTTACATGAGATCACAGTTTTGGAATGGAAAGAAAGAGGCCATGAGGCCGAAGACCACCAAGTAGCTTAGGATCTTGAATGCATCAATGCTTTAAGGAACTGTGGGTTGATAAAGTTCTTCAGGATCACAGGGTTAAGGGCCCAGATGGAATTGTTGCCCTACTTGATCAGTCTTTGGGATGTAGATCGAAAGATATTCATCATAAAAGTCCAAGAACTAGAACTTGAGGAGGAAGATAAATACCTCATCACAGGATTGTCCAAAAGAGGAGAAGCAATCCAAATCTTTAGATCTCACCCATGAGGTGAAAGTACGTGAACTCTAGTCCAGAGGCATTGCCTAGGTGCCAAAATGACCAACGAGGGAAGGTGAAGATAGAAACAACCACCAACAACCTTATCTTGAGAATCATCTTGTTCACTATGGAGCATGTATCTGGCATGAAAACCTTGCATGAGGCTTCGAAATCCCAGTTCCAGTATGCTATTGGGTGTTTGAGCCCACCATATTTAACTGGTGTGGAGGCCTTCTAGTGAATATGGAAAGAAAATTAACTAAGGAGAAGCATGGACAGCTGAAGAAATTTGGGTTCGGTTCGATACTGGTGACCTTCTTTTTAGAGTGGTTGCCCTTATTCTGGTATCAGTGGGCAAAGGTACCAAATCCTGCCCCCCGAGATCCAAGACTACTGAGATGGAGTCAACTCATCCCTCGAGGAGGAACGGGTCAGCATATGCATTACCCACCATAATTTTTCGCTTGGCTAGAATGCCAACTACTAATGGTAGACGATTATGCTTATGTTGGCATGGATTTTAGGTGGGATCCAAATCTACCTCTGCCACCAAGAGAACAGTGGACCGATGCAGGTAAAAACTTGTTTTTTGGATTTTTTCAAGTTTTATGATTTTTTGTAAAAGTGTAAACAGAGACTCAACTTGTAATAAATGTGCAGATGTGGAACTAGAGAGACCACCTGTCATGTCGCCAATAGCACGACGAGCTACTCATTAGATAGTGAGCGCAAACTATGAAGAAGGGGCAGACCCCTTAGCTAAGATGGAGTGAAACCTGGAGGCGATAACTCGAGGAATCCCAGAGTATGCCACTATTGATTAGGTTCCACTGTGTTGGCAGAGACACACAGTGGGAGTATCTGCAAGACTGTGTCAGTTGTTAGGCCGAGTGATGAGAGCGGTCTTGTGCTATCATGAGCATTGTGCAAGCTGATAACCTTTCTAGATATTTTACACATTTTGTAGGCTTTGAAAGCCAAGTGTCCCAAAACACTCTATTTTTTTTATATCTTGATGTAAACACTCTAACAGACGCAATATATATACATATATATATATATATATATATATATATATATATATATATATATATATATATATATATATATATATATATATATATATATATATGCTCTACTTATGTGTCCAGAATATGATCAATTTTATAAATGATGCAAATGCCTATCAAGAACAAAATTTTCTAATGCATTTGTTAATGTATCTAAATTACGTGGAAGATGTTGATATGTGATGAAATAAAACTTTCTTTCCAGTAATCTAAAACGTAGATACATACGGAATATTTACGGATTTCTCACTGAGTAATGATTTTTTAATTGTAACAAAATGAGCTGTGAATACAAATTGACAACTAAATCCCTAATGCCAAGAGCAACTGCTTCTGACAAGAGTTCAATGACTGCATTCTATTCAGCAATATTGTTAGTTGTTCGACCAAGTCATATACCTTGTAAGTTAATAAGCTCACCATCAGGGGCACAAAGTACCCATGTTGCGAAAGACAGGTTCTATGTGCTATGAAAAGCACCATTAGCAAAACCAATGTAATAACTTGACGACATCTGCAAACCGAGTGGAACATAGGATAAGCAAAAAAAACACATGTTTGCAAAGCAAACAAACACACCAAAACTCAAAATGCACACTAATGAATTAACACACTAATGTACAAAATTCATTACATGAATTTCATGCATAATACTTCTTCAGATACAACCCATTGCGAGGCTGTGACAATTCATTTCCCTCATAATTGCATAACTCGTAGGCACCTTTTTGTAAGACACACTTAACGATATAGGGCCCATGCCACGTGGGTTCGAACTTTCCTGCTCCCAATTTATCATTGGCCTGATCATAAAGAAGGACCAAGTCACCTTTAGCAAAAGTGTGGGGAGAAACTATTTGGTCAAAATGAGCTTTGACACATTTATTTTGAGCTTCGATGACCATCTACTGGGAGTAAGGGTGTGGGTGGGGCATGCTGTTGCAGTTGAAAATTTGGCATTCATGGCATTTTTGAACAACTAGAATAAAATATTTGAAGATAGAAGGCCAAAAATAACCAGAGCAAAGAATTTTCTGAGTGGTGGCGTAGCCTGACATATGACCACCACAGGCACCAGAGTGGAAATCATTCAATACCCATTCAACCTCTTCTAGAGTGGGACACCTACGAAGAACAAAGCCCACACCGACCCAATACAATGTATCACCAAGGATCCGATAGGGTTGGGACTGATGTCGGATGCTGCACCAGTCGGATAGAAACAACTCAAATAGGAAGATTTTGGTTTGAAGATAAATGATAATATCTCCATACCATGGGTCGAGGGTGCTGATCAGAAACATAGTTTCATCGGGAATTTTCTCATGAAATCAGTAGAAGTGCTTGCAGACAGAAGGGCACTTTTTAACTCACAGAAAATGAGTGATTTCTTTGATTTGGCGGCAATAAACTCCAAATCAAACTCTTGTAGGATAATGATCCATTTGGAGTATTTCCCCCGCAGTAACTGACGAGTCAGTATATAGGTCATGGGGTTGCAATCAGAAATCATTATGGTATTCCGTGAAAGGATATAGTGTCGAAATCTTTGGACAACATGGATTGCTACCAAGGCAATCTTCTCGACATGGGAATATTGAGACTCAGTATCAAGAAGATTTTGGCTTAAATAATAAACCACGTGCCCATTTCCATTGTCGTCGTCCTAAACTAACACCATAGCAATAGTAGTATCAGTTGCTTCCAAGTACAGGAAATAATCGCATCGATAATCAGGGGGATACAGTAAAGGAGTACTGATAAATGTGTCTATCAAAGCGTTGAAGGATTTTTGGGCAACTTCATCCCAAATGAAAGGGATCCCCTTCTTAAGTAAGCGAGTAAAACCTTTGGTGATTTCATCATAATTAGGAACGAATCGATGGAGAAAGTTAGCCTTTCCTTGCAGGCTTTGCAATTGCAACAATGAGGTAGAGAGGGTAAGTTGACAATGGACTCAAATTTTAAAGGATCAATCTGAATACCTTTGCGGGACACCAAAAAACCAAAGATTCGACCAAATTCAACGCAAAAAAGACACTTTTGTGGATTGAGACGGATGTTATAATCCAACATCGTAGAAAGATGGATCTTAAGTGATCTGTATGGTCATGATGCTTAGTAGAATGAGCTGGTAATTCATCAAGGTAAGGCTAAAAAAAGTGTCGAATATCGTGAAACACATAAGACATTTCTCTTTGGAAGGGAGAGCCAACATTTTTTAAACCGAAAGGAAGATTTTTATAAGCAAAACTGCCCCAGGGACAGATAAAGGCCATTTTATGTTGATCAATGGGTGAAATGTTGATCTGGTTGTAACTAGAAAAACTATACATGAACAAGAAAATCTCACTCCTGGCACACTCATCAATGATCTAATCAATAAATGGAGTGAGATAATCATATTTTGGACATGCGCGATTGATATCACAGTAATCAACACAAACATGGATCATGCCCTGCTTTTTAGCAACAAGAACAATGTTGGACACCCAATCTGTCAGTGGGATGGGATATATAAAACTTGCTTTTAAAAGATTCTCCACTTCTTCTTTAATAGCAACAGCCTTTCGAGGTTGCACAGGGAGAAGTCGTTGGTGAATAGGCTTGGCGCCAGGATAAGTCGATATTTCATGCACCACTATTACTAGATCAATACCATGCATTTCCTTGTATGACCATGTGAAGATGTCTCGAAATTATTTAAAAAGTTGAGTGTAAATCCTGATCTCATTTGGAGAACAAGAAACCCAAATATGAATGTTCTCGACAATTCTAGGTTTAATGGAAATGTCAATAGGCACAGTAGTAGTGATGTTTCCCATATTACCTTCTGATAGGACTTCATGCACTAGGACACGTGTTTGAAGTGGAGGCGTGGGGCAATGAGAAAAAATGCTTCAAGACACGAAGGCATCGCACCGAGGCTGGGAAGAAATGAAGAATTATGATGGAGACCGTTCCAAGGAGTTTCGTCCAGAGACATGACCTCAATGATACTATCGTCGGTGGGGAATGTCTTGTTCAAAGGATCCAGAGAATCCCAAGAACCAAGCCAAGGAGATGGCACATAAGTGTTGAGGTTCATACTGAAAACAATATGACTTTCTAAAGTGGCCATCGAAGCTAAGACAATATCTTGATAATTTTGCTCCAATGGACTCAAAGGCATAGAATCGTAAAATGAAATAATTTGATCTGGGGTAGGAATAATCCATGGATCCATAGAAACCAAGATCATATTGATTCAAGTAACATTTGGAGGTGGGAGAGTAAAATTACCCATTAAAGCAGAGTCTTTGAAGAGACCTGCCCCCACACTCTCATAAGGAATCTCAGTATTTCCCATGTAAAGGATGTTTCCATTTGATGAACTAGAAGAGAAGAAAGACAGTTGGTTGTCAGTGACAATTTTTCTTTCATGAGGAAAACGAAGCACCAGAACAAAGAAGAAACCACACAAAACATAGCATGGGTCCATCTTTGCCCAAGAAGAAGGTTGTAGTTGAGATTTGCATCTACAACTTCCACTTCTAATTCAACAGTCTTTCCTTCCAATGTAATCGACAAGTTCATGAGAATATTGTATGGATGTGAGCTCTACCATCAAAGGCCTCCAAGGTGTTCGAGGATTGGTTAAAAGAAGGAGAGCCAATGGCCTTCCAACATGAAACAAACATGATGCAGTTGGAAGCACCTTCATAAATAACAATTTGATGGATCATCTTTCCTCTAATAAGAGCTTGTATCAGAAAAGCAATCTGATGAGGAAGACGAGGAACGTGGTTTTCAAGATCAAAGGTAATCAGACTTGAATCGACAGGATTAATAGCACCTATAGCAGACAACAATGACTTTTGCTACATTGGACAGGTTTGAAGAACCTCCAAAGCAAACATCGTCGAAGGTGCTTGAGCTAAATCCTCAACAATATTGTAGTGTTGTGCAACTCTAGCATTCAGATTATAAGATGATTTCCGAAGTACACCCTTGGGAGGTGGTCGGATTACAGACTCACTTTTAGGGCGCTCAATATGGAGTAGACCAAAACTAGATGGAGTAGAGGTAGAACGTATATCGGTGACTTCTTTCTCCACCATCTTCTTATGTGTCGTTTGATAGTCCTTTGTTCAAGTAGCAATCAAAATATGTGATGAACCTTGCATCATGGAAACCTGGGAACCAGAGGAGGCAGAGGATTGCGGTTGGTCTACCAACTACGTCTACTAAGATGGAAAAGATTCTTTTAAAATAATCGGAGTTCCTTTCAACAAGCAGTTAACTTCATATTGTTGGGGACAATCCTTGGTGTAATGATCTTCCTCACAGATGAGGCAAGGATATTTGGGCTTCCTCTTAGAAGCATCATCAGTAGATGATTTGGGTGGATCCTATTTTGGGGCATCAACTTTGGCTTTACCTTTGCTATTTTTCTCACCTTTAGAGGCCTTATTTGATGCGGTAGAGTAAACAACATGTAACTTAGAGGTTTTACCAGGACTTGATGAATTTTTCGAAGGATTATTGGAACCAGTGTTTGAAACAAATTTCTGCTTTGAGGAATCTTTTGTGGAAGTCTGAGAAACGGAACCAATTACACCATCAACATGTGGTACATCGGGAGACTTCAGTGTTGTCAGATCTGAAGATGGTCTCGGAGCATCAGGCAACATCTCATACAACATGCTAGATTGCTAATAAACTAAGTCTAGATTCTAAGCACGAGCAATAGCTTTTTCTTAAGTAACACATCCACCCATAGCTATATCCTTATCAATCTTGTTAACAAATGATTTTGTGAACCATTCAGTCAACAACTCATTAACAATCTCGAATTTGATGAGGTGACGGCGATGTATCCATTCATGGATATGATCGGAAATGTGGGTTGTGGTATCTTGATTAAGGGATGAGAGCAAATGAGTTTCAGTTTCATACTGAACCAATAATTGGAAGTGGTTGAGGAAGGCCATAGCTATAGAGCTAAAGTCAGCATAGGCAGCTCGAGGCAACTCGATATAACATTTTGTAGCAGCACCTATTAAGGTTCTCTGAAAGAGGTGAAGACGGATAGAATCATCAACATATGAATTTGAAGAGCACCATAAGTGACATGTCATCACATGGGCTTGCAGGTCCTGTTTATACTTTCCTTCGAATTTGGGGCAATTGCTTGGAATTTTAGTTGGAACCAGAGGCCAGTAAGCCGAATGAAAACTAGGATCATTTGTGAGTTGTGAGACATTGGGCAGCTCCAACATAGCAAAGAAAGTCAATTGTGCGTTGAACGACATATAAGGTCTTTGAGGAGACCTAGACTACGGGTTCCAACCTTGCTGGTAAGGATTTTTTCCCCACAGTGGAGGATTGTTTCCATATGGGATTTGATTTTTCCCCCACTGAGGGTTACCCTGACCATAAGGTGGATTTTGTCTAGGGTAGGTTTGATATTGAATTACCATAGGTCGTTGATAAGCATTGTATGTGGCATATGGGTTGTAAGGTTGTTGCACTTGTTGACCTTGAACCTGAAGAGATTGACCCTGCTGTTGCAGGGGTTGACCTTGGGCTTGCAAGCATTGACCTTGTTGATACACATATAAAGCTTGTTGTTGCATATGTTGACCTTGTTGCTGCAAAGCCTGACTTTGCTACTGTAAAGGTAAACCTTGTTGTTGCAAAGTTTAGCCTTGCGAGTACAAAGGTTAAGTAGACTACTTAACAAACTTAGTTTGTTGTTGCAAAGGTTGTTGAGACTGCGAGAAAGGTTGCCCCTGCTATTGTAACAGTTTCCCTTGTTGTTGCAATGTTTTCCCTTGCTTCTGCAAAGGTTGTCCTTGTTTCTGCAAAGGTTGTTGGACAATTCCTTGGGATATACCATGTGGGTATTGCTAATTTCTAAATTGAATTTGACCATATCCACTAGGAATAGAGGATTGACTAGGCTGGACATAGGCTCTTGCTTGAGGAATGTAAGATGGATTAACCAAGGCTTGCGAACCATATGGGACATAAGCTTGTTGGAGTGGAATCTAAGCCATATAAGGTTGTTGATATTGGATGTTACCTGACCTAGATGGACTAACAGGGTTAGGAATACCACCATAATAAGGTTGATTAATTCAAACCATGTGAGTTTGTAATCCACTCACATTCATTTAACCTGACACAAGAGGAGTATTTGGATCTTGCCCTTTAGGTGGTGGCATATTCTGTCCACCTGACAGAGGGGTATAATAACTAAGTGAAACTTGACCTAAAACAATCAGTTGCAATAGAAATGTCAGTTGAAATGACGAGACATGCTGCGATGGAATCATAGGTTGAACAGGAACTGATGTGACAACAGTTTGTACAGAAGTTCGAGAGGTCACGTTTGGAATGAACAGACCAGATGTAGGCATAGAATTTGAAGACCAAATGGGATTTTGATACAATGACGAAGTGCTAGGAGTACCCGAAACTAGCTGAGCTAAGGTTGTATAACAAAGTGGCAACATGGGACCCTAGTTTTAGGAAGGGTGAGAGATGGGTCTCTTCCTGTAAAAGGAAAGCCTTCTGGAGGAAATTCATACCCTTGTTCATCATCGATATTAGGAGTATGGGTAGTGGCAACTTTCGAATGACCAGAAAAGAGGTTGGGATTTCACCTTCTGACTCCATACATGGAAATAATTGGTGATGAGGAACCTGAGATATGCGAGAAGAAAACTCCAAAGGAATACCAAGTTGATTGTAAGGATTGTAAGGATGCTGAGGAGATATCACAACAGAATCAAATAACAGATTCGACGGATAAATAACAAGCCTCTGTGGACTCTCAGGGGTCTGAACAATATTGTCTGGGGTCTCGAGATCAGATTCTTGAGGGGACCAGGAATCCTATGGAGGTGGATGAGAAGATAGGGGTTAGATACTTGGAATAATTCCAAGTTCAAAACCTTGATCTTCAAGTGATTGAGGAAGCTCTGGATGAACTCCTTGGGAGGACCCTTCAGTATTAGACAGTGAAGGGGAACTATGAGATGAACTCAATGGTTTAGCCACGATGACTTCCTCTCAAGAGCAGAAAAGGAAAGGAGATTCGTTAAGGGATTTATTAACAATCTTGAAATTAACAAGGAATTACACAATATCGTTCCAAGAAGCAACTGCTTGGGTTCAACATGTTTATCGTGGGAAGTTATTTTTAGAAAAAAATTTTCCTTTTCATCTTTTAAGATTCAAGAAAAGGACAAAAGGTGACTCTAGTCGCTTTGAATGGTTTAGCGAGCTTGAAAGGACAAGTGCTCGATGATATTTTCAAATTTAAAGAGTTAGAAAAGATCGAAATGACCACTAAGGTAACTCTAGGCAAAAGGAGTACCAAGTAACCATGAACTACAATATACACCTCAGCAAATAAATTTACCAACGACTTGATGTACATGTAGGGAATCTCCCTGAATGTTGTGTTCAGTGCATTATGTTTATAGGGCAGCAGACTCGAATTCCTATGGATAAATGATTGCAACCTATGGAGGTCTCCCTTTATATACTCGGTGGTACGGGGAGCACAAGTCCAAGATCGTGCTAGTGTTGTCTAATGCAAAAACGAACGACAGCTGCTATGTTTTATAGACATTGGAACATGTCTCTAGCATAGACCACTAAGTATGAACATTAATGTTTCAAATGCTCCTTAGATTAATTGATAGATTTTCAAGTTGATCTTGGAATTATGTTTTGAGTTCATGGCCTTAATTATGTTACCTGTTCCTAAAATGAAACTAGATGACGAAATGAAATCCTTTCATTCAATGAAAGCTATCTATGTAGGGAAGAAAATCACCCAAATCATGCATAAAACCAATGCAAAAGTGCGTCAATGACAATTTTCAAATGCTAAATTCAAAACATGAAATCTAATCTTTTATATTATAAGAAAATGCAATGCCAAAAATGTTGGGTCCCTATAATATTAGTGATTACCCCATTACTATTGTAATTATACCCCTTATTTATGTTTTTGTGCCCCTATTACCCCCATTTTGTTATTTCTGTGCCCCATAGAATCCCTCTTTTGTTATTTTTGTGGCTTTATATTATTATTGTTAGGTCGACTGGATTATATTGTGACTCCTTAGACTCCTATATATAAAAAGGAGGTTTTGTCATTTGTATCATCCAAGAATTGTTCATTTATGTAATGTAAAGGAGGTTTCCCCCTCGAAGAGGTTGAATTATAAGGCGTTGATCTATCTTTTCTATCTTTTCTTGAGCTGGTTTCATAACATTTGGTATCAGAGCTTTGGATTCTAGGGTTTCGCTGCTCCAAACAGGTCATCGTGGAATTTTCGCTATAACTTTTTTTCTGTGACGTTTCAGAAGTCGCAAAAAAAACCCATTTGAGAAGACATCGTGCTGAATCTTGGTTCCGAATTTCAGATCCTTTCGCGCTATATTTGCGGAGATATGATCTGAGGAAGTTGGTCCTTTTGACTCCTGAATTACATTCTAAATAGGTGACCTGGGGAAAATTGTCATAACTTTCTCTCTGAAGATTGGATTGAAATTTTGTAAGAAGGTAAAGGAAGAGGATGGACTATAGTTTCTTATATATATTTTTTAGATCCATAGGTCGAAACAGTGACTTGTGGCACATCGTACAAGTTTGCTCTACTGAACTAGTCTAAAATCAAGTCACTGTGGGAGGCTTCACGTAACTCTTCTTTGGAGAATCCAATTTGGGTCAGACTTGTGTCATTGGAAAGAGGACACAGAAGGCTACTACAGATTACAATTTGAGAACTGGATGATGCGAAATTACAAAGATACATCAGATTCAATATCAGGCTTCTACAAAGTGAAAAAAGGCGTGTAGTTTTTTTAAAATTTTTGTGTAAGCTTGGTTTGAAGGAATTCAAAGGGCATAGTAAAGCATTATTATCGGTAACTGATGCCCGAAAAGAAAATCCAAACACCTAGTAAGGAACCTAAAAGCTCTAGCATGACTCATGAAGAAGAGGAAGAAATGCTATATGATATATCAAAATTACAAGAACAAGTGCAACAAATGTCGCGCTCACAAAAGCTAACAGAAGCTAAGATAAAGGGCATGGAAGCTAAGACGGATGATTCAAAGACAGAACTGAAGAGAGACATGGCAGATTTGAAGACAAATTTGAAGACAGACATGGATGAATTGAAGATAAATATGAATAAGTTGCTACAAGAAATGGGCACTAAGGGTGAAAGGGTACTAAAGGAAACTCATGATGAGAATAAAAGAAATGTTAATCATGATTCCATAGACGCTAATGTTGGATCGAAGACTCACCATATTCCAAAAATCGATATGAGGAAGTTTGATGGCAAGGATCCTGCCACATGGATATTACAGATGGAGCAATTCTTCGATCTCAATAATGTGCAAAACACACAAAAGGTACGTATGGCAACTTTATATTTGGAACCAAATCAGTTTGTATGGTATCAATGGCTTTGCTCTCGTAAACAATTTATCACTTGGGCAATTTTTACGGAAGAATTGATAGCACATTATGAGGATACAAAAAGCAACACTTTTTTTAGCCAATTGATAAGTCTCAAACAAAAGGGTTCAATAATGGAGCACATTGAGGAGTTCCAAAAATTGAACATAAGGGTAAAAGATATTCCAGAGGAGCATAGGATTGATGTGTTCATAGGGTCTTTAAAGGATAATATCCAACATGATGTTCGCCTTTGGGAACCTGATTCATTAGAGAAGGCATTCAGGTTAGCAAGAAAAATGGAAAGCAAAATTATGGCAACCAGGAAGCATACCACTCACAACTATAAAGATGGAAGTGTTGTTGCCCCTAGTCTTCCACAACCTATAAGGTTGACACCACAACAATTGGAAGAAAAAAGAGCAAAAGGGCTTTGTTACAGTTGTGATAGCAAATACACTAAAGGTCATAAGTGTGCTGAGAAGAAATTATTCTACATAGATTGTGAAGAGGAAGAAGAAAAGGAGCAAGAAAGGTCAAAAGAAGAGGATATACTCCAGGAACAAAGCCTAGATGAAGAACAAATAAATCCGACCATATCTTGTAATGCATTGGCATGAATTACCACTCCTCAAACCATCAAGATAGAAGGACAAATCAAGAAGAAAAAGGTAATAGTGTTGATTGATTCAGGAAGCACCCACAATTTTATTCATTGTAAGGTAGCAAAAGAATTGAATTGCTTCCTATATCCAGCACCAGAGTGTCAAGTGATGATTGCAAATGGAGGAACAATAAATTTCTCTGGAAAGTGCCATAATATCAAGCTATCCATGGGAGAATATGTATTGACTAGCCCAATGCTTTCCATTCCAATGGGAGGTGCTGATGTTGTACTAGGAGTCCAATGGCTACAATCCTTGGGTACAATAGCTTTTAATTTTCAAGAACTTTTCATCAAATTTTCTACGGAAGGAAAGGAAGTTGAATTAAAGGGTATTGCAGGGAAACCAGGAAAGATAATCAGCTCTAATGGTATGACAAAGCTTCTAAAAAAGGAGCAAAGAGGTGTAATTGCACAATTATGTTCGCTAGATGTTTCCACATTGGAATCATCTATTTCTCCAGATCTCCAAAAAGTCTTGGACAATCATTCCAAGGTATTTGAGACTCCCAAAGGTCTCCCACCTATGCGTGATCATGATCATGCTATTCATCTGATTCCAGGAAGTGTTCCTCCAAACATCAGGCCGTACAGATATCCCTATGTCCAAAAAAGTGAAATTGAACGTATGGTTGCAGAAATGCTAGAGGCTGGTATAATTCAACCAAGTCAAAGTTCTTTCTCTGCTCCAGTAGTATTGGTGCACAAGAAGGATGGATCATGGCGCATGTGTCCGGATTATAGGGAGCTCAACAAGCTCACTATTAAAGATAAGTTTCCCATTCCTGTCATTGATGAATTACTGGATGAATTGCATGGATCAATTTACTTCACCAAGTTGGATCTTCGTTCGGGATATCATCAAATCAGAATGAAGATTGAAGACATTCCGAAAACAACATTTAGAACTCATGAGGGTCATTATGAATTTTTGGTCATGCCTTTTGGCCTTACCAATGCACCTTCAACATTTCAAGGTTTGATGAATTCAATTTTCAAACCATTCCTTAGAAAATTTGTGTTAGTATTTTTTGATGATATACTAATCTACAACAAGTCTTGGAAGGATCATGTTGAACATGTTGACAAGGTGCTACAACTATTGGAGGAGAAACAATTATATGCAAAAAGATCCAAATGTTTCTTTGGAGTCCAGGAGGTGGAATATTTGGGTCATATTGTATCTCATGAAGGAGTTAAGGTAGACCCTAGCAAAATTAAAGCCATTAAGGAATGGAAAATCCCCACATCCATAAAGCATCTGCGAGGATTTCTTGGGTTGACAGGGTATTATCGCAAGTTTGTTAAGAATTATGGGAGAATAGCAGCACCTCTAACAACATTATTGAAGAAAGATGCATTTTCATGGACTCCGGAAGCAACAAAGGCCTTTGAACATCTTAAAGAGGCAATGTGCCAAGCACCGGTCTTAGCTACACCGGACTTCACAAAAACCTTTATTGTGGAATGTGATGCTTCAGGAAATGGAATTGGTGTTGTTCTAATGCAAGATGAAAGACCCATTGCTTTTGAAAGTCGTCCAATCAAGGGAAAGTTTTTAAGCAAAGCTATTTATGAGAAGGAAATGTTGGCAATACTCCATGCACTTAAGAAATGGCGACCCTACCTAATGGGAAGACACTTCAAGGTAAAAACGGATCATGATAGCCTTAAATACTTTTTAGAACAAAGATTATCCTCTGAAGAGCAACAAAAGTGGGTCACAAAGATGTTGGGTTATGACTTTGAAATCATCTACAAAAAAGGGAAGCAAAATGTGGTGGCAGATGCACTCTCAAGAAAGGATGAGGATGTGGAAGCATTGTTGTGCACCATTTCTATTATCCAACCAGATTGGATAAACGAAGCAAGGGAGGAATGGAAGAATGATGAAGAAGTGTGGGCACTTATTCGAAAGCTACAACAAGATTCCAGTACGTCTGATACATTTAGCTGGAAAAATGATTCGTTATGGTACAAAGATCGCTTATACCTCTGTAAGAATTCCCAGCTAAAACAAAAGATTCTTATGGAATTGCACACTTCTCCCTTAGGAGGGCACTCAGGATTTTTAAAAACTTACCACAGGGTTAAGAAGGAATTTTTTTGGGATGGCCTTAAATCAGATATTCAAAAGTTTGTGGCAGAATGTTTGGTTTGCCAACAAAATAAAGTTGAAACAATTAAGACACCAGGTCTATTACAACCTTTATCCATTCCAAGCCAACGTTGGGAGGAGGTTTCAATGGATTTTATCACAGGTTTACCCAAGTCTGAGGGAAAGAGTGTCATCATGGTGGTAGTTGACAGACTTACCAAGTATGCACACTTTTGTGCATTATCACATCCATTTAAAGCCAGTACAGTTTCTACTGCATTTATGGAAACATTCAAAAGCTACATGGAAACCCAAAGATTATTGTAAGTGACAGAGATCCCATTTTCACTGGAAATTTTTGGACAAAATTATTTTCTTGTCTTGGTACTCAGTTAGCTCATAGCTCATCTTATCATCCTCAATCTGATGGGCAAACTGAGATAGTAAACAAATGTTTGGAAGGATATCTTCGTTGCTTTGTATCTGATAAACAGACACAATGGGTCAAATGGTTGCCTCTGGCTGAATGGTGGTATAACACTTCCTTCCATACAACAACAAAAGTGACCCCATTTATGGCACTTTATGGGTATCAACCACCATCCATCACATCATATTTAAGAGAAAATTCTAAGGTTCAGGCAGTGGAACATCACATCGAACATCAACAACAAGTCCTCCAACTCTTAAAGGATAACCTCGTGTTGGCACAAAATAGAATGAAACAACAGGCAGATCAACATCGCAGTGAAAGAAGTTTTGATGTAGGTGATTGGGTATTCCTACGGCTACAACCATATAAGAAAATGTCCCTAAAGCAAGCTAAGAAGGATAATAAATTATCACCAAAGTATTATGGTCCGTACAAGGTGTTGCAAAAGATTGGTACTATGGCATACAAATTGGAGCTTCCTGCAGCTTCTCGATTGCACCCAGTTTTCCATGTTTCATGTTTAAAGAAGGTTATAGGCGACAAGCTCCCAGTTCAAACAATATTTCCAGAACTTGACGAGGAAGGAAAAATTATATTGGAACTGGAAGCAGTCACAGAAACAAGAACTCGACAGCTACGAAATCGATCAATTTCAGAGTATCTTATCAAGTGGAAGAACTTATCCGCTGAAGATTCCACATGGGAGGATGAGAATTTTATGCAGAAGTATCCAGAACTACTCAAGAGTTGAGGACAACACTTTTTTGAAGGAGAGGGGTATGTTGGGTCCTTATAAGATTAATGATTACCCCATTACTGTTGTAGTTATACCCATTATTTATATTGTTGTGCCCCTATTACCCCCATGTTGTTATTTCTGTGCTCCATAGAATCCCTCTTTTGTTATTTTTGTGGCTTTATATTATTATTGTTAGGTCGACTGGATTATATTGTGACTCCTTAGAATCCTATATATAGAAAGGAGGTTTTGTCATTTGTATCATCCAAGAATTATTCATTTATGTAATGTAAAGGAGGTTTCCCCCTCAAAGAGGCTGAATTCTAAGGCGTTGATCTATCTTTTCTATCTTTTCTTGAGCTGGTTTCATAACAAAAACAAAAACCTTAAAGCGAACTACCTTAAGATATAATGATGATTTTTTCCTTTTCACTTTAGTGCAATCAATGCAATCTAGTGCAAAAAAGTAAAAGAGAATGCAAGCAAGCCAACAAACATGAAAATATCTTTCACATTAATGATTTGAATGCAACAAAAAATTCTTCGAAAACTATTTAAAAGATAAACACTTTCACTTTCGCTTTTTGAAACACAAACTCAAAGCAAACACTTCCTTTCGATTCAAATGAGACAATCAATTTGTAATCTATTGTTTGTCAAATGGAACTTAAGCGACTTTCACATTATCTACTCAATCCAACACTAATGAAAAAAACTTAAGACACAACAACCAAAAGTGATATGCAAAGGACGCCCAAACATACAAAAGCCTCTTTAACACAAGTAATTGATCTCTGATGAGAAGACCAACGAGCGGATGAAGGATGACCTAGAAGACCAAGAAACCCTAAAAGGCTTAATCAAACTTCAAACACACTTAAACCAAGTTAAGAGGTGATTGTAAAATGACAAGAAAAGAGTCAAATAAAAATGCACTGGTAAATCATTGGGAGAAGGTAAAAAGAACTGAAAATCAAAAGACAAACATTAAATTTATTTAACTTCTTCTATCATCGCACCTATTAAGAGAAAAGCAGCAATCATCACTACTGTAACAAAAAAATTTTGCGATATCATCGCGACTGTCAGGGAAAAAAACACGATGGGCAAGAAAAACAAAGAAAGAGCACAAAAACTTCAAGAACATCTCAAATTAAGAACCTTCAAGCATTTACAAGAAAGTGAGATTGGCTACAGACAAGCAATGAAGTCTGGGAATGGATGGTTGATCAAAATCGTCAAAAGACAAGGTGAAGAATTGGAAGGAAAGGAATATGCTCCCCAGTGGAGCCGCCATTTTCTTGACAAGGTTAATCCTCTTTGCGGACAGAGATGATCCTCTAGCTCAATGAGTGGGTCTAGCAACTAAAGTGACAATCAACTAGACATCTTCTTAGGTTACAATTGAAAAGAAGAACAAAGGAGATGGCCTGCCTTTTTCTGATGCTATTCTAATTTCCTTTGTCGAGGACCCTGAACCGCTTGTGTCACGGGCTTGTTCCTACTTCTCTCAATGTTTATGCAACTACACAAGTGATCAAGACAAAAAAAGGCATGCCAAAACAAATAGAAAATCCAATAGCAACTTACTTAACTGATCAACGAATGTCAAGCTAAATGATACATGAACATATATATTTTGGGAATATGAACCAGTAGTTGTGTATTATTAGAAAGTAAAGGGAAGCTTACAACCAAAGCCTTGATGTTGATAGGCTCTCCTTGAGTGGTAATCCAAGTCCAAGCTAATAACTCTCCAAAACACTCCTTCTCCAAGTCAAATGAATAGCCTCTAGGCACAATCTTAGCATAAGGGTGCAAATAGACATAGACAAACCATTTGGGAATGGGAGAGGATGAATTTATAAGCTGGGAAAGGGAGTTAGGACCTCTCCAAAGATAGGATTAGGCCCTGATCTCAAGGAGGTAGCTCATAGGGATAAGACCAAGAGGCCAAGTTGGGAGGATTCAACCTCATCTATTCCAAACAACCTCTAGCTCGTCGCTCTGGAAGCTTCTAGATCATGAACCTTCTCATCTTTTTTAGGATCATCATGGGTATGTAAGGGAACAGAGTGATGCCATCATTGGTCAAGTACATTGCAATAGGCAACCATCATTGTTTTAAGTATTATAAGAGCGATGATTATCATTTTAGGGTTTTAATAGCTATTTCTTCAAGGAAAGCTCAAGGCATTTTCCAATCAAATTTTTAGGATGGATATTAGATGTATACATGAATGAGTAAACTGCATAATGGTCATGTTTCAGGCACTTTGGGGTATGTCACAGGGAAGTGCAGGAGGTGTGACAAAATACTGTGTAACAACCACTTACGAAGGAATTCTTGCATAATATCATCTTTAATGAGCCTCTTCCTTCTCCTCCTTTCCTGGATATGGTCATAAATGTGGGTTGCCTGGTCTTCATAGAAATTAGCTAAGAGCTCAGTTCCAACATCATAACGAATGGACAACTGAAAATGGTCTAAAAATATGGTAGCCAAATCACCAAACGAAGCGAAGGTGCAGCCTGAGAGTTCAATGTATCATTTAACCGCATTCCCAGTTAGGGTATGTTGAAATAGTCTCAACCTGATTGAATCATCTATCAGGGAGTTCGACGAACACCATAAATGGAAAGTGGTTATATGGTTGCCTGGATCTTCACCAGTCTTCCCTTCGAATTTGGGTATATCCAACGAAGGTTTGGTTGGAACTTGAGGTCAATCCAGGTTATATCAGATTGGATCATTAGTCAACTTTGATAGATCTGGCAAGTTTAAAGTTGACAGGAAAGGTAAGCGCAGAGGACCTTGAGGATGCCACCCGATCTGGGCATAATTTCCAATGTTCTAAAAATAATACCTTGGATTTGTGAAGGCACCAAGTTTCCTTAAGTAATTCATAGAAAAACCTGAACCATAAGGAAAACCTTGTGGCCAAGAAAAAATCAGAGTTTGTCCAACTCCTACCAAAAAAATTCCATATCTAGTGAAATTTCCCCCTAGAGAGGTGTTTAATGGAGCAGAGAGCCCTTGGTAAGGGTTCCATGTATTAGCAAAGGGAGAAAAAATCTGGAATGAACTCACGGAGGAATACGACATATTCCCCTGTTGGCCAAAAGAGAACTAATTCCTAGCTCCAAGTTCGCTAACAACTAGGTTAGTCCATCCTTGGAAAGGATTATAACTTTGACCTGTGTAGGGAAAATGTATTAATCCTAAAGATGGGTTATAATGTGGTATATGACCACTCCCAAAAGGGAAAACCTAAAAAGAAGTTGACCCATCGCCATGGAAGTAGCAGATGGAAAACTTAATGGAACTGAAGGAATTGCATTGGTAGGCATTCCAAAGGGGAATGAACTAGTGTTGGAGGCAAAAGCTTGGGTGCCCCCACTTGAAGATGGAATGGAGGTGTTGTAGCATTTTTTGGTTTTGATTAGATAGAATATTTCAAAAAATGTTAAGTTAGGATATGGACATAACAATAGTGAATAAAATGTTGGTTTAAAAAATATTTTGATGATGATGTCCATATCAAAGAAAATGGTAGGTTAGTTGCTCTAAAAAATCAAGGCAAAATGAAAATGTTAGGTAGAAAGAAAACAAATAAACTCTGAAAGTGAGCAAGTCTAAATGCGACAACCCATGACAGTCAAACTGTTTAATCTTGACTGCTTCATGCTTTAAATTTGATGTTATAGTTAGAGAATAAATATCTGGCCAAATTGTTTAATCTTGGCAGATCAGTAGCTAGGTAGAGAATAATAAGGTGCTCATCAGTTTAAAATTGAGCCCTTGGAGGATATAAGGGTAGATTTAGATAGTTTGTTTTTGTTAAATAAGAAGAAAGGAAAAGGGTTTGCTAGCTTAAATGCACCCACTAAGTGAAGAAAAAATGTTAGGATAAGCAAAGGGTAAGTAGAGAAAGGTTGCAATAGTTTGATTATTGATTGGACAAAATGTACATTTATCATATTTTTTTGTGTCCATGATCCAATTACACAAAGCAAATGAAGGTCTACTTGATCAAGTAATTAACTTCCCTTTCATCTCCATTCATTCATATATTTACTAATTTCCTCTTCATACATTAATATTCATTCATTTCCATAAAATCCCTTTTCCTAGGGTCAAAGCCCTTTTTACCTAGGAAAAGTAAAAATTCCATGTAAAAATCCCTTTTTACACAAAAAGCCCCATTAAAATATGTTTTCCCTAAGTATTAATGTATATATGAAAAGAAAAAACTCATAAAAAGCATTATACTTAGTGTTATTCCTCTTTTCCACTATATTTCATATTAACACTAACATATATTATTAAATCCTTATGATTTCCCCTTTCCCACATTATTAACTCCTTTCATATAAGAGTCCGAAAACCCTTAGTTTTTGTTAAAAAACTATGTATTTTATACAAATATCACATCGCAAATGATGGTGGACCGTAACCTTTCATATAAATGCACCTTTCCCTAATTGTGATATGCGATGGGAAGCTTGGACCCGATGCTATATATATCGCAATCTATTCCCATATTGCGTCCGCTCCCATCGCAAAGTCCTGCTTATAACACATAACCCTTCGCCATTGCGATATGTGATGCGTGATGAGAATCCGGACCTGATGTCATTATATATTACAATCTATCGCCACATCGCATCCGGCCTCATCGCACATCCCGTCCGATATATATACCTCCCACCACTGCGATTTCTGATATCCGATGGAAGCCCGGACCTGACATAGTTATATGTCATATATCATTTCACGTCGCATCCACTCATTATCATATTCTTTTGTGGAGCGCTTTCCCACCATACTGTGACAGCGATATGTGATATTAGCTTGGATTTGATATCATTATCGGCCTGGGTTAATAAAATTTCAAATCTGCCATTATGTGTTTTGCAAAGATTTTCTGTATTAAACCATTTTTTCGATTTAAACAAATAAATGACCTGAAACTCCATTTTAACTGCTAAACATGTTTTTAACCATAATTAAGCTATTCCCACCATATCTAATCCCTCCGTATTCTTTCTTTCGTGTTGTTCACCTTTGCCCGATAATGCAAAAGAAGACTGTTTTTCCCATTAAACACATAAAAGCCACTTTTTGCTTTGTTTACCTATTTTATATAGAAAAACCTCCATTATGCCTCTGCGGCCATTAAAGCCATTGTTTACCCTCTGATATGCCTCGGACTCCTTTCGATAGCTTTTCAAGCTCAGCAGAGCCATTGAAGACCTTCAGTCACCTATGTTTTTCGTAATAAGTTGCTGTGTTTTGAAGGTAAAGACTATTGTTCCAAGTTTTGTAAACAAAAAGCCTGTGTAACAGTTTGGAGATAAATATGAGTATTTTACTGTTTAAAAAAACAGTAAAAACTAGAATGCATAGTCAAAATCTACTCAGCAGGGTCAAAAGAGAATTACAGAGTTTAAAGAAGTCAGGTGAAAGATCAAAATGAAGAAAACACCCAACGTAGAGGATACAAACAACAAAGCAACATAAGGGGCAAAATATCAGACTTCAAAGCTAGCACAACTTGAATAAAGGGGACAGTAAGAAGCAGTTCAACTAGCTACCCCTATCTTCTTGACATGAAGATCTTTCTTTTCCTAAAAATCTTAATCAGTTCTAGCGATATTTTTCTAGTTTCATTATTGTATAAATAACTCTCTTCTTGAGTTGTAAATGGTTCGAAGTTCATGGTTTATTGCTCACTGCTTGTTAAGTCGTGACTGTTCATTCCATTTTGAACCTGGTTGCACCTTTGAAGGAAGCTTTTGTAGACACTTGATGTATTCAGTCTTTCTGGGGCCTTAATACAAAACAAAGGATTCTGAATTTGGTTTTACATAGTTTTGTGTTATCCTGTAAGTTTTTCTAGTTTTCAATCATTATGTTTTTCTTCATATGCTTATGACTTATAGAGATATCTAGGTAGGAACAATTAGAGTTTCAATTGATTCCTATAAACTCCTGAAGTGATCATCTATTAAGAGAATGGATTAATGCAACTGTCTGTGTAGCTAATCCCCTCTAATCAATAAATCATCAGCATCTTGTGTAAGCATTAAGTGTACTACCTTGAACCTTTGGAACATAGTTTAGAAGGTTTTCCAACTTATGATTGTTCTGTTTTACAGTCTAGAAACTATGATAATCATATTTTTTGTTGTCTTCTACTCACCACTATTTTTGATCTATATCACTATGTAATGCTTTATAGTAGCCCTTTGTTGAAGTATTAATATAACCCAAAGGATTAATTACTTCAATTCTACATCTGTATTCATTCATTGGTCTTCCAAAATTTAAACCAAAAACCCCCAAAACAATTATTTTAGATGCTCTGGCATTGGTAGCCTGACCTACTAATATCTCAGAGGTACAACATCAGACTGACGCCATTGTCAGAGGTTCGAATTTCATTCAAGTTTCCCTTGGGACAACGATATTCATTCATTCTTTCCTTTAAAGTTGATTAAAGGTTTAGAAATGTAAAAATCATTCACTTGGGTGACTCCACACTCCCAAGCTGTCACCATATAAACATACTAGAACTCATTCAGAAGGTGACATAGTTAGTCCTTTGTCAGATCCTGAAAAGATTCTGAAAAAAACCAGATCTAAAATGGGACAAAAACCATCTTCTTCTTCCTCTTCAGTCCTATAGTCTAAAGAATTATAATCATTTGACCCCTATAGTAATATCCCAGTTGATCCTAATTACTCCCATTTATCACCCAAGGTTGCTGAACTTCTAAACAGGGGAGTTGATTTTAAGTCAACATACCTTATTCATTCATTAGAATCTCATTCAATACCCACAGGTTTTATATCCCCTACCACCTATCATTTTCCTTCCATTTTTTATCAACCTGAAGCTTCTTCTTCCAAACAATCTAAGGAGACATTTTCTATATATTCTAATCCTCTCTTTGAAAAAAAATAAGGTATTCCTTTACAGGTCCCAAAGTTAGTTCTTAGGACTCCTTTGAAGTCTTTCAGGAGATCTCCTCCTCCACCTCCAACTAGTTCATCAACTCCTAAATCACCATCTTCTTCTTCTACTTCTTCATCCTCTACATCCACACAAACACGTCATACTCCACCTGGACAACCTCATACACCTCAACCACCTCATACACCACCTATTGTCATGGTTTTCCGACCTATTGTACAGGCTAGATATACTGCCTTAGTCATACCTAATAACCTTGATGCATTCCCACCTGGATACTTAAAATACCTTCCCAAGTACAATGGAGAAATTGGTCCCTCAGCTGAGGACCATCTTCAAGCTTTCCTTGACTTTGTAGACAACATGAATATTGAACAAGAAAATGTTTATATGATATTGTTTGTACAGTCACTTGAGGGAAATGTGAGGATTTGGTTTAGGCATTTACCAACAGTTACCATTAGAAATTGGGAAGATCTTACTACCATATTTAAAAATCAATGCAGTGTTGAAAAGGATCCTCTTTATTTCCTCACATAATTTGAAGAGCTTAAAACGAACTTCGGTGAACCAGTAGCAGATTTTATCAAAATATTCAACAAACTCTATTAAAAAATGCCTACTGATTGTAAGCCCCCTGTAGCAGCAGCTAAGTCTAGATTTTCTAAATATTTCGATGATGACTTTGTTGTTATGCTATGAGAGAGAACTTCAAGAACTCTTGAGGACATGCAAGCAAACGCTATAAAAGTAGAAGCAAATAGGGCAGCCTCAACTTCTTTGAAACTTAAGGAAGAAAAGGCCCAAAGAAAACTTAAATCTGTTCAAGAAGCCTCTAATTCCTCTAAGACTAAATCAGAAGACTCAAAAATAGATGAAATAACATCTCTTCTTAGAAACCTATCAAATAGGATTTCAAAGATTGAGACCCAACCTAGGACCATACAACAAACAGTTGCTAGACCTCAAAACCAAAATCAAAGTCAATATAAAAGAAACCAACCACTACAAATTCTTCAGAGACCTAACAATGATCAATAGGTTCCTACTCCTCTATTAATAGATGACCAACAACCTGATGATAATACTATGAAAATCATTGAAGATATTAATAGTATGGATTCTTCTTCCAATCAAACATCCATCATTCCTCTCTCACAACAGAATCAGGTTCAAGAGGATTAGGAAGTTGCACAGGTATCTAAATATCATGCTTTTCCTAAATTTTTAATTGCAGAATTAAACAAAAGATATGTTCTTAGGCCTGGGCCTGGTCCTGGGAGACCTCCAAAGTAAACTCCAATAATTGAACCATGTGCTAAAACTGATGAAGCTCAAACAACTCTTATTCATCCATTAGATCAGTCAATTGATACTTCCCAAGTTGGTAAAAACATTTTGACTACATTTAATGTTGAAAAAGAATTGGAGAGGGTTAAGATCCTAATTCCATTATTAGAACTTTCTAAAAACCATGGTTATAAAATTCAAGTCACTAAATGGATTCAAAATACCTTGGTTGATGCTGAAGGTGATGTCATAAGTCTACAAGATGAAAAACTAGCAGTAGTCTTTGGCCCTAGTTCAGACATGATAGATGAGATAGTGCCTCCTTTCTATGTAACTATTAAAACAAATGACTCCATGTTATACAATTGTATGCTTGATTTAGGAGTAACACACAAACTTATGCCAAAATCCATCATGGACCATTTGAAACTCGATATCACTAAATCCTACCATGACCTGTACACCTTTGATTCCAAAAGGGTGCCCTGTTTAGGACTGATTAAGGATATAGTGGTTACCCTTGCCCAAATTCCAGTAAAGAGTGTAGTAGTTGATATTGTTGTCACAAATATCCCTCCCAAGTTTGGAATGCTCCTTTCTAGGTCATGTTGTGCCAAACTAAGGGGAACTCTATAGATGGACATGTCATATGCTACTATTCTTGTTTATGGAGGAGAGCAGTTGAGATTATATAGAGAGGTAAGATTTGCAAATACTGTTTGTAAGACTGACCAGCTAAGGAACCATCCAGTTTATACAATATATCAAGACTTTGGTTGTTTTCATCTCACTTCAAGCCAACATAAAACTCAGGTTAAGATTGAAGAAGTAGTTGAAAGTCCTGAACCAAACCAAACTGATATTTGGAAACTGTTCTTTGATGGCTCTTGCACAAAAGATGGGGCATGATCTGGAGTTGTTTTAATTTCACCTAAAAAGGAAAATATAACCCAATCATGTAAATTAGACTTCGAAGTTACAAATAATTTTGTTGAATATGAAGCTTTTCTTTTAGGATTGAATTTAGCCAAAAGCTTAAAAGTTCAAAATTTAAGTGTTTTTACCGATTCTGAACTTATTGTTAAGCAAGTAAAGAGTATTTTCTAGACTAAGAACCATAGACTTAGGTCCTACTGAAATTAGGTATGGGATTCAGGTGTTAGTGTCAGTCTTTGAAGCCTTCCTCCAGTGATCAAAAATGCTCTTACAAAATGATTTTAAGGTGTCAAAGTCAAATTTTGTCATTTTAGTGAGTATTCAAATAAAATTTGGCAACTAGGTATTAAATCTAGGATTTGGTTTTCACTCCTTTCAAAGTTTTCCAAATTCGGTCCACATCACCATTCAGCTGAGTGTACCATCATTCAGATAGTTTTCATCATCATTTTAGGTTCCAATGGGTCATTTTACACCTTGATTTGTGCTTCAGTTGTACTTGGGTAAGGCCCATTTTCTTCTCCTAGGGTTTTGAAGGTAATTTCTCTTGGATGGTCAAATCATCAACAAATCTTGCATCTTTATGCTCATACAAATTCCCCTATACTTAATTTTCCTTATTAAACACTTCCCATCACTGATATCCCTCAAATTCCTTTTCCCACAAACCCTAGTTTCTTGCCACAATTTGAAAATTTTCTAGGCTAGGCCTGTGTTTTGCCCTTTTGGACCCCTTCCCCTCACTCAATATTTGAAATTTCACCTTCCCCTACTTCCTAACATCCCTCCCTACTTCCAAAAATTTTCTCAAGAATTTATAAGCCCCTTATCCCCTTCATTTCATTTCATTTCGACAAATCCCCTGTTCCACACATTGGGATAGGTTTTACTCAAATGACGTTTCTGAGCAAGAAAAAATGAATTTGAAAACATTGAGAGAGGTTTTTGTCCATCACAAACCAAGGAAGAAAAACCTCCTTCATTTTTTACACAAGTGTCACGGTTTTAGAGAACTGTCAAAAATACAAGTTGCCTCGGGAGAGTTAATGCACCTCTGAAGTGACCTTGGGAAAATAAAGATTTATCATAGTTTTGTTGGCCAAATGACTTGCTGGATGAGTAAAATAATACCTAGACACACAGATATTTCTAATGAGCTATCATGAGCTCAATTTGGAGTTGAGGAAGACCTTCAAACGTTGACTGCAATAGCACTCTGCATTTAGGCAGCCTCATTTTGCACATTTTGACCAGTCTTGGGAGATTTGAATTTTGACAGGGAAAATGACCTCCAAATTGGAAAATTCAAGATGTTATGGAAAGTAGACTCAATATGGTTTCCAAAAAGCTATCACACACCCAATTTTAACACCGGGAAGGCCTACAAAAGTGGTCTGCAAAAAGGCGTTGTGCATAGAAAAGGCGTTGTGCACATGGGAAAGTTTGACGGTGTAAAATTACATTGGCGCTGCACATAGAAAAGGTGTTGTGCACCTAAGAGAGGGTGTTGTGCACCTATCCAGCCAAGTCTAAACTTCCTCCAAACTTACCAAATCACTTCCAAATGTCCTCTTGAAGGTAAGTATTGTCATGTTATTGTTGTTTAGGGTGCTTTCATGATGATTTTGCTTGGTCTTTCCTCTTTTAAATTAAAACCCTAAATTTGTTGTTCTAAAACCTAGTTTCTTAGTGCTATCACTCATTATTGATAGTAAACCCTCATTCCCTCTATCTTATTACACTCCACTCACTCTCTCCCTAAACTCCACTCCCACATATATTTTTCCCTGATCCCATTCCCTCATATACACTTCCCTAAAACTCTACTTACATACATAACCCTATACCCTAAACCTATACCTTCAATTCTTAAAACCCTAGTCATCCTCTTCATACCATATTCCCTCAAACCCTACTTTACATCAAATCTCACTCATATCCCTATATCATCCCACTCATTCCCTTTCTTTTGAAAATCTCTTCATACTCATCATTCACCCACACTACCTTTCTTTCCTCACTAGCATTTATAGTCAATCAAGCCAATGGACAGTGATTATGGGGATTTTGTCTTTTTGGACCGTGAGGTGGCACAAGAGTTGAGTGTCATGCACTTGGATGCTCAAAATCCAAGGAGTTTCAAAGATTTGATCATCAAGGAAAAATATTTGTAATGCAAGGACAAAGAGGCTAAAAGACAAACGAGGAAGAGTCTCGAGGAACAAGAAAGAGCAAGATAAACTCAAGATCTTGGTTGAAACATCATTGGCTCATCAAAGCACTTAACAAGGGTCAATCATTCCAAATTTCAAGAAATTTGGAGAAATTTTTGTCAATTTTGAAATTTTTAATGTAAAAAATAGGCTTCTTCAATAGGTGTTGGGGATACTTTCTTGCAAAAAGTTTATATTTTTGGAATCAGCATGGAAACATATGAAAGGTCGGAAATGGCTGAGAATTTTGGACAAGTTATAGGTCTCCAAAAGGGAAAAAAACACCTAAAAAGTGCCCTCTCTGCCACTTTTTTGCCACAAAGGAAGCAGTGTTGGGAGAATCAATTTTTGGAGGGGCAAATGGACTCCAAATTCAGAAATTCAAGTTTTTCCAGAAAACAAACTCATCAAGCTTTCCAACAAGCTATCTTGCACCTAATTTGGACTCTGGGCAGCCTTCCAAAATTGGCCTAGAAAAAACACTGTGCATAGGATGAATTTTGCCAGTTTTGTTCAAAAATCCAAATGTCGCCTAGTTTTTCTACAAGTTGACTTTTCCTCTCATCCTGGATGAATTTATGATTGTAAATGATGCTATGCTATGTAAATGTAATTGAAAAATGACCTTAGCATGTAGATTCATCATTTTGAAGTGGTTTGGGGGTGAATGAATAAGTTTCCATGGTTTTAGAGGCAAGCTGTTCCACTGCCTATATTCATCTTCCTAGTTTAGATATGGTTGAAACCACCCCTCTTCTCATGGATTCGACCCTGATAGCTAGCTTGAGTAGTTTCCTTTCCTATATCATGTAATTTTTTATTCATGTGTATAGGTTGGACTTTGGCAGAAGTATTGGACTCACTGAACATTTTGTATTAGCAGTTGGCAAGGAATAAAACCAGGCTTCACAACTATTTTTGTGGGATTCTTGTGATAGTGAGTTGTATAGTTTCATCTTTGTAATGATTTTTTCTGATATTTTATATGTATCCACATTTCTCTTTTTCTTCTAAACTAAATGAATAAAGGTGAATAGACAAAATACACTAGATTTACAGTGCTTTGTATTGGGATTGCATTTAGTTTTCAATGTTTTCACTGTTTGAAGAGGATTCATAGTTTCTTATGCCCTCCTCAACTCCTCAGTTGTCTTACTCTACCATCTCAATCCTTTGCTAGTACATAAGCTCTTATCTACACTACCCCACAAGACATGACTGTATTCCTGAGTTAATTTCTCGGATCCAATCTGCCTTCTCAAATTGATCCAACAACCAAAACTTAAAATCAAACCAGAAACCCTAATTTTCTATATCTAGCCTAAAATCAACATTCATTTTAGTCATCTCAAGCCCTAGGTACCATATTCTAATTGAGATTGACAAGGAGAGAGCCCTCTCCTGACCTGGTAGGGCTACTGGTAGTGCTAGCTACCAGGTTAAACATGGTTTGATGTTACCCTAGACCTGCCTTCCTTCAACCTGAGGTAGATTTAGGCACTAACATAGTGGCGACCATACTGGCGAACGTAGTTTTATGTTGCTCATCAAAATATAATCAAGTTCAAATCTGATTGTTGATTGTGAATAACGATCAGATACCGAAAGGCTAAAATCATTCACCTGGCAACTCCAAATCAATTTCGAGATCAGATCGAAAGACTCCACTGGAGGATGAACCCAACCAAAAAAAACATGAAAGGACAATATGGAAAGATCAGGTATTCAAGTTGGAATTTCATCCAAGACATTTTGTTCTTTGTTATAAATTATTTCTTCTTTTTTCCCGAGAATGTCGAGAAGGCTTTGCAAAGTATATTGTATTTGAGAAAAGATCCCAAACCTGCATTTGATTCTTTCCCTTTGAAGATTGTGAATACCAAATATTCGCATGCCTTTGATCTTGATCAAGACCCTTTTTCTAAATCTTGTGATGATCGTCTTCAAAATGATGAGCCTAAAGAGACCAAGACTGATTCTACACCTTCTGTACATACCCCTATACCTTGTAAAATTCCAGATCGATACAAGCCTATGATTTTACCTCCTATATCCCATGCTTTCCCTAAAAATCATGACCTATATCTACCAAGATTTGATGGTGAACGTGACAACATCACTGTTGAGAGACATGTATTGAATTTTGAGTCTTTTCTTGATCTTTTTGAAGTTGACGAAGGGGATGTCAGTATTAGGCTTTTTGCTCTTTCTTTGGAAGGAAAAGTCAAGAGTTGGTTCAAAACCCTGCCTAATGCGAGCATCTAAGATTTCTAGTAGTTCTTCAAAGTTTTCCTCGACAAGTGGGTGGTCAGACAAAACCATTTCTTGATTCTAGAAGAGTATAACCAACTGAAAATACAGCCAGGGGAGACGATGCAACAGTTTTATGCCAGATTTAACCAAGTCTATTTGTCAATGCCGATTAATATAAGACCTCCTCCTAGATCTGCCCTCTTGCACTACCCGCGTGCCATTGATCCGGAAATGGAGTTTCAGCTGAGGGAAAGGAACCTTGCAACTCTTGAAGAGATGCAAAACAGTGCAGTAGATGTAGAGGCTAATCTATTGATCAGACGAGCAAAGTTGAAGGAAGAAGAGAGGAAGAACATAGATCAAGAGGAATCGACATCTTTAGAGGTAAATCTCGACATTTTGGTAAGTGCAGTGGAAGAGATGATGCAAAAGATCACCACAAGGAAAGAGTATGATGTTCAAGACCATGGCTCGTTGATTGAAGAAGAACAAGTTGTTGATCCAAAACTTTTTCTTTCTTATCACAATTTTCATAGATTTGATAATGATTGTTTTATAGACCATCTTGGAGAAGAGAGATTTGTTGATATGACATGTATGCTTGATGATGTATTTTATACTGATGATTTGCCTCAATTTGATCAGTATGATGATGATTATATTCTCCAAATAGAAGCTACTCTTACAGACAAATCAGTAGCTAGTTTGTGGGAGGAAGAAGTTCACTTTCCGCAATTCGAGTACAGTGATCAACCATTGCATATCAGCTATGGAAGTGAGGAGGAAAGTGCATCAAATTTTGAAGTAAGTGAAGGATCTTTTCCTTTTTGTTTTTCTTCGTTTTAGTTCATCAAAGACAACTTTCATGCAATCAGAAATCAAATATCGACAAGTCTTAATCTGGATCATCTTGAGGGCAATGAAAACCTTGTTCAAGACTTTTCATATCCAGAGTTGCAGCCTCCAAATGCCATTGATTGTCAAGTTGAAAATGAAGACTTCGAAGCTGGACCGTATGATCAAATGATGCAAGATGATTCTGTACCATTTTGTTTTGAATCATTTCAGTTTTTGAAGGGAAAATTGCATAGTATATCTTCAATAAAATATGGGAAGCCTATAGAAAATCATGTAATCTCATCGGAACCAATAGAAAATGGGTTGTAGCAGTCTTTTCAAGTTTTTCATGATCCAATAGCGGATGTGTTGGATGATTTCTGCAATCAAAGTCCTTCTTCTCCATTAGCTACCTGTGACCTTGAAACGTGTACTGATACAAACTTGATTTGGCAGCTGGTTTCTTTGTAATTTTCAACAGGAGTCCCAGGACTTAGCCCAGATGAAAGTTTGCATTCATGGTATGAGGAGAAGAAAAGTAATCCATTGGATGAGCTAAGTCCCAGTATGCATGAATTTCAAGATCCTTATTCAATGTTTTTTGAGTCAGATAGAGAATCCATATTATTCAACGGATCTGTTTACAAGTTTTCATGGGAGTTGCCTTTCAGTAATTCTCTCTTGTTGTTCATAAGCAATCACTTGTGGAGAATGCAAACAACAGCTAGAATGCTTACTTGCTTGCATTGGTTGTTTCATTTCACTTGATCAGATGATGAATGGAACAACTAGAGTAGGTTTTACTGAATAAGCTCCATTTTGAGTTATTTTTCCAGTTTGTTAGTTGTGTTTTAGTATCGAATCAGCTTTTAGTTGAGTAAAATTCAGTTTGTGTCATCAAGTCATCAGTTTTCAGTCATGCATTTCAGGTTGAGTTTTTGACTCCATTGCCCAATGGATAAGGCACTAGTCTGCTCTCCCAAAGATTTGCGGTTCTTGGCATCTCCAAGGAGCTACCATCCCCATTGGAGCCAATGTTAGTGTCAGTCTTTGAAGCCTTCCTCCAGTGATCAAACATGCTCTTACAAAATGATTTTAAGGTGTCAAAGTCAAATTTTGTCATTTCAGTGAGTCTTCAAATAAAATTTGGCCACTAGGTATTAGATCTAGGATTTGGTTTTCACTCCTTTCAAAGTTTTCCAAAGTCGGTCCATGTCACCATTCAGCTGAGTGTACCATCATTCAGACAGTTGTCATCATGATTTCAGGTTCCAATGGGTCATTTTACACCTTGATTCGTGCTTCAGTTGTACTTGGGTAAGGCTCATTTTCTTCTCCTAGGGTTTTGAAGGTAATTTCTCTTGGATGGTCAAATCATAAACAAAGCTTGCATCCTAATGCTCATACACCTTCCCCTATACTTAATGTACCTTATTAAACACTTCCCATCGATGATATCCCTCAAATTCCTCATTTTCCCACAGACCCTAGTTTCTTGCCACAATTTGACAATTTTCTAGGCTAGGCCTGTGTTTTGCCCTTTTGGACCCCTTCCCCTCACTCAATTGTTGGGTGTGGAGCCTGATTATCTTCTATAGTACCGCCACATTGGACCCCATTTCAAAATGGGTTGGCAACGCCGCCCGTAAAATAATCGCTGCAAGGGGGGTCCAGGGGGGGGGGGTAGCGACTTTTGGGAGCCCCCCCTGGCGGGGGGTTTTGGGGGCAGCGCCCCCGAAGCTAAAAATAGCTGTAAAATTGCCTTGTAAAAGTATAGTGATTTCTAGTCAATCTGGGTCGTTCATTAGGCTGATGATCTGACAGTAGAACTTATGTTTAGTAGGGTTTTTTGCCCTAGAAGGCAACCCCTCTCTTTGTATGAGGGTATTGTATTTGAGGCTGTGAGATAGATGTGTATTCTGTGAGCGAGAAACAGAGAGGTGAGACTGTGAGAGAAACAGAGGATATTACAGCGGTTTTGTTATAAGTTGTGTCTCTTCATTTTGCTGGATAATAGAAAAGGAAGGACTGGCTGTTCGGGGTGGACGTAGCCCAAACTGGGTGAACCACGTATATTTGTGTCTCTCTTGTTTTGTGCATTTTCTATGTTTATATTTCTGCAATACTTTATGTGTTCCATTGCTCCGTAATATATAATATTCTAACAACTGGTATCAGAGCCGAAGGTCTATTTGGCTGATAAACTCGCAGGAAAGAAGGGTTCCTGGTTCGAGTGGGAGCAATGGCGGAAGATGGAAAGTTTAGGGTCAAGAAATTTAACGGCCAAAACTTCTCGTTGTGGAAGATGCAGATGGAAGATTATCTGTATCAGAAAGATCTATACCTACCATTGGGCGGAAAAACAAAGATGCCGATGGGTATGAAAGATGAAGAATGGAACCTTCTCGATAGAAAGGCACTCGGAACAATACGATTATGCCTTGCTGCGTCAGTTGCCTTCAACATCTCGAAGGAAACCACGACAGAGGGTTTGATGGAGGTGTTGTCGAAACTATATGAAAAACCCGCGGCCTCAAACAAGGTATTTCTTATGAAACGGTTATTTAAAATGAAGATGTCGGAAGGTGGATCTGTTGCAGACCATTTAAATGATTTTAATACAGTTACAAGTCAGTTAAGTTCTGTAGGGGTAAACTTTGATGATGAAATTAGAGCTCTATTATTCTTGTGCTCATTACCAGAAAGCTGGAATGGTTTGGTAATGGCCATTAGTAACTCCATTTCTGGATCTAGTACTTTAAAGTTTGATGATGTTGTTGGTGCTATCCTTAGTGAGGAAATGCGACGGAAAAGCTCCGGTGAGACGTCGGGAAATGCTTTGAGTGCAGAGTCTAGAGGAAGAAAAATGGAAAGAGGAAAGAGCTCAGGATATCGCAGTAAATCAAGGAAAGGCAGATCCAAGTCCAGATTGGGGATAGTGTGCTGGAAATGTGGAAAGAAAGGACACCTAAAGAAAGACTGTAGATCTTGGAAGGGAAAAGAAGGAGATGCACAGCAAGAAAACAATCATGAAGCAAATGTGACAGGTGAGGTGTTACAAGATGCTTTGATTCTTTCTTTCGAAAATATCACTGATTCCTGGGTGGTAGATTCAAGGGCCTCATTCCATGCCACACCTGATAAGAAATACTTTCATGACTATGTTCAAGGAGATTTTGGACAAGTTCGTTTGGGTGATGATAAACCCTGTAAAATTGTTGGAATGGGTAAGGTTCTTGTAAAACAGCAGAATGGAAACCAATGGCTACTAAAGGAGGTAAGGCATGTTCCAGATCTAAAGAAAAATCTGATTTCAACAGGGCAGTTAGGTAGTGAAGGTTGTGTGACAACATTCACAGATAAAGCTTGGAAGGTCACCAAAGGAGCCCTGGTAATAGAAAAAGGCGAAAAGGTTGGTACATTGTATTTATGCAATGGTATTTCTAACTCTGTTAATGCTTTGACTTCCAAAGGAGCAGATGCAGCATTATGGCATCATAGGCTCGGACACATTAGTGAAAAAGGAATGAATATTCTTCACTCAAGGAATTTGTTGCCAGGTTTGAAGAATGTTGATTTGGACTTCTGTGAGAACTACATTTATGGAAAACAGAAGAGAGTCAGATTTCTCAGAGTTGGGAAAGAAAAGAAGAACAAAAAATTAGAGCTTGTGCATACAGACGTATGGGGACCTGCTCAGGTATCATCTCTCGGTGGCTCTCGTTATTATGTTACCTTTATTGATGATGAAACTAGAAAAACTTGGATTTATTGTATTAAGAATAAATCTGATGTATTTGATACTTTCAAGAAATGGAAAGCTTTGGTTGAGATTGAGACAGGAAAGAAATTAAAGTGTCTTAGATCAGACAATGGAGGTGAATATTGCAGCAAAGAGTTTGATAGGTACTATTCAAAGCATGGAATTCACAGAGAGAAGACAGTTCCAAGAACACCACAAGAAAATGGTGTGTCAGAAAGGATGAACAGAACAATCATGGAGCGTGCAAGGTGCATGAGATTGCATGCAGGATTGCCTTTACAGTTTTGGGCAGATGCTGTAGATACTGTTGTTTATCTAATAAACAGAGGGCCTTCAAGTTCCTTGGATGGTGGTGTTCCAGACGAAGCATGGACAGGTAAAAAGGTAAACTACTCTATTTTAAATCCTTTTGGTTGCGAGGGCTTTGTCCATATTGATAAAGAAAAGAGAACAAAGCTTGAGGCAAAGTCAAAGAAATGTACCTTTATTGGATATGGTGTTAATGATTTTGGTTATCGCTTATATGATTATGAAAATCACAAAATCATTAGGAGCAGAGATGTAATATTCAATGAAAATGTCCTGTATAAGAATCAGTTGCAGGAAAAGAAACAAGAAAAAGAAAACAAGGAATACGCAGTTCTTGATGAAATCACTGGAAAAGTAAAGGTGCCTGAAAATAATAATAATCAAGAACCACAACAACAGCAACCACCACAGCAACAATAGGCACCCCAAACACCTGAAAGTGGTGTTAGAAGATCTACCAGGATAAGTAGACCCCCTAAACGATATTCTCCTTCATTATATTATTTATTGTTAACTGATTCTGGTGAACCCGAATGTTATGAAGAAGCAATGCAGGTTGAAAGCAGGAAGAAGTGGGAGGTACCCATGGAAGAAGAGATGGACTCCTTAATGCATAACCAGACTTGGGATTTAGTCAGGTTGCCTGCAGGAAAAACTACATTGAAGAATAAATGGGTTTACAGGCTGAAGGAAGAAGATGGAGGAAAACAGAGGTACAAAGCTAGACTTGTGGTGAAGGGGTTTGCACAGAAGAAAGGTATTTATTTTGATGAAATATTTTCTCCTGTTGTTAAAATGACTTCAATCAAAATTATTTTAAGACTTGTAGCAGCTGAAGATTTGAATCTTGAGCAGTTAGATGTAAAGACAACCTTTCTCCATGGGGATTTGGAGGAAGAGATATATATGCAACAGCCACAAGGATATGAGGTGAAAGGGAAGGAGAAACTAGTGTGCAGGTTGAAGAAGAGCTTGTATGGCTTAAAACAGGCTCCAAGGCAGTGGTATCTAAAATTTGACAAGTTTATGTCTGAACAAGGTTATACTAGATGTCACTCTGATCATTGTGTTTATCTAAAAAAGCAAAATGATGGCAGCTATATTATATTGTTATTGTATGTAGATGATATGCTTGTTGCAGGATCTAACATGTAGGAAATAAATGTGCTCAAAAGAAAATTGGCAAATTCATTTGCAATGAAGGATTTGGGTGCTGCAAAACAAATCCTTGGTAGGAGAATAACTAGAGACATGAAAAATCATAAATTAACATTGTCTCAGAATGAGTACATACAAAAGGTGTTGAAAAGATTTAACATGCAAAATGCAACACCAGTTAGTACACCTTTTGCTAGACATTTCAAACTTAGCAAGGAAATGTGCCCAAAGACTCAAGAAGACATGGATTATATGTCTAAAGTTCCATATGCATCAGTAGTTGGAAGTTTAATGTATGCAATGGTCTGCACAAGGCCTGATATTGCACATGCAGTGGGAGTTGTAAGCAGGTACATGAACAATCCAGGAAAGGAACATTGGATGGCAGTGAAATGGATTCTCAGATATTTGAAAGGTACCACAAATCAAGAATTATGTTTTGGTGGTTCAAACATATCCCTACAAGGATATGTTGATGCAGATATGGCAGGTGACAGAGATAACAGGAGGAGAACTACAGGATATGTATTTACTGTTGGTGGAACAACTGTCAGTTGGGTTTCAAAAATCCAAAGTGTTGTTGCACTTTCAACAACAGAAGCAGAGTATGTTGCTGCTACAGAGGCTAGTAAAGAAATGATTTGGTTACAACGGTTTATGGGTGAATTGGGTAAGGAGCATCATATGGGCACGTTATACAGTGATAGTCAAAATGCCATTCATCTTGCAAAGAACTTAGCATTTCATTCTAGGACAAAACACATACAGCTCAAGTACAATTTCATACGATCAGTGTTGGAAGATGGAGAGTTGAAGCTGGAAAAGATACACACTAGCCAGAATCCTGCAGATATGCTAACAAAAGTTGTAACCAGGGAGAAACTGAGAATATGCTCAGTTTCAGTTGGTCTTCAAGGATGACGATGAAGATGAGAAACAGCCAGGTCCAAAGAGGAGTCATTGTCCAGCAAATGGAGCAGCGGTGGAGTTGCTACAATCAGTCTCCAAGTGGGAGATTGTTGGGTGTGGAGCCTGATTATATTCTATAGTACCGCCACATTGGACCCAAGTTCAAAATGGGGCGGCAACGCTGCCCGTAAAATAATCGCTGCAAGGGGGGTCCAGGGGGGGCAGGGGGCAGCACCCCCGAAGCTAAAAAGAACTGTAAAATTGCCTTGTAAAAGTATAGTGATTTCTAGTCAATCTGGGTCGTTCATTAGGCGAATGATCTGACGGTAGAACTTATGTTTAGTTTAGGGTTTTTTTCCCTAGAAGGCAACCCCTCTCTTTGTATGAGGGTATTGTATTTGAGGTTGTGAGATAGATGTGTATTCTGTGAGCGAGAAATAGAGAGGTGAGACTATGAGAGAAACAGAGGATATTACAGCGGTTTTGCTGTAAGTTGTGTCTCTTCATTTTGCTGGATAATAGAAAAGGAAGGACTGGCTGTTCGGGGTGGACGTAGCCCAAACTGGGTGAACCATGTATATCTGTGTCTCTCTTGTTTTGTGCATTTTTTGTGTTTATATTTCTGCAATATTTTATGTGTTCCATTGCTCCGTAATATATAATATTCGAACATCAATATTTGAAATTTCACCTTCCCCTACTTCCTAACATCCCTCCCTACTTCCAAAAATTTTCTCAGGAATTTAGAATCCCCTTATCCCCTTCATTTCACTTCATTTCGACAAATCCCCTGTTCCACACATCGGGATAGGTTTTACTCAAATGATGTTTCTGAGCAAGAAAAAATGAATTTGAAAAAATTGAGAGAGGTTTTTGTCCATAACAGACTAAGGAGGAAAAACCTCCTTCACTTTTTACACAAGTGTCACGGTTTTAGAGAACTGTCAAAAATACAAGTTGCCTCAGGAGAGTTAATGCACCTCTAAAGTGACCTTGAGAAAATCAAGATTTATCCTAGTTTGGTTGGCCAAATGACTTGCTTGATGAGTCAAATGATAACTAGAAAAAAAAATATTTCCAATGAGCTATCATGAACTCAATTTGGAGTAGAGGAAGACCTTCCAAAGTTGACTGCAACAACACTCTACATTTAGGCAGCCTCATTTTGCACATTTTGACCAGTCTTGGGAGATTTAACTTTTGACATGGAAAATGACCTTCAAATTGGAAAATTAAAGAGGTTCTGGAAAGAAACTCGATAAGCTTTCCAACGAGATATCACTTGCCCAATTTTGACACAGGGAAGGCCTCCAAAAGTGGTCTGCAAAAAGGCGTTGCACACTTGGCAGCCGACGCTACTCATAGAAAAGGCGCTACACACGTGAGAGAGGGCACTGCGCACCTATCCAGCCAAGTTTAAAATTCCTCCAAACTTACCAAATCACTTCCAAATGTCCTCTTGAAGGTAAGTACAATCATGTTATTGTTTTTTATGGTGCTTTTGTTGGCATTATGGTTCAGGTGTTGTCCTTGATGGCAACCCATTCAGGTGGTAGATCACTGTTCTTCATGTCAGCAGCAAAGATTGATGATCAGCTCTTAATTTATTGAAAAATTTAAGAAGGACGCAGGTACACCTTTCAGAAAGTGCGTACCCGCAGGTAATCCATGCATAGACCGCGTCCAGGGACGCAGTCCAGCCGTTCAGAAGGTGCGTCCACCCAGTGCACACTTTTTAAGGCAGAGAAAAGCACACGTGGGGGTTTCTTGTGATTTACTCCTGGTATCTAGCCGACAATATTGTGTTTTTAAGGTATCGGCTCGTGGTATTGTTCCTTGATTTGAGGAGGAGCTTGCCTATATAAAGCAAAGGAGATCATTTGGTTTGAGCATGTCTTTGTTGAATATCTTATGGGGTGAGATCTGGTCTAGATCTAATCAAGGCGAATTTATTAATGGATCGAGATCTCTTGGCGCATGTTCAGATCTGTGGATCTGATTGTCTGGGTTACTTCTGAAGTCTTGAAATCATCTATGCCCAGAGGGACGCAGGTGCAGTAAGGGTTTAGGTGCGTCCGGGACGCAGGAGCGAAGCGTTTCAGGTGCGTCGGGACACAGGCGCAGAAGGGTTCAGGTGCGCCGGGACGCAGGCAGTTCAATAGACTCAGTGCGAGGGACGCAGGCTAGCAGTTGAGCAGGATGCGTCCGGGACGCAGGCTAGTAGTTGAGCAGGGTGCGTCCAGGGACTCAGGCCAGCAGTTGAGCAGGGTGAATCCGGGACTCAGGCTAGCAGTTGAGCAGGGTGAGTCCGGACTCAGGCTAGCAATTGAGCAGGGTGCTTCCTTCTCTTAAAATCTTTGTTTATCATTGTTGTGTTCTGGGTTTGGTCCTATTATTGTTGATCTGGTTACTACAGTTGATTGGGTAATTCTCTTACACTTGATGATCAATTGATGCTTATGGATCCAGTTTGAAAATTTATGAAAAGTGGTCCTTGTATGAAAAGAAGTAGGGGGTTGTAGCTCCCTTCCAGGAGAGACTGGAAAACGAGAGAGAGTTGTAGCTCTCTGCAGGTTGCAGCCTGCGTACTGGTAAAGGACTGCACCAGTACAAAACCATTGTAAAAGGAGTTTCTAATTTGAAAGAAGATAGAGACATATTGCAGCAGGTGGTTTTCTCCCACATTGGGTTTCCTCCTTACATCTTGTGTTCTTTGGTGTGACTATCTGTTTCTTTTGTTCATGTTCATTATTTTATGGTACTGACATGCAAAAATAATTCAAAGAACAAATAAAGAAGATTTATTAAACGAATTATATAATACTAATTCACCCCCCTCTCAGTATTATTTCCAACAGCTTTCATGAAGATTTTGATCGGTCTTTCCTCTTTTAAATTAAAACCCTAAATTTGTTGTTCTAAAACCTAGTTTTCTTAGTGCTATCACTCATTATTGATAGTAAACCCTCATTCCCTCTATCCTATTACACTCCACTCACTCTCTCCCTAAACTCCACTCCCACATATATTTTTCCCTAATCCCATTCCCTCATATACACTTCCCTAAAACTCTACTTACATACATAACCCTATACCCTTAATTCTTAAAACCCTAGTCATCCCCTTCATACCATATTCCATCAAACCCTAATTTAAATCAAATCTCACTCATATCCTTGTCTCATCCCACTCATTCCCTTTCTTTTGAAAATCTCTTCATACTCATCATTCACCCACACTACCTTTCTTTCCTCACTAGCATTTACAGTCAATCAGGCCAATGGACAATGATTATGGAGATTTTTTCCTTGTGGACCATGAGGTGGCACAAGAGGTGAGTGTCATGGACTTGGATGCTCAAAATCCAAGGAGTGTCAAAGATTTGATCATCAAGGAAAAATATTTGTAATGCAACGAAAAAGAGGCTAAAAGCCAAACTAAGAAGAGTCTTGAGGAACAAGAAAGAGCAAGATAAACTCAAGATCTTGGCTGAAACATCATTGGCTCATAAAAGCACTTAACAAGGGTCAATCATGCCAAATTTCAAGAAATTTGGAGAAATTTTTGTCAATTTTGAATTTTTTAATGTAAAAAACAGGGTTTTTCAATAGGTGTTGGGGATACTTTCTTGCAAAAAAGTTTATATTTTTGGAATCAACATGGAAAAATATGAAAGCTCAAAAATGGTTGAGAATTTTGGACAAGTTCTAGGTCTCCAAAAGGGAAAAAAACACCTAAAAAGTGTCATCTCTGCCACTTTTTTTCTACACAGGAAGCAGTGTTGGGAGAATCAATTTTTGGAGGGGCAAATGGACTCCAAATTCCGAGATTCAAGTTTTTCCAGAAAGTAGACTCGCCAAGCTTTCCAACGAGCTATCCTACACCTGATTTGGACTCTGGGAAGCCTTCTAAAATTGGCCTAGAAAAATCATTGCACATAGGATCAGTGGCATTGTGCATACTATGAATTTTGCTAGTTTTGTTCAAACATCCAAATTTTGCCTAGTTTTTCTACAAGTTGACTTTTCCTCTCATCTTGGATGAATTTATGATTGTAAATGATGTTATGTTATGTAAATGTAATTGCAAAATGACCTTAGAGGGTAGATTCATCATTTTGAAGTCATTTGGGGGTGAATGAATCAGTTTCCATGGTTTTAGAGGCAAGTTGTTCCACTGCCTATATTCCTATTCCTAGTATAGATATGGTTGAAACCGCCCCTATTCTCATGGATTCGACCCTGATAGCTAGCTTGAGTAGTTTCATTTCCTATATCATGTACTTTTTGATTCATTTGTAGAGGTTGGACTTTGGCAGAAGTATTGGACTCACTAAACATTTTGTATCAGTAGTTGGCAAGGAATAAAACCAGTTTCACAGCTATTTTTGTGGGATTCTTGTGACAATGAGTTTATGTATAGTTTCTTCTTTGCAATGAGTTTTTTTGATATTTTATATGTATCCACATTTCTCTTTTTCTTCTAAACTAAATGAATCAAGGTGAATAGACAAAATACACTAGATTTACAGTTCTTTGTCTTGGGATTGCATTTAGTTTTCAATGTTTTCATTGTTTGAAGAGGATTCATAGTTTCTTATGCCCTCCTCAACTCCTTAGTTGTCTTACTCTACCATCTCTACCCTTTGCTAGTACATAAGCTCTTTTCTACCCTGCCCCACAGGACATGACTATATTCTTGAGTTAATTTCCCTGATCCAATCTGCCTTCTCCAATTGATCCAGCAACCAAAACTTAAAATCAAACTAGAAACCCTAATTTTCTATATCTAGCCTAAAAGCAACATTCATTTCAGTCATCTCAAGCCCTAGTTGCCATATCCCAATTGAGATTGACAAGGAGAGATCCTTCTCCCGACCTGGTAGGGCTAGCTACCAGGTTAAGCGTGGTTTGATGTTACCCTAGACCTGCCTTCCTTCAGCCTGAGGTAGATTTAGGCACTAACAGGTGGAAAACTTATTTGATGCTTTTAATTTGACTCACATTCCCAGAGATCATAACATTCACGCATATGCCTTCGTTATCTTTGCTAGTGCTTTTAAAATTCCTGATCATACTGATGTACTCTATCAAATACAAGTCAAATATAGGCCATCGATCCCATATAATCTAAAACATTGGCAAATATTTGAAGATGATGAACAACTAAAATCATTTCTGCAGGTAGTGGATGATTTCTCATTTCTGCAAATTGATGAAGATAGAGATGAAATAAATGAAAATGCAGAAGGAAATGATACTTCAGATTTTAAAGCCCAGATTGTTAATCAGGACATTATCCAATTATCTAATAATTTTATTCCAAAGGGACTCATTCCTTTAGAAAAATTATTCGATCAAAATGATGTTTTCCAAAACCCGCAATCTATTTCTTCAGAAGATTACATAGACGAAATTAACGTTGGAACTGATAAAGATATTAAAAACATCAAATTGTGCGCATCTCTAGACCTAGAAATCAAAGCTCAGTATTTTAAATTACTGCAAAATTATAAGGACGTTTTTGCCTAGAATTACGGTGATTTAAAGACCTATGATACATTGTTAATACAACACAAGATTCCTCTGAAGCCAGAAGCAAAACCGTATCAACAGAAGATTAGAAGGATAAATCCAGCTCTTCTACCAACTGTAGAAAGAGAGATTAAGAAAATGTTAGATTCCCAGATCATCCTCCCTCTTAGATATTCTAATTAGGTTGCAAATCTAGTTCCTGTTAGAAAGAAAAATGGAGAAATAAGACTTTGCATGGATTTTAGAAATTTGAACAAAGGCATCATTAAAAGATAATTATCCTTTGCCTAGAATGGACCAGTTATTGCAAATGGTTTTAGGAGCACAAAGACTTTCTATGCTTGATGGTATTCAGGTTATAATCAAGTGAACGTTGATACAACAGACAGAGAGAAGACGACTTTTACTACACCCTGGGGTACATTCATGTACGCAAGGATGCCATTTGGCTTAACAAATGTTGGAGCAACGTTTCAGAGAGCTATGGACATCGCTTTTATGGGTCAAGTAAATAAATTTGTGGTTATTTATCTTGATGACATAACTGTTTTTTCTAAGTCTAATCAGAAACATCTAAAACACTTGATGAAGGTTTTTGACAGGTGTAGAAAATTTGGAATATCACTGAACCCAAAGAAGTCCTTGTTTGCTGTCAAAGAAGGAAAACTGCTGGGCCAAATAATTTCAAAGGAGGGAGTAGTAATTGATCCCAAACAAGTATCTTCCATAGAAACATTGACCTTGCCTAGAAACAGAAAGGAGATTCAAGCTTTTCTGGGCAAGATTAATTTTCTAAGGTGATTCATTCCCAATTATGCAGAGATAGTGAAAGATATAATAGACATGCTCTGAAAGGACCATCAAGTCAAATGGACTCCCTCTTCTAGGCATGCATTTTAACAAATAAAAAGGGAAATCTTTGAAGCTCCCACCATAGCCAGCCTCGATTATACTAAACCATTTAATATTTTCTCTTCTGCCTCTGAAACAACCCTTGTTGTTGTTCTTTTATAGAAAAATGAAGATTCCCATGACCAACCCATAGCCTTTTTCAACAAGGTTATGAGAGATGTTGAGATTAAGTATGACATCATTGAGAATCAAGCCTATGCCCTCATTCAAGCCCTAAAATCATTCGGAATGTATGTCTTACATTCACCTATTACTGCTTATGTCCTTAATAGTGCTGTGAAAATTGTCTTAACCCATCCAGAAACTGATGGAAAAAGAGGTAGATGGATCACTTAAATTCTGGAATTTGAGCTAACTATCAAGACTACCAAGCTAGTAAAGGGTCAAGGATTAGCTAAGCTTCTGGCTTAATCCAACTGCAAAGTTCTGGGAATCAATTCTGTTTTAGAAATACAAGGGAAGAATCCACAAGAACCTTCCTTTAAGTCTCAAGGGAAGAATACACAAGAACCTTTTTTCCTTGCAGAAGGGGAGAATCCACAAGAACCTTCCCTTCATTCTAAAGGAGAGAATCCACAAGAACCTCCACCTTCAGAGCAGATCAGTCCTATACACATTGATGAAAACTTCTTGTTGTCAAACTGGTATCAAGATATTGTAAATTTCTTGATCCATTTTGAGTGTCTAGAATCATTCTCCAAAACCCAGTGTAAAACCCTCAAGTTAAAATCAGTCAAGTACTACATTATTAACGCAAATTTATACTGGAAAGACCCACTCAACATTTTGTTATTATGTTTAACAGAATCTGAAACTGAAGCAATCATTGATCAGTTTCATACAGGATTTTGTGGGGGACATTATGCTTGGAAAGCCACAGCATACAAGATTCTGAGGGGAGGATATTATTGGCCCACATTGTTTTTACAAGTAGGGGCAAAGGTAAGAGGTTATGTTCCTTGCCAAATGTTTGCTGGAAAACAGAAATTAGAAGCTCTTCCACTTGTTCGGAGGATTTTATTGGCCCACATTGTTTTTACAAGTAGGGGCAATGGTAAGAGGTTGTGTTCCTTGCCAAATGTTTGCTGGAAAACAGAAATTAACAGCTCTTCCACTTGTTCCATCAATAGTTCCATCTCCTTTTTCTCAATGGGGATTAGATTTTATTGGAGAGATTCATCCCACTTCAAGTAATCAGCATAGATGGATCCTCATTGCAACAGATTACTTTACTAAATGGGTGGAAGCAATTCTAGTCAGAAATGATACTGATGCCATAGTAATTAAGTTTGTTGAGGAGAATATCTTGTCTAGATTTGGTTTCCCAACTCAAGTGGTAATTGATAATGCAGCAATTTTTTCTAGTGTTAAAATGATTGACTTTTGCCAGAAATATCAGATTCTATTACATCATTCAACTCCATATTACCCTCAAGGTAATGGTCTTGCAGAATCATCAAACAAAAGCTTGGTAAAGGTAATCAAAAAGACTCTAGCTGATCATAAGAAGAGCTGGGATTCACATTTCATTTATGCAGTATGGGAAAATAGAATTACTCCAAAGAGATCAACTGGAAAATCTCCATTTCAATTAGTCTACGGGAAAGATGCAATCTTCCCTACCAATTTGGCTTTCCCTATCTTAAAATTTCTATAGGATGCAATAGATGAACCTGATGATTTTTCTAGAAGAATAAATTAGATTATCAAGCTTAATGAAAACAGAGATGAAGTTTAATACAAATTTCAGAAATATTAGAATAAGATGAAGGTCTTGTTTGATAGAAGAGCCAGGGAAAGGGACTTTAAGGAGGGTGATCTAGTTCTAAGATGGGATGCCAGGAGAGAAGAGAAAGGAAAACATGGAAAATTTGACAATCTGTGGTTTGGACCTTTAGCAATTGCTAAAGTAAAGGGTAATAACACTTTCGTGCTGCAAAATTTTGAGGGGCAATATTCCACTTCTCCTGTAAAAGGAAGGTTTCTCAAACATTACATTTAGTACTAAGAAGTTGAAATAGTTTTCATTGTAAATACTCCGGTTTTCTTTCACTTTCCAAGATGTCAGTGTGATTTTTTACAGCAAGGACTCCATAGCACAAGGAGAAGGCACATGGATCTACAAGTTCTCTGCATTCTATAGGAGAAAGCAGTCCCCAGATGGAGCCAATGTTGTAGCATTTTTTGGTTTTGATTAGATAGAATATTTCAAAAAATGTTAAGTTAGGATATGGACATAACAATAGTGAATAAAATGTTAGTTTAAAAAATATTTTGATGATGATGTCCATATCAAAGAAAATGTTAGTTTAGCTGCTCTAAAAAATCAAGGCAAAATGAAAATGTTAGGTAGAAAGAAAACAAATAAACTTTGAAAGTGAGCAAGTCTAAATGCCACAACCCATGACAGTCAAACTGTTTAATCTTGACTGCTTCATGCTTTAAATTTGATGTTATAGTTAGAGAATAAATATCTAGCCAAACTGTGTAATCTTGGCAGATCAGTAGTTAGGTAGAGAATAATAAGGTGCTCATCAGTTTAATCTGAGCCCTTGGAGGATATAAGGGTATATTTAATAGTTTGCTTTTGTTAAATAAGAAGAAAGGAAAAGGGTTTTCTAGCTTAAATGCACCCATTAAGTGAAGAAAAAATGATAGGATAAGCAAAGGGTAAGTAGAGAAAAGTTGCAACAGTTTGATTATTGATTGGACAAAATGTACATTTATCATGTTTCTTGTGTCCATGATCCAATTACACAAAGCAAATGAAGGTCTACTTGATCAAGTAATTAACTTCCCCTTCATCTCCATTCATTCATATATTTACTAATTTCCCATTCTTACATTCATATTCATTCATTTCCATAAAATTGATTTTCCTAAGGTCAAAGCCCTTTTTACCTAGGAAAAGTAAAAATTCCATGTAAAAATCCCTTTTTACACCAAAAAACCCATTAAAATATGTTTTCCCTAGTTATTAATGCATATATGAAAATCAACAACTGATAAAAAGCATTATACTTAGTGTTATTCTTCTTTTCCGCTATATTTCATATTAGCACTAACATATATTATTAAATCCTTAAGATTTCCCCTTTCCCGTATTATTAACTCCTTTTATATAATAGCCCGAAAACCCTTAGTTTTTGTTAAAAACTATGTATTTTATACAAATATCACATCGCAAATTATGGTGGACCATAACCTTTCATATAAATGCACCTTTCCCTGATTTCAATATGCGATGGGAAGCCCGGACTCGACGCTATATATATTGCAATCTATTCCCATATCACATCCGCTCCCATCGCAAAGTCTTGCTTATAACACATAACCCTTCGCCATTGCGATATGCGATGTGCAATGAGAATTCAGACCTGATGTCATTATATATTATAGTCTATCGTGACATCACATTCGGCTTCATCACACATCCCATCCGATATATATACCTCCCACCACTGCGATTCCTGATATCCGATGGAAGCCCAGACCCGACATAGTTATATGTCATATATCATTTCACGTCGCATCCGCTCATTATCAAATTCTTTTGCGAAGCGCTTTCCCCCGCCATACTGCGATAGAGATATGCGATATTAGCCCGGATCTGATATCATTATCGACCCGAGTTAATAAAATTTCAAATCCACCATTATGTGTTTTGCAAAGATTTTCTGTGTTAAATCGTTTTTTCGATTTAAATAAAGAAATGACCTGAAACTCCATTTTAACTGCTAAACACGTTTTTAACCACAATTAAGCCATTCCCGCCATATTTAATCCCTCTGTATTCTTTCTTTCGCACTGTTCACCTTTGCCCGATAATGCAAAAGAAGACTGTTTTTCCCATTAAACACATAAAAGCCATTTTTTGCTCTGTTTGCCAGTTTTGTACAACGAAGCCTCTATTATGCCTCTGCGGCCATTAAAGCCATTGTTTACCCTCCGATATGCCCTGAACTCCTTCCGATAGCCTTTCAAGCTCAGCAGAGACATTGAAGACCTTCAGTCACCTATGTTTTTCGTAATAAGTTGTTGTGTTTTGCAGGTAAAGACTGTTGTTCCTAGTTTTGTAAACAAAAAGCCTGTGTAATAGTTTGAAGATAAATATGAGGATTTTACTATTTAAAAACACAATAAAAATTGGAATGCATAGTCAAAATCTACTCAGCAGGTGATCTGAAAATCACTCTTGAGTGATCTTAGTTAAATAATTAATGAATGAAGGTATTACAGACTCATGTGCTAGTGTGTGTCTATGGTATTTTAGGAAACTGATCGATCAAATTGCAAAATACACAGACACTGGAAAAATGGAAAACAGTAAGGGAAACACAGTAAGCAAATATAAGAACACAACAAATTAATAAGGAGTTCATCCTATTCTCTAGGGCTACGTCTCTAGTCTAGCTTTCAGTGGTGGCCTTCTTTTATTGTGTCTTTAAAGCAGAGATTTACAATGACGAGCTCAATTAGAGTCTCTTGAAACAGATGATGCTTGGTAGGATGGTTCTTGGATTCCCCAAGCCACTAGAATGCTCATACTCTGTTATGAAACCAGCTCAAGAAAAGATAGAAAAGAAAGATCAACGCCTTAGAATTCAGCCTCTTCGAGGGGGCAACCTCCTTTACATTACATAAATGAACAATTCTTGGATGATACAAATGACAAAACCTCCTTTCTATATATAGGAGTCTAAGGAGTCACAATATAATCCAGCCGACCTAACAATAATAATATAAAGCCACAAAAATAATAATAGAGGGATTCTATGGGGCACAGAAATAACAATATGTGGGTAATAGGGGCACAACAATATAAATAAGGGGTATAACTACAATAGTAATGGGGTAATCACTAGTATTATAGGGACCCAACATGCCCCTCTCCTTCAAAAAAGTGTTGTCCTCAACACTTGAGCAGTTCTGGATACTTCTGCATAAAATTCTCATCCTCCCATGTGGAATCTTTAGCGGATAAGTTCTTCCACTTGATAAGATACTCTGAAATTGATCGATTTCGTAGCTGTCGAGTTCTTGTTTCTGTGACTGCTTCCCGTTCCAATATAATTTTTCCTTCCTCGTCAAGTTCTGGCAATATTGTTTGAACTGGGAGCTTGTCGCCTATAACCTTCTTTAAACATGAAACATGGAAAAATGGGTGCAATCGAGAAGCTGCAGGAAGCTCCAATTTGTATGCATCTTTTCCAACACCTTGTACGGACCATAATAATTTGGTGATAATTTATTATCCTTCTTAGCTTGCTTTAGGGACATTTGCTTATATGGTTGTAGCCGTAGGAATACCCAATCACCTACATCAAAACTTCTTTCACTGCGATGTTGATCTGCCTGTTGTTTCATTCTATTTTGTGCCAACACGAAGTTATCCTTTAAGAGTTGGAGGACTTGTTGTTGATGTTCGATGTGATGTTCCACTGCCTGAACCTTAGAATTTTATCTTAAATATGATGTGATTGATGGTGGTTGGTACCCATAAAGTGCCATAAATGGGGTCATTTTTGTTGCTGTATGGAAGGAAGTGTTATACCACCATTCAGCCAGAGGCAACCATTTGACCCATTGTGTCTGTTTATCAGATACAAAGCAATGAAGATATCCTTCCAAACATTTGTTTACTATCTCAGTTTGCCCATCAGATTGAGGATGATAAGATGAGCTATGAGCTAACTGAGTACCAAGACAAGAAAATAATTATGTCCAAAAATTTCCAGTGAAAATGGGATCTCTGTCACTTACAATAATCTTTGGGTTTCCATGTAGCTTTTGAACTGTTTCCATAAATGCAGTAGAAATTGTACTAGCTTTAAATGGATGTGATAATGCACAAAAGTGTGCATACTTGGTAAGTCTGTCAACTACCACCATGATGACACTCTTTCCCTCAGACTTGGGTAAACCTGTGATAAAATCCATTGAAACCTCCTCCCAACGTTGGCTTGGAATGGATAAAGGTTGTAATAGACCCGGTGTCTTAATTGTTTCAACTTTATTTTGTTGGCAAACCAAACATTCCGCCACAAACTTTTGAATATCTGATTTAAGGCCATCCCAAAAAAATTCCTTCTTAACCCTGTGGTAAGTTTTTAAAAATCCTGAGTGCCCTCCTAAGGGAGAAGTGTGCAATTCCATAAGAATCTTTTGTTTTAGCTGGGAATTCTTACAGAGGTATAAGCGATCTTTGTACCATAACGAATCATTTTTCCAGCTAAATGTATCAGAAGTACTTGAATCTTGTTGTAGCTTTCGAATAAGTGCCCACACTTCTTTGTCATTCTTCCATTCCTCCTTTGCTTCGTTTATCCAATCTGGTTGGATAATAGAAATGGCACACAACAATGCTTCCATATCCTCATCCTTTCTTGAGAGTGCATCTGCCACCACATTTTGCTTCCCTTTTTTGTAGATGATTTCAAAGTCATAACCCAACATCTTTGTGACCCACTTTTTTGCTCTTCAGAGGATAATCTTTGTTCTAAAAAGTATTTAAGGCTATCATGATCCGTTTTTACCTTGAAGTGTCTTCCCATTAGGTAGGGTCGCCATTTCTTAAGTGCATGGAGTATTGCCAACATTTCCTTCTCATAAATAGCTTTGCTTAAAAACTTTCCCTTGATTGGACGACTTTCAAAAGCAATGGGTCTTTCATCTTGCATTAGAACAACACCAATTCCATTTCCTGAAGCATCACATTCCACAATAAAGGTTTTTGTGAAGTCCGGCGTAGCTAAGACTGGTGCTTGGCACATTGCCTCTTTAAGATGTTTAAAGGCCTTTGTTGCTTCCGGAGTCCATGAAAATGAATCTTTCTTCAATAATGTTGTTAGAGGTGTTGCTATTCTCCCATAATTCTTAAAAAACTTGCGATAATACCCTGTCAACCCAAGAAATCCTCGCAGATGCTTTATGGATGTGGGGATTTTCCATTCCTTAATGGCTTTAATTTTTCTAGGGTCTACCTTAACTCCTTCATGAGATACAATATGACCCAAATATTCCACCTCCTGGACTCCAAAGAAACATTTGGATCTTTTTGCATATAATTGTTTCTCCTCCAATAGTTGTAGCACCTTGTCAACATGTTCAACATGATCCTTCCAAGACTTGCTGTAGATTAGTATATCATCAAAAAATACTAACACAAATTTTCTAAGGAATGGTTTGAAAATTGAATTCATCAAACCTTGAAATGTTGAAGGTGCATTGGTAAGGCCAAAAGGCATGACCAAAAATTCATAATGACCCTCATGAGTTCTAAATGTCATTTTCGGAATGTCTTCAATCTTCATTCTGATTTGATGATATCCCGAACGAAGATCCAACTTGGTGAAGTAAATTGATCCATGCAATTCATCCAGTAATTCATCAATGACAGGAATGGGGAACTTATCTTTAAAAATGAGCTTGTTGAGCTCCCTATAATCTGGACACATGCGCCATGATCCATCCTTCTTGTGCACCAATACTACTGGAGCTGAGAAAGAACTTTGACTCGGTTGAATTATACAAGCCTCTAGCATTTCTGCAACCATACGTTCAATTTCACTTTTTTGGACATATGGATATCTGTACGGCCTGATGTTTGGAGGAACACTTCCTGGAATCAGATGAATAGCATGATCATGATCACGCATAGGTGGGAGACCTTTGGGAGTCTCAAACACCTTGGAATGATTGTCCAGGACTTTTTGGAGATCTGGAGAAATAGATGATTCCAATGTGGAAACATCTAGCGAACATAATTGTGAAATTACACCTCTTTGCTCCTTTTTTAGAAGCTTTGTCATGCCATTAGAGCTGATTATCTTTCCTGGTTTCCCTGCAATACCCCTTAATTCATCTTCCTTTCCTTCCACAAAAAATTTCATGAAAAGTTCTTGAAAATTAAAAGCTATTGTACCCAAGGATTGTAGCCATTGGACTCCTAGTACAACATCAACACCTCCCATTGGAATGGAAAGCATTGGGCTAGTAAATACATATTCTCCCATGGTGTTGTGGGGAAAAATGCCTATGCAGGACGATCCTATCCACCTAAGGTGTGACAGTTCCTTAGCAACAAACAGAGACAGCTATTCTAGTATTCTTCCTTTATGAGTTAAGAATGAAGAGAGATGGATGGACTAACCGGTGTCTTCCGTTTGTCCCTCGATCCGGTTTCTCTTCTCTTTGGGAGTTCACAACTACTTGTCTTCTCGCTTGCCCAGCTTCAACAGGTCTCTGCAAGATCACAAGAGAAGAACACTACACAAAGACATAGATTCATAATCATAACTAGTTCAGGATTAGAAGTAAACTAAACATACTAATGCAATCATACATCAAAGATACATCAGTATATAGGAGAAACCAAGATAGCTTTATTGATGAATAACAAGGTTCAGGAAGAGATACAACCCAGAGGGCTCCAATCCAGCATCTCCTTCCCAGCAAAATGGAATTCCTATCTTCACCTTCCTTCAAAGCATTAAGCACCCAATGATTCCAATCTCAAACCAACAGCAATTCTTTGCAATAACAAAATTCCAGCCCCTAGATCTCATGGAGGAGAGATCCATATATAGATGTTTGGAGAGAGGATGAGTCAGCTTGAGATCTGACTAGTGCCCTCTCCCTTTGTCAGTTCTTGATTCCACTTGGAGGTTCTTGCTTCCACTTGGAGATTTGGAACCTCTTACTCATCATAGTCGAATTCAAGTGTCATTGAGGAAGATTTTGGAAGCTTCCTGGGTTTTGACACCTTGTGGAATGAACTTGCCACATGTCAACTCTTGCTTAGCGCACCCTGGTAGTGCTTCTCCCTGCGTTGCAGTGCAGGTAGCCAGTGTTGACTTTGACATTCAGCGTAGACAGCTAGTGGAGCCACTAAATTGATCCTGAATTGACTTGTTTTTTAGCAGTTTCTGGTGGAGAACTTCTGTGAATTGCTGTGGTTTGTTAGCCTTGTTCCTCTAGGGGTAGGAACAACATGTTTAGGGACTTTGGATCCCTTATATTATGGACATTTCATGCTCAATGCTGTAAGGCACAAAAATGTCTATAACAGTTGCCCCCTAAAGTATGAGGCCGTTTATCGGGTGAAATGCTTTATCCAGGAGGGTCCGAAGTTCATCCAATGCCTAGAGGAGACCTGTAATAAGATACAATACAATACATTATTTTTCATACTACTTTCATGATCTAGCTGAGGCGGGCATTCCCATGCTTAGCTTTATAAATTCATTTTTCTGTACATAGAACAGACAATCGTCTGATGGTAGACTGATAATTTTGATGAAATTATCATCCTTTGAGTAGGATGATTATCTGTTGCAATGATGTACATGTCAATGTCTTTATCTTTCTTGAATATATATCGCAGCCCAGATGGATGAAACTAGATCCGGGGTCTTCAAACTCGTTCGATCTTCACTCTAAGTACAAGTCGATCCATGTGAGAAATGTTCTGAAGTCGAACATGGAAAGACATCGCTTGATTACCGGTCAATGAGGTAAACCGTTAACAAGCGCAAGAGGGATCACCGATAATGATAATGACCCTCAAGGTACTGAAGTACAATTCACGTGGTGTGAATAAAGGACTTGGCATCGAACACCACGCAAAATCTTTCGGTCGAAGGTCATTGATGTATACATGTCGCCGGAAGTGAGAAACTTTCCATTGAGGCATGCAAGCTTCAAAGTACTGAAGGGGTTGTCCCTAGACCAACTTCTTGGATAATGAGCTGATGTCGAGAAGAAGCGATCCGTCAAAGGAGGGCCTTAATGAATCCCACATCAGTGACACGGAACGGAGCTAATGATTTTAATGGAGGTGAAAATGATCTGTGACATATGATTCAGGGTGGCGGTCATGAAAGGATGAAGGATAATGTATGGCAATGGATGGGACACGGTTGAATTTTCTGAACGACTTCTCTTGAACATATGGCGACACTGATGCGATGGATCGGTAGCATTACCCCAAATATGGATGGTATGGCGAGACCATGGTGATGTGACCGGTGAATGAAACAACCCAACCCGATTGTGGTACGGAGGAAAAGTGTCATGTTCAAGAGCGACTTGCTACCATCAAAGTTTTCTTGAGTTTCTCCCAATTTTTCCCCAGTCATTGCTGACCAGTGCCTCTTTATTTTTGTCAAGCTTGAGGAGGATAACATATGCTTGTTCTATAACTTGCCCTTCGGGCAAGCCCATCGCTATGTTTTAACGAGCCTAGCGATAGTGAAACTCATTCTTGTCTAAAGACAAGTTTGTCGCTATTTAATGATTTTAACGAGTCTAACGACAAAGATAACTCGGTCCTTTTCATTTTTAGAGAGTCTGAAAAGGTACATAAAGTTAACTCCAAAAGTCCTTTTTCGTCATCTAATCCCTTTAGTCCGAAAAAGTATAAAACAATATAGAAGGGATGAGTTTTCGATAGTTTTAACGAGCCAAACAAAACAAGCACTCGATCTTTTTGTGCAATAATCCCTCAGGTCCAAAAAGATTAAAATCTAGAGGAGGGATAGCACTTCCTGTCCCTTTGACGAGCTGGAAGGCCAAGGACTCGGCAATCTTTTCATATTTTACGAGTCAGTTGAAAAGAGCTTAAAGAAGACTCGTCTTTTGAGGAACGAGTGATAAACAGGGTTAGCAGCTAATTCCAGGTACAGGTTGGAATTTTCCAATCACGGCAGTGTCACAAGGATGGCTAGGTGAAATCACTCTTCGCAGCTGTTCCTCAAAATGGGTAAACAATCATATGGAGGTGAACGATTGGCCAAATGAAAAGTGGAGGTGACAGTGCAAACACGACCAAGGCTTTAATGGCTGATAAGGTTACATTCACAGTGGTTATTTACCGGGTAGTGGTTCATTTTTTATTTTAAAATGAGCTTAAACGCTGGTGGAAACACTTTCTCATTGCTTATGTTTATTTTTTAACGAGCATGAAGTCCGCATTAAAACTGCTTGGATCTTGCGTTTTTTTTTTAACGAGCATGAACTGTGTGCTAAAACTGCTCGATTAACCCAGTCATATGATAAGAGTGTCTCATTGAGATTCTATTTTTTATGGAGCTTCATCTCACAAAGCTATGCCCCGCATCCTTTCTTTATGCAAGTTAGGAAACGGCTAACCCAAAAAATAGATAAATAACCGCTCTTTGCTTGCACTCCAAAAGGTTTGCATGCCCCCAGGTATAAAGTACGATTTCAAGGTTACCCCTACTTCATTTCCGTCAAAACTTTCGTTTCACCAAGAGAGGCCTACCTCTTTCAGGTTACCCAAAGATTGTCTCGTTCACGGCCACGAATAAAACACTTCTTCGGCGATGTCTACCGAGATAAACAAAGGTGAGTGATGTAGCCCGCCAACTCACATAACTTTGACAAAAGAATCTTATTCTAGAATAACCCCTCTTCCTAGACGAATGGGGTACAAACTAGTCATATTCTCCCGCGGAAACCTACTCTATACCCAAAGTTTCCCTGCCGAAGCAGACCAGGACGCATGCCCCCTGGGTTCTGGTCATATCCTCCCGGATTACTCACGCTCATCAGGAGGACGGACCGTGGGTTGAGACACTTCTTGTGTGAATAGACCATTTAGGGATGGTACATGACTATTTGCGATGCGTGATCTGGGAAATGAAAGTTGGTCCACGAGCTTGACCACTCTTCCTTCATGCGGAAAACACATTACTCTAAAGAGTGAGGAGACGATGGCTCCCATGCAATATATATAGTCTCGTCCAAGGAGTAGTTTATAATCCAAGGGTCCTTGAACGACCATCACGTTCATTTGAACGGTCTTCCCTTTCAATGTGATTGGAACATTGGGGAGGATCCCTAAAGGTCGACTGGTTCCTTTATCAAAGCCTGATAGATTTCTCATTTCAGGCAAAAGCGCTGGCGAGCCAAGTGCTTTCCAAGCAATAGAGGAAAGGATACTCACAGATGCCCCCTCATCAATAATTGTGCCAACCATTACCATTCTGTATATTTGGACGATAATTCTGAATGGTATGCTTGCTGGCAACCGGGGTCTGCCTAGTTGTTTCTAGTCGAACGAGACAACTAGGTTGCTTGGTGGTGGGACCGAATAGACGGCCGGATATCACTCTGACGAACTTCCTTCCTGCGATAAAGGAATGGGGGCATTGCCCCCTTGTTCATCGGAGTCAGTGTTGATGAAGAGAATTTGGACGGTGTCGTCTTTATTCTCCTCTGTGATGGTATCATTCAAAGATAGAGCCTCTGAAGGCAAAACCGGGTCAACTGTCGCTTCAACCTTTTGACTTTCGTCAGGTATGGATTCAGACGGTTCATCTCCAATGATAGGTGCTTCGGCTGACCACCTGAGCGAGCCAGCCGGGTTCTCAACTGGTGAAGGACTTGGCAGGAGTTTTTGATATCCAGGAGGAAGTTGCGCTCGTAAAACCGGGCGATCTTCCAAAACTCTTTTAGCCTCATCTAAGAAGGGACAATGGTGGATGGCATGGTCGCCTTCACACAGTTTGCAGGGAAATCTAGCTTTCCCTCTCTGTCCTGGGGCTTCACTTTCACTAGTTGACGGTGTGCTATCAACATGGCTATCAGAGGTTGACGCCACCGAATTGTGCAAACGGGGAGACCAGTCCCTTAGTATCCGAGGGATGCAGGGACAATCTCTGTGGAAGTGGTCTCCCTTGCATATGACACATGGCGATTTAGGCCTGGTCAGTGCTATGTGTGGATTTTTGTCGGACGACACTTGTTTGCCCCCAGTCGCTTTTGGCTCCTTCCTCTTCTTCTTTTCCTTCTTCTCCTTAGGAACTTGGTTTTTTGTTTTACCAGTTCCGTCAAGCGAAGAGGAAGGAGGAGGGGAAGAATTATATGAAGTCGAAGGCTGGTGGGCAACTCTGATCTGGTCTAACTGTTGACTCAACTGTTCAGGAATAGTGGTGTTCTGAACGACATTGGTTGAAAAGAGCCAGACCGGCAGGCCAATTGTCAGTCCTGGAAGCGACAATGTGGCCATGTGGGGTGCACCAACATCTCCCCAAGAGGAGAAGGGACTAGGATTTCCACCAAGGGGAATTCCTTGGTTGGTGGGCTCCATCTTTTCAACCTAAAGATCAACGTAGGAATAAAGGGTGATTGTTCCGTTTAAAATAAATTTTTTAATGACGCTTTAGACACAACTTTCTTTTTCAATTTTAAAGAGTCGAGAAAAAGCTAAAGATGACTCTAGTCTCCTTCAATGTTTTAACGAGCCCGAAGTGACAAATGCTCGGATGGACTTTTTCCATTATAGAGTCTGAAAAAGGCCAAAAGGAACTGCTCTGGAGTTCTAGGCAGAGAGTGTGCCAAACTTTTCGCAAAACCGTAGAATACTTTTTAGGGTACGGGCGGTCGATCTTCCTGAATGTTGTGTTTAGTGCATTGCGATCAGTAGGGCGGCCGACACGGCTTCCTAAGGATAAAGGTTTTATGCCTATAGGGTTCTCCCAATATATACGCAACGGTACGTGGGAGCACAATCCGTACTGGCGCTATCGTCCCTCAGGAGGAATCACCCACCTTCAACGAGATCGACAGTCACCAGGCTTTACGACGCCGGAACACGTCTCTAGCCTAGACCTCTATGTTGTGCGTTATGTTGCAAAGCGTTGTTAAGTTCATTCAGTTTATTTTAAGTTGATCTTTTTAGAAGTTTTCCTTTCTGGATCACCATGAGATGTATGATACAATTCCTAAATGCAGTCTAAAGATGATAAGCAAGCTTTATATCTTTTCAACTTTGAAAATCCTAGCTACTAAGGGAAAAGAAAGACACCATCTTTTCTCAAAGAGCAATCAGCACACTCTAATGCACTTTTCCTAAATCAAGCATGCAAACTATCAAAATGCAAATGCACAATGCAGGTGTTTGTTTTCCGCTTTCTTAGTATTGATTCCTACAAAGAAAGCTTTTTGTACAACTTTGAATTTGCTTTTAAATGACAAGTACAAACAAGTTTACTTTTTCGAAATCAGAAAGGGTAGAAGAGAATACAACACTTTACGACTTTCGAAATGAACACTTGTTTCGACACTTAAAAGAGACAAACTCAAACCAATAAGCAAAAGCAAATGTATAATCAACTGTAAACAGCCAATGAACTCTCTCCTAAGATCACAATCAACAGATCTGAATCAAGGGCTACATGATGATTATTTCACTCATGCAAACGAAAACTGTAAATGACACCACAAACACATAAAAACACTCACAGTCTTTTTGTACAAAAGGAGGTGGAATTTAAGAAGAGAAAAGGAGTTATCAGACTGGTGCCTATGCTGGTTACAGGCTGCAAAAATCAGAGATCAAAACAGGGCAAAATAGAGCAGAGAACCCCAGCTGCACAAGGCCAAACTGGATCAGCGCAACCTCAACACAGGGGTTTTGACATTCAGCGCAGGTGGCCTTCACGGGACCTACGTTGAAATGTAGAATCCCTTCACAGGGGTCGCGCTGAAGGAGAAACGAGAGTTTCTCACTGGGTTCTGGGTCACAGATTGCTGATTAATCTACTGTTTCAAGCCAAATAAAAGCAACAAGCAAGGTACAATCAAAGGGATGCTTTGAGGGGGTACTAAGATCTATCACAAAGGATCATCAAATCATTTGTGAGTCCATTGTTCAGATCATAGACAAATCCAGTGAATGGATCAAAGCAGCAACTGTCTACTTTGCATATGAGAAGAGCAAATGCAGTTCGATTATTGCTGTTGAGTCTATGAAACAAACAATGATAGAAACACAAATAAAATGACTAAACAGATCTCCCCAGCAGAGTCACCAATTTGTTGTGGGGAAAAATGCCTATGCAGGACGATCCTATCCACCTAAGGTGTGACAGTGCCTTAGCAACAAACAGAGACAGCTATTCTAGTATTCTTCCTTTATGAATTAAGAATGAAGAGAGATGGATGGACTAACCAGTGTCTTCCGTTTGTCCCTCGATCCAGTTTCTCTTCTCTTTGGGAGTTCACAGCTACTTATCTTCTCGCTCGCCCAGCTTCAACAGGTCTCTGCAAGATCACAAGAGAAGAACACTACATAAAAACATAGATTCATAATCATAACGAGTTCAGGATTAGAAGTAAACTAAACATACTAATGCAATCATACATCAAAGATACATCAGTATATAGGAGAAACCAAGATAGCTTTATTGATGAATAACAAGGTTCAGGAAGAGATACAACCTAGAGGGCTCCAATCCAGCATCTCCTTCCCAGCAAAATGGAATTCCTATCTTCACCTCCCTTCAAAGCATTAAGCACCCAATGATTCCAATCTCAAACCAACAGCAATTCTTTGCAATAACAAAATTCCAGCCCCTAGATCTCATGGAGGAGAGATCCATATATAGATGTTTGGAGAGAGGATGAGTCAGCTTGAGATCTTACTAGTGCCCTCTCCCTCTATCAGTTCTTGATTCCACTTGGAGGTTCTTGCTTCCACTTGGAGATTTGGAACCTCTTACTCATCATAGTCGAATTCCCTGAGGCAAGTGTCATTGAGGAAGATTTTGGAAGCTTCCTGGGTTTTGACACCTTGTGGAATGAACTTGCCACATGTCAACTCTCGCTCAGCGCACCCTAGTAGTGCTTCTCCCTGCGTTGCAGTGCAGGTAGCCAGTGTTGACTTTGACATTCAGCGTAGACAGCTAGTGGAGCCACTGAATTGATCCTGAATTGACTTATTTTTGAGCAGTTTCTGGTGGAGAACTTCTGTGAATTGTTGTGGTTTGTTAGCCTTGTTCCTCTAGGGGTAGGAACAACATGTTTAGGGACTTTGGATCCCTTAGATTATGGACATTTCATTCTCAATGCTGTAAGGCACAAAAATGTCTATAACACATGGATAGCTTGATATTATGGCACTTTCCAGAACAATTTATTGTTCCTCCATTTGCAATCATCACTTGACACTCTGGTGCTAGATATAGGAAGAAATTCAATTCTTTTGCTACCCTACAATGAATAAAATTGTGGGTGCTTCCTGAATCAATCAACACTATTACCTTTTTCTTCTTGATTTGTCCTTCTATCTTGATGGTTTGAGGAGTGGTAATTCCCGCCAATGCATTACAAGATATGGTCGGATTTATTTGTTCTTCATCTAGGCTTTGTTCCTGGAATATATCCTCTTCTTTTGACCTTTCTTGCTCCTTTTCTTCTTCCTCTTCACAATCTATGTAGAATAATTTCTTCTCAACACACTTATGACCTTTTGTGTATTTGCTATCACAATTGTAACAAAGCCCTTTTGCTCTTTTTTCTTCCAATTGTTGTGGTGTCAACCTTGTAGGTTGTGGAAGACTATGGGCAACAACACTTCCGTCTTTATAGTTGTGAATGGTATGCTTCCTAGTTGCCATAATTTTGCTTTCCATTTTTCTTGCTAACCTGAATGCCTTCTCTAATGAATCAGGTTCCCAAAGGCGAACATCATGTTGGATATTATCCTTTAAAGACCCTATGAACACATCAATCCTATGCTCCTCTGGAATATCTTTTACCCTTATGTTCAATTTTTGGAACTCCTCAATGTGCTCCATTATTGAACCCTTTTGTTTGAGACTTATCAATTGGCTAAAAAAAGTGTTGCTTTTTGTATCCTCATAATGTGCTATCAATTCTTCCGTAAAAATTTCCCAAGTGATAAACTGTTTACGAGAACAAAGCCATTGATACCATACAAATTGATTTGGTTCCAAATAGAAAGTTGCCATACGTACCTTTTGTGTGTTTTGCACATTATTGAGATCGAAGAATTGCTCCATCTGTAATATCCATGTGGCGGGATCCTTGCCATCAAACTTCCTCATATCGATTTTTGGAACATGGTGAGTCTTCGATCCAACATTAGAGTCTATGGAATCATGATTAACATTTATTTTGTTCTCATCATGAGTTTCCTTTAGTACTCTTTCACCCTTAGTGACCATTTCTTGTAGCAACTTATCCATCTTATCATCCATGCCATCAATTTTAGCGTCCATGCCATTCACCTTAGCTTCCATGCCATCCATCTTAGCTTCTACACCTTTCTTTAAACCGTCCATCTTAGCTTCTACATCTTTCCTTAAACCATCCATTTTAGATTCTGTTGCTTTTTGTGCAAGTGACACTCGTTGCACTTGTTCTTGTAATTTTGATATGTCATATAACATTTCTTCTTCTTCTTCATGAGTCATGCTAGAGCTTTCAGGCTCCTTATTAGGTGTTTGCATTTTCTTTCCTCGGGGCATCAGTTACCGATAATAATTCTCTAATATGCCCTTTGAATTCCTTCAAAATAAATTTTCAAACCAAGCTTAAGAAAAAATTAAAGAAAATCTACACACCTTTTTTCACTTTGTAGGAGCTCGATATTGCCTCCAATGTATCTTTGTACTTTCTGATTATCTAGTTCTGAATTTATGACCTGTAGTAGCCCTCTGTGTCCTCTTTCCAATGCCACAAGTATGACCCAAATTGGATTCTCCAAGGAAGAGTTATGCGAAATCTCCCACAGTGAATTGATTATAGACTAGTTCAGTAGAGCGAACTGGTACGATGTGCCACGTGTCACTGTTTCAACCTTTGACTCTAAAAAATATATAAAAGAAAACTGCAGTCCGTCCTCTTTCTGTACCTTCTTACGAAATTTCAATCCGATGCTCAGAAAGAAAGTTATGATGATTTTCCCCAGGTCACCTGTTTTGAGTGTAATTCAGAAGTCTGCAAAAGACCAACTTCCTCAGATCATATCTCCGAAAATATCGCGCGAAAAACTCTGAAATTCGGACCCAAGGTTCAACGCGACTTCTTCTAAAATGGGTTTTGTTTTGCAACTTCTGAAACGTCACAGAAAAAAAGTTATAGCGAAAATTCAACGATGACCTGTTTGGAGCAGCGAAACCCTAGAATCCAAAGCTCTGATACCAAATGTTATGAAACCAGCTCAAGAAAAGATAGAAAAGAAAGATCAACGCCTTAGAATTCAGCCTCTTCGAGGGGGCAACCTCCTTTACATTACATAAATGAACAATTCTTGGATGATACAAATGACAAAACCTCCTTTCTATATATAGGAGTCTAAGGAGTCACAATATAATCCAGCCGACCTAACAATAATAATATAAAGCCACAAAAATAATAATAGAGGGATTCTATGGGGCACAGAAATAACAATATGTGGGTAATAGGGGCACAACAATATAAATAAGGGGTATAACTATAATAGTAATGGGGTAATCACTAGTATTATAGGGATCCAACATACTCTTTCCCTTTCCAAGTCTTGACCTTTCTGGCCTTTAATGGGAGGAGCCCAATGTGGTACTCAATTCTCGACAAATCCTCTCAAGGATTGCTTGAACCTCTCAAGCTTTATATCTACTCGATGCTGCCTTAGGTCAGCTCATCTCTCTGTCTTATGCTTCTTGCTTCACTGTCTCTTTCGCCTTTTCCTTTCACTGTTTTTTCTTCTCTTCTCTCTTTGTATGTTCTGTTCTCTGTCTATTCATGGCTTAAAGCCAATCTATCCTTGACAGTTCATTTCATCTTCTGCCCCTTCGGATCACCTGTTGCTGTTCACTTGGAGTTCCCTGCCTCTGCGTCATCGCCAATGTCTCATAGGGAGGTGGCCACGTGTCCTCTTACGAACTACGCTAGCTCTTCCTCGACGGTTTGGTATTTTTAGTTACCCTGTGGAATGACTCATCCGCCAACTCAGCGGTCAAATCAAACTTCAAAATTTTATGTGTCGCGACCTAATTCCCCTATCAAATCTGGTTTCTCTATCAGGCGCAATCTCTGCCATCAGATCTAGAGTCCCCCAGATCCTACGGTGTTCGCTCATTTCGCGCAGTTGACTTGCTCAACTCTTAGAGCATGATGAGAGGCAGTTTTCTCTCTCATCCGTCGGACACGTGTCGTGTGCTAAATGGAATCTCTCATTTTCTACCAAATCCACATCCAAGGATGCCCCCAATATACTTTCAGTTTTGGAGGAGGGGACCCGCCTTTTGCCTTAGCACTTTCCCTACGGTTTCTCGGCTTCCATGCGACCGAGCGCTTTGGGGCTTTTCCTTCTCAAGGGGTTTTGCCTAGCACTGCGCGATTAGCGCTAATCGTGCATCAGAAATGGCCTCCGTTTCCCGATCCGGGCTTCCCAACTGCCAATTTTGCCTCCTATGTGGTCTCCATGGGCCTCGGTCAACATGCTTTGACCGAGGTCCTCGTCGTTCCTTGCTGGCTACAAACTGCCACTGTCCAGAGGTCTTCCTGATCTCTCTGTGTTCATAAATTTCTGAGGTCTGTCCTGATTTGATACAGTCATGGCACTTTGATAATTTCTCATGGATCTAATTCAGATCACGGCCTTCCCATTGAAAAAGCTTTTGGACCACCACAAGTTGGTTTTCAAGCTTCGACTAAGTGAGGGTACAATTATCTCACTTGTCTAATCTCTATCCACTTTGCACTGCTCAGCTTTGAACCCTTGAGCCCAACTCTAAGGTACTCAACATCTCCTCTGCATGTCGTCCTCACCTTCTTGTCCAGAACTGTGTCTTCCTGAAATTCATTAAGATATTTAGGTAGCAGGTCATCAATAGAAGGCAATTGACTCTACTCTTTGGGGTCCTCAATTAGTGAAGGTTCAAACAGCCTCAAGCAATCTGCATTCACGACTAAGTAGATGTGCATGTAAGCTGGTAGATCAAGGCGAAAAGCATTCTCACCAATCTTCTCAAGTATCTTGAAAGGTCCACACCTGATAGGCTTTAGCCTTTTACCTTCTCCTTGCATCATGTCCTTGCTGATATACAACTAGACATGGTCACCAACTTGGAAACTATGCTCCATCCGATGCTTGTCATGCCTTACCTTGTATTTGGCTTGGCTCTTTTCCAGCTATTCCTATACTTCTTGGTGGATCTCTTGGATTTGTTTAATGAACCTAGTTTCCCTGTCCACATCACTGTGTCCCTCAACTGTGATGTATTTACCAAAGACAAAATCCAAAGGAGACCTTGATGTGAACCAAAACAAGTCTCAAAAGGAGATCTCTGTGTAGAAGAATGTTTTACTCTGTTGTAGGCATGTTGCACATAACACAAATGTTCATCCCAAAGCTTAGGATGTTTGCTGCAATATCCTCTAAGTAACTGGATCACTGTCCTATTAACTACTTTTGTCTGGCCATTAGTTTGTGGATGAAAATGTGTGCTTTTCTTCAGTTTAGTGTCCATCAATTCCCACATACTTGACCAAAACTTCCCCACAAATCAGGTGTCTCGATCGGATACAACAGAAGTGGGTAATCCAAAATGAACCCATACATGTTCAAAGAACAGTTTTGCGGTTTGTTCAGCTGTAATCTATTTATTACAAGGTATCAAAATACACATTTTTCTGAACCTATCTACAACAACATATAGGTAATCATGACCTTTCCTAGATTTAGGCAGTCCTCCAACAAAATCCATGGAAACACTTTCCCAAGGGTGAGAAGGAACTGGTAATGGAGTGTACAAGCCTAGTTTTGTATTGCTGGGCTTTCTTTTAGCACACATAGTACACCCTCTTACATATCTAGAAACCGTCTCATTCATTTTTGGCCAATAACAAAATCTTTGCAGTTGTGCAACTAGTTTACTTACCCCAAAGTGACCTGATATTAGAGAAGTGTGTGCTTCTCGAATTATCTTTACTCTTTCAGTTTGTGGAATGCATAACTTCCCACAATGGTATAAGAGTCGGTCCTTTACATGATAATCCAATTCTTCTACTCATTTGCCTTGACTTAAAGTTGCATATAAATCTTTGAAGTCTATATCTTGAGCATATTGTTCAATGTAACTCTCATGTAACACAGAATTATGCTTAAGTATAGTAGATGCACTTATAATGGGTCTAGATAACATATCTGCAACCTTATTATGTATGCTAGTGTGTGTCTATGGTATTTTAGGCAACGGATCGATCAAATTGCAAAAATACACAGACACTGGAAAAATGGAAAACAATAAGGGAAACATAGTAAGCAAATACAAGAACACAACAAATTAATAAGGAGTTCATCATATTCTCCAGGGTTACGTCTTTGGTCCAACTTTTAGTGATGGCCTTATTTTATTGTGTCTTTAAAGCAGAGATTTACAATGAGGAGCTCAATTAGAGTCTCCTGAAACAGATGATGCTTGGTAGGGTGGTTCTTGGATTTCCCAAGCCACTAGAGTGCACAGACTCTTTCCCTTTCCAAGTCTTGACCTCTCTGGTCTTTAATGGGAGGAGCCCAATGTGGTACTCAATTCCCGACAGATCCTCTTAGGGATTGCTTGAACCTCTCAAGCTTTCTATCTACTCGATGCTGCCTTAGGCCAGCTCGGCTCTCTGTCTTCTTCTTCTTGCTTCACTATATGTTTCGCCTTTTCCTTTAACTGCTTTTTCTTCTCTTCTCTCTCTGTATGTTCCATTCTCTGTTTGTTCATGGCTTAAAGCCAATCTATCCTTGACCATTTGTTTCCTCTTCCACCCCTTTGGATCGCCTACTGTTGTTCGCTTAGAGTTCCATGCCTCTGCGTCATCGCCAATGTCTCACAGGGAGGTGGCCACGTGTCCTCTTACGAACTATGCCAGCTCTTCCTCGACGGTTCGGTATTTTCAGTTACCCTGTGGAATGACTCATCCGCCAACTCAGCAGTTAAATCAGACTTCAAACTTTTATGTGTCGTGGCCTAATTCCCTTGTCAAATTCGGTTTATCCATCAGGCGCAATCTCCACCATCAAATATGGAGTCCCCCAGATCCTACGGTGTTCGCTCATTTCACGCGGTTGACTTGCTTGACTTTTAGCGCATGATGAGAGGTGCTTTTCTCTCTCATCTGCCAGACACACGTCGTGCGTTGAATGGAATCGCTCGTTTTCTGCCAAATCTACTTACCACCCAAGGATGCCCCCGATATACTATCGGTTTTGGAGCGCGGGACCTGCCTTTTGCCTTAGCGCTTTCCCGATGGTTTCCCAGCTTCCATGTGACAGAGTGCTTTCGGGCTTTTCCTTCTCGAGGGGTTTTTCCTAGTGATGCGCGATTAGTGCTAAGTGCTAATCGCGCATCAGAAATGGCCTCCATTTCCCGATCCAAGCTTCCCAACTGCCAGTTTTGCCTCCTGCGCGGTCTCCATGGGCCTCGGTCAATGCGCTTTAACCAAGGTCCTCGTCGTTCCTTGCTGGCTGCAAACTGCCACTGTCCAGAGGTCTTCCTGATTGCTCTGTGTTCATAAATTTCTGAGGTCTGTCCTGATTTGATACAGTCATGGCACTTTGATAATTTGTCATGGATCCAATTGATGAGCCCCAAAAATGGATAATTATATGGGCTTATTCAACCTCCTAATTCGACTTAATCCACCATTATCATTATTTTATTGCATGTTTTTGATTATATTTATGCTAATAGAGTGAATTGGGTTAGTCATTATGCCAACAAGTCTAATGGGTGCTTTGTGCAGTGTTTTTGGTCAATTTTGAGACAAAATCAAAGGTTTTAATGAGCACTTGGCAGCCAAATTCATGGGAGAACAAGGGAGAGGATTTGTAGGAAGGTGTCCCCTTCATTTATGGGCCTTTACCTCGAATTCTCCACCATCAGCTCGGAGTTCAAGGGCCACGAAATCAATTACCACAAGGGAAGCCGAGCAAGTGCTAGTAAAAGTGTTGTTAACTACAAGTTTTGGTAGCTGAGTTCCTAAAGTTTAGGAGGGTTGTTGGGGTCCTCAATTTGTATAAATAAGAGGGCTTAGGGCCTCATTTCAATTAGTCACTTTGTAGGAAAAAATTAGCTAGTTTGTCGTTCGATTTTAGTCATTCTTTTAGTCATTTTTTAGGCAGTAAGTTAGCTCTGCATTTCAGCACATTTTCAAGTTTTCCTTGTGGACAGTTTTTGGAATGTAAATATTCTATTGATCAATAAAGATGAATCCAGCTTTGCACCAGCTCTAAATCTCTCTTAGGAGGCTATAGCTCTTGGGGTTGGGCCCATCTCAAGTGCCCAGTATCTCCTTTGTTTATCTTTATGTGTTTTCGTTGCATTCTTAGAATAAAATCTGCCATTTAGATTTAAATCTTGATTTGTTATTTAGATTGCTTTTGATGATTAAAAAGGCTTTTTATGTTTAGATTGAGTTGATAGGTTATTAACAGGGAAGAGCTTCATAAAAAGGCCATCAAGCACCTCTAATTTCACCTCTCCCTCAGTGGGATAAGGAGCTGGGATCAAGGTGACCTTGCTGCCAACAAAAACACAGTCTTTGCTTCGCCATGCAATCATTAGTGTTCGATTTTTAATTGCAGAAGTTGGTTGGATGTTCAGATTCTTGATTACTTTGTTGCATAAGTTATTTTACATGGTTTCATTGCAAATAAACTTCTGTTCATTCTCTTTACTGTTATCTAGGTCAAAATAGACTAACGTAACTAGGTCTTTGATTTTCCAAATCCTTGTTTGTTTCGTTTGAAAAAAAACTTGCAGAGCACTTGTTATACTTCTTTATCTGCCCATTCTCCATCAATCCCACCTACTTCATCCTCTACTTAGAATCCTTGCCTTACGTTTTCCATTTTCTCACTCTGCCCTAAATTCCCATATTGTTGTGCGACATTGCTCTACCTCTCCTTGAACAAATCCAACCATCCTCGCCACTTCTCAGCTTCATTCCCCAAGTCCTGGACCTCCTCACACCCTTATCTCACCTCCATACCCACTTCTTCATCCTTCTTGCTCCATCCATCCTCCAAAATCCCATTTCTGAACATTCTGTAGAAAATTTACAGACATCCTGTAGAAATTCCAGAACATCCTGTAGAACCCCTGCAGACTTCCTGTAGAAGCTCATGAATGAGGTTTCATGATAGACAAACTTTTTGAAACTCTCTGGAAGGGTGTTAGGGACCCCTTAGGCCCTCTCTGAACCTTCCCGACCTCCTCCAAGCATTTCCTCTCGCCAATCCACCTCTGCACAGTCAAAACCGGTTAAAAGCACATGCATGATAATTCTAACAACTTATTCAAAAATAAAAAAAGATGTTTTTTCAGATGTTACTATAGAAGTAGCTTGGACACATGTATTTTACCTTCCTAGAAGTAAATGGCATCTCTTTCAGTGGCTTGCATCCTCTTTCTTGCATCAATAGGGCTAGCTGGTAAAATTAGGGTTTTCTAGGGTTTACGTTTCCTTTTAGCTGTCCAGTTTCTTTCTGCAAGTAGATCAGCCTTCTTTGAGTTAGCTTTCATCCATCAGTTAAAAAGCTTCTTCTCAGAGCCCATAGAAGTTGGCTTAAGCTCCTAGTGGACTTGTGCCAGCTGACCAAGTGTCAGTTGCGGCAAGAGCTAGTACTTGTGCATACAGCACCGTCGCTTCCAAGTTTGTTACGAACTACCGGGTTGATAAAAGTAAAGAAGGGAGTTCCAGGAGTTACATCATTATTGCTGCAATACTGGGGCTCACCACTCTTTTTGGCGCCATTGCCGAGGAAGCGTCAGAGCATTGGTGATTGTTGCTTTTCTTCTATTTTCTACTACAACCTTCTGCTAAGTAGTTTATTTCATTTCCATTCTGCAATTTTATTTCCGCAAAAGTAGATTAGACATTTCCTACTTTCATTTCATTTCAGCAAGCATAGATTAGATATTTCCTACTTTCATATATTAGCATTTCAGTTTCACAATTTCATTTCTACAAGCGTAGATTAGCATTTCAATTCCGCAAGCGTAGCATAGCATTTCATTCCTACAATTTCATTTGAGAAAAATATATTAGTCCTTTCCTGTTTTCATTTCAATTCCGCGTTTTCATTTCAGCAAGATAGTTAGTTGCAGTTCAATCTATTTTAGTTTTTGCAGGTAGAAGTAGAAAAAAGAAACAAAAATCAACCAAAAAGATTTCATTTCATGCCTTGTAGGAGTAGAGATAATTCAGAAAAATGATTGCACAACACCCCCACTGCTTCACACAGCCAACCTTCTATCTTCTTCAATGGCTGTGATTAAAGAACCCTTAGGTGGACAACAAGACATATTTGAAGAACCTCTAGGGGATAAGAAGAAGAAAACATTCCTCTGGAGCAAATGGCTGCAAACAGAAATGTTGGGAGCAGTACCTTATCCAAAAACGAATTTGCAAATCAAATGGAAGATTTCAAGAGCGATATGAGGCAGTTTCTTGCCATGCAACTGGATACCTTATAGATCCAAAGGAAGCAAGAGGAAGCCAAGAGGGATTTGGACATCTTTTGTCCTAGGTGCACTAGAAAGCATCCTAGGAACGAATGTCCAATGCACTCCCTAGAAGTGTGCTTTGTCTGTGAAGAATACCATCCTACGAATCAGTGCCCTTCCTTGCCTGGACTTAAAGTTGCATATTAGAGAGCCAAAGGAGCCACTGAATCACTCTATTATATGAACCAAAGGAGGCCACATGGATCCATACCCTACCAGCAAGGAATGCAAGAGACATCCTAGACCTATTATGACCCCTATCAAGCCACTTCCATGCCTTCTTGGGGTCCCCCTACTCATCCTTCCTGGTTCACACCTCCTCCTTGCTCCTTCGCAGATCCATATTATGCCCAACCAGCTGCTCATTTGTTTCACTCTTATGCTCAGTGACAGCCTCAGTGGAATGCACCTCATTAAGGGTGGAGGCCCCAATATAACTCTCCTCCCGCTCCTTTGCCTCCACCACCTGCCCAACCACAACCCCATCCACACCCATCTCAAATATACACCCCCACTCAACTACCCGTACCACCATTTCCAAATCCACACATTGGAGTAGCTCAACTCCATTACAATTCTGAGGCACAACATGTCCAAACAACTCCTCTTGAGCTCCAAGATATTCACCATAGCTCAGGAAGAGTATTGGAGAAAAGAGATTATATTGACAGCACTGAAGGATCACATCCAACAAAAGAAGATTCAAGAGAGGAGATCAAAGAACCATGGGCTACACTTGATGAAGAGAAGAGATCAGAATCAGAGATCAAGAAATCTCCCTCATGGTTACCATCAAATCCTCCATGTACTCAAAAGAAAAATCAGCAAAAAGAGGAAGATGAGAAGGTCATGATAGAAGGTGACATGAAGAATGATCCAGATCAGCAAGAGGACCAAGGATATCAGAGCTATGTTGAAATATGGTTCAGAACGGTCACTAAGTTGCAGTAGTACTCACTTCCTCGGCTTTGATCCCTTCAAAGTCAAATCATTTGGTCTCTGAAATTCGGATAGTTGTCAAAGAATGCATTTCAAGCCTCCACATAATTTTGTCTCTAATCTCGATGTGCACATGGATCCATTGGAAGTATTCTTACACCTGAAAAGAATTTTGTTTTTCAAGTAGGGTAGGGTAAAAAAAAAAAAAATGAAAAAATAGAAATAAGAGGAAAAATCTAAGGTGAAAACCTCCTCGGAGGCGCCCTAGATTGGCTCATTGATTGAAAACTTCCATGGGGCAGTCAATGGGTTGTAAAAGAGAAGAAAAAAGAGAAAAGAAAAAGAGAATAAGATCCATGGGTGAAAACCTCCCTTGGAGGCACCCAAGGTAGGAAATTAGGGTGAAAACCTCCATGAGGCGCCTAGTTGTTTTCAAAAAGAAAAAGAAAAAGAAAAAGAAAAAAGGAAGCAGGACTAATCTCTGTGAAAAATTGCAGGTTGCAGTGAATACTTTGCAGCAAAAAAGAGGCGTGAAAAACGAGGACAGGAGTCCGTACCAGGCTTCAGGACATCCCTTCAGACACTCCCTCCATGGCCACTCATCTCTCCTAGGATTTGGTCACATTCAGGTCAGGATTTGGCTTTCTACAGGAAGTTCCAGGCTTTTCTACAGGAAGTTCCAGGTGTTTCTACAGGAAGTTCTGAAACATCCTGTAGAACCTTAAGACGAACCAAATTCAATTTTAAAAGGGAATCTGATGGTTGGAATCTGTTGTTTAGGCCTGCAAGCACCCCTGTTTCCATCCCTCACCTTTTTCCATCATTTTTTCCACCTCATTATGCTTCTACAGGAAGTTCCTGTAGAAATTAAAGGAAGCTAGAAATGGATTTCAAAAAGGTAGTTTGCGAACATGCTAGCTTCCTCAAGGGTTCAGAAGTCCTCCTGCTATCTTCAAACTCCTCCTCCATCATCTCCATGCCTGCATCACAGCCCAAGCTCATTTTTTCTACCATGCAAAAACTTGCTGAATGCTTTGAAGAAAAAATACATAGAACAAAATTTGTTTTTCCCTAGATTGAAAACCATGCATCCATTTGCAAAATTGTTACAGGGAGAGTTGTATAGGGACAATGGCAACATGCCCGAGCAATTTCAGCCCACTCTGGTCCACAGTTTCCAAGAAACCAACCTCCATCACCTTCAGCCATTTTTTCATTTTCTCCATATCCATGCATCCATTTCAAAACCTATTTCATGGGGAGATGCATATGGGTGATAGTAGCCTACCCAAGAAGTTTCAGCCAATTCTGATGCACGATTTCTGAGAAATTGATCTCTGTAATCTTCAGCCATTTTCCATTTTTCTCGAAATCTGTGCATCCATTGATCACAATTTTTCTATGGGAGGTGCATAATGATGATAGGAACATGCTCAACAAGATTCAGATCGATCCGATCTATCATTTGGGAGCAATGGCGAAAACAAGTTTTGGTCCTGTGAAAATTCGACATCAGCAGCTTGAGGGTGCAGATCTGAACGTGAAGCCAGCTCCTACAACATGGATCCGGCCAAAGGATACCTGCACAAAAAATAGCCATGAATTAGCAACCAAGCCACCATGCAACCACATAAACTAGTGCATGTAGCAAATGAAAGGCCACAACACCTCACAGCAACCATTCGACTTCCAGGTATGTGACTAAAACTCAATCCTCTAATTGTATGAATGTAATTTGGAAACTGCATGAGCAATGAGATGGTTGGGATTAAATAAATCGGTGGCCAGCTAACTGGCCACCCTCATCCAGTTCAGCAGCGCTCGGTGGGTGAATGAGACACGTGCGCTCAGCCATCTCAGGAGGAAATCGGGAAATAGGTAATGGTGACTGTTTGACCTTCAACGTAATTGATGGAGTGATCACAGGTAGGAAACATGATGTTTCATGATAGCACCACTGTTTACATGGGCCGGCGCACATGTTGGCCACTTCACTCCCTCACCGCAAATCACGCAGCAATTAAAGAATGCTCGGCTGACTCTCACCACCCGCTGATTAATTTGCACTTACAGCGTTCTTAGCCGAAGTACATGTCTTCTGCTCCCACAATCTGTTAACCCATTGTCCTCCACGAGATTTTCAGCTTAGTTCAAGATTCTGCTGTGTATTGGGCTCGCTCAGAGGCGCAGGGGCATTCTACAGGAAGACGTTCTACAGGAAGTACGGTATATCCTTCCAAAGCAGAGAAGCCCGAGTTTTTCTTCATCAAGTTTGGAGCTTGAAAAGAGGTAGGCTTAGGAAACTACTCTGCATATGATATTTATATAAGGTGGAGGATTAAAGACACAATATTGGGTTGAAAGAAAGGAAGTGAAGCTTAAAATATTGCCCGTGTTTTTTTCCTTCTTTGGGTTATTCACAGTCTCTCTGTTTTCCTGCTCTGCATCCAAAATATGTTTTTTCTTTCTCACATTCTTCTGAAAGGAGAGATGCAACCATAGGAACTAAGCCTATGTGAAAGAATGAATTTGCAAGACTGTCCACTTTCTGAAAGAAAAAAAACTATGTTATTTGTTCTCTGATCTGTAAAAAATATAAAAATAAAAAATAAAAAAATTCTTTTCAAAAAACTAAGAAGAAAATTCAGGTTGGAAAAGTTTGAAGAGAGAAAACATTGGAAGTTGTTGTTGTGAAAAACACGAACATTCCAGGAACAGTAAAAAGTTTACAAGAGGGGCAATGAGCTGTCTTTTTAGAAGAAAACATGGGTTTTGCAAAATTTCTGGCTTCAAGAGAAGAAGAAAACAAACAGTTTTATTTGTTGCATGTTTATGCTAAAGAAGCAATGCAATTCTAGGGAAGAATCAAGCCTGAAGAATGTGAAAAAACGAATGATGAGGGAGCACAAATCATTCAAGTAGAGGGCAAAACAAAGGAAGAACAGAAAAGAAAAAGACTATAGCAGAGAAGGCAGAAGCTAAACAAGATGAGAAGAGAGCCAAAACAGAGCGTGAGGAAGTAAGCTATCAGAGGCAGGGAAGACAAAAGAAGAGGAAAAAAAGGAGGAAGAGCCACATCCAGCCAAGCAGACCAAAACATCTGAAACCATTTCTACAGGAAGCCATAAAACAGTCAGCACAGGACTTTCTACAGGAAGTTTGGAAAAAGGGCAACAAAAGGAAAAATCGTCAAAAGAACCAATCACGATTGTGGACACCCCAGCTACACAAAAGGATAGGTCTCCCTCCAAGGCATCCATCACCTATGAACAGGGAAGCCCGAAGACATCCTCCTGGAGAGAAAGAAGGAAAATGTTGGACACAAAGGCCTCTCTATAGGATGCTGAGACAGTTCTACAGGAAGCTGAGAATTCTCTAGGAAAAAGAGCACAAGCAGTGGGAAGAAGCAAAGAGAAAAGCATGGTTTCATGACCGAGAAGAGGACATCACTTCAGAACATTGGCATGACAGGGAGGCCACCAAGGCCATCAAAGATGAGGAGATAGATTGGTTGCTCAGAGGATGAGCAACACTTTCAGTAGGGGGTGATGATGAGCCCCAAAAATGGATAATTATATGGGCTCATTCAACCTCCTAATTCAACTCAATCCACCATTCCCATTAGTTTATTGCATGTTTTTTATTATATTTATGCTAATAGAGTGAATTGGGTTAGTCATTATGCCAACAAGTCTAATGGGTGCTTTGTGCAGTGCTTTTGGTCAATTTTGAGACAAAATCAAAGGTTTTAATGAGCACTTGGCAGCCAAATTCATGGGAGAACAAGGGAGAGGATTTGTAGGAAGGTGTCCCCTTCATTTATGGGCCTTTACCTCAAATTATCCACCATCAGCTCGGAGTTCAAGGGCCACCAAATCAATTACCACAAGGGCAGCCAAGAAAGTGCTAGTAAAAGTGTTGTTAACTACAAGTTTTGGCAGCCGAGTTCCTAAAGTTTAGGAGGGTTGTTGGGGTCCTCAATTTGTATAAATAAGAGGGCTTAGGGCCTCATTTTAGTTAGTCACTTTGTAGGCAGAAGTTAGCTAGTTGTAGTTAAATTTTAGTCATTTTTTAGGCAGTAAGTTAGCTCTGCATTTCAGCACATTTTCAAGTTTTCCTTGTGGATAGTTTTTGGAATGTAACTATTCTTTTGATCAATAAAGATGAATCCAGCTTTGCACCAGTTCTAAATCTCTCTTAGGAGGCTATAGCTCTTGGGGTTGGGCCCATCTCAAGTTCCCAGTACCTCCTTTGTTTACCTTTATGTGTTTTTGTTGCATTCTTAGAATAAAATTTGTTATTTAGATTTAAATCTTGCTTTGTTATTTAGATTTGTTTTTATGATTAAAAAGGATTTTTATGTTCAGATTGAGTTGATAGGTTATTAACAGGGAAGAGCTTCAGAAAAAGGCCATCAAGAACCTCCGATTTCACCTCTCCCTTAGTGGGATAAGGAGCTGGGATCAAGGTGACCTTGCTGCCAACAAAAACATAGTCTTTGTTTCGCCATGCAATCATTAGTGTTCGATTTTTAATTGCAGAAGTTGGTTACATGTTCAGATTCTTGATTTCTTTGTTGCATAAGTTATTTCACATGGTTTCATTGCAAATAAACTTATGTTCATTCTCTTTACTGTTATTTATATCAGAATAGGCTAACGTAACTAGGTCTTTGATTTTCCAAATCCTTGTTTGTTTCGTTTGAAAAACAACTTGCAGAGCACCTGTTATCCTTCTTTATCTACCCATTCTCCATCAATCCCACCTGCTTCATCCTCTACTTAGAATCCTTACCTTACATTTTCCATTTGCTCACTTTGCCCTAAATTCCCATATTGTTGTGCAACATTGCTCTACCTCTCCTTGAACAAATCCCACCATTCTCGCCACTTCTCAACTCAATTCCCCAAGTCCTAGAACTCCTCACACCCTTATCTCAGCTCCAAACCCACTCCTTCATCCTTCTTCCTCCATCCATCCTCCAAAATCCAATTTCTGAACTTCCTGTAGAAAAATTACATACATCCTGTAGATATTCTAGAACATCCTGTAGAACCCCTGCAGACTTCCTGTAGAAGCTCACGGATGAGGTTTCTGATTGCAAAACTCTGTGAAACTCTCTGGAAGGGTGTTAGGGATCCCTTAGGCCCTCTCTGAACCTTCCCGACCTCCTCCAAGCATTTCCTCTCGCCAATCCACCTCTGCACAGTCAAAACCAGTTAAAAGCACATGCATGATAATTCTAACAACTTATTCAAAAATACAAAAAGATGTTTTTTCAGATGTTACTGTAGAAGTAGCTTGGACACATGTATTTTACCTTCCTAGAAGTCAATGGCATCTCTTTCAGTGTCTTGCATCAATAGGGCTAGCTGGTGAACTTAGGGTTTGCTAGGGTTTATGTTTCCTTTCAGCTTTCCAGTTTCTTTCTACAAGTAGATTAGTGTTCTTTGAGTTAGCTTTCATCCATCAGTTAAAAAGCTTCTTCTCAGAGCTCATATAAGTTGGCTTAATCTCCTAGTGGACTTGTGCCAGCTGACCAAGTGGCAGCTGCGGCAAGAGCTAGTACTTGTGCATACAGCACCGTTGCTTCCAAGTTTGTTACGAACTACCGGGTTGATAAAAGTAAAGAAGGGAGTTCCAAAAGTTGCAGCATTATTGCTGCAATACTGGGGCTCACCACCAATTTGGATCAACAAGGTCAAAAGAGAGTTACAGAGTTTAAAGAAGTCAGATGAAAGATCAAAATGAAGAATATAGTCAGCGTAGAGGATACAAACAACAAATCAACATAAGGGGAAAAATATCAAACAACAAAGCCAACACAACCTGAATAAAGGGGATAGAAAGAAGCAATTCAAACAACTGCCCCTATCTTCTTGCCATGAAGATCTTTCTTTTCCTAAAAATCTTAATCAGTTCTAGCGATATTTTTCTAATTTCATTATCTTATAAATAACTCTCTTCTTGAGTTGTAAATGGTTCGAAGTTCATGGTTTATTGCTCACTACTTGTTAAGTCGTGACTGTTCATTCCATTTTGAACCTGGTTGCACCTTTGAAGGAAGATTTTGTAGACACTTGATGTATTCAGTCTTTCTGGGGCCTTAATACAAAATAGAGGATTCTGAATCCGGTTTTACACAGTTTTGTGTTATCCTGTAAGTTTTTCTAGATTTCAATCATTATGTTTTTCTTCATATGCTTATGACTTATAGAGATATATAGATAGGAACAATTAGAGTTTCAATTGATTCCAATAAACTCCTGAAGTGATCATCTATTAAGAGAATGGATTACTGCAACTGTCTGTTTAGCTAATCCCCTCTAATCAATAACTCATCAGCGTCTTGTGTAAGCATTAAGTATATTGCTTTGAACCTTTGGAACATAGTTTAGAAGGCTTTCCAACTTATGATTGTTCTGTTTTACAGTCTGGAAACTGTGATAATCATATTTTTTGTTGTCTTCTAGTCACCACTATTTTTTATCTATATCACTGTGTAATGCTTTATAGCAGCCCTTTACTGAAGTATTAATATAACCCAAAGTATTAATTACTTAAATTCTACATCTGTCTTCATTCATTGGTCTTCCAAAATTAAAACCAAAAACCCCCAAAACAATTATTTTAGATGCTCTGGCATTTGTAGCTTGACCTACTACTATATCAGAGGTACAATAGGAGGTAGAGCCAAAAATTGCAGTGTTAGGAGTGATTGAAGGTATGGAAATTGTACCTCCTCCTTGTACTGATAAAGGAGTTTGTACACTACTAGCACTCATGGTCGAAACCATGCTCCCAACAATGGCCATCGAAGGAAAATAACGATATAGACCGGGGCTCAAAGTCCTGTGGGTCGGAGTCCTGACATATAATAAAACGTCCGGTTAATTGGGAGGAAGAGGAAAATAAGGATTCAAAGGAGACTCAAGGAGTTCTTCAAACTCTATAATGTACACCTCTCCAAACCTCGATGTACACCAGGTCTATTCTTTGAATCAATATCTTGAACTGAAGGATCAATATCCATTGTGTCTACTTCCACTGATTGGAAATCACCGGCAGAATTGATTCTACACCTTCTAGAAGAAGGCTCAACACTCGTAGGTGATAGCCCACGAAGCCTCCTAGACCGACGAACTGGTCGATCAACCACTTTTAATTATTTTAAGAGAACTAATTAAAGACTCAAAAAAAATTATAAAGCTAGGCCAACTAGGAGCAAAGAGAACTCTCTAACAAAGTCCCTGAAAGATACAGTCAATCAAGAAACTTCCAAGTTTTTCTGCTCCGGGTAATGAGGACCAGACACCAAAATACAAGAAAGTAAAATCAAGGACCTTCCAAAGATAGACTGGGATAATGATGGCCTAGTTCTACTAACGAAGGTAACAGAAATATTTATGCTAACCTCCAGACAAAAGCCTTTGTTAGTTCAAGCACCCAAGCTTCACAAGGGTACCCTCCAGAAGTACTAATGAATATGATGCAACATCTGCCTCAGGTGTCGCAGGATTCCCCTCCGCAGGCACCTATGTGATCCCTAGGAATAACAACTACGACCACCAGTTTGTATCAAAATTTGGGCGGCACAGTCTCTAGACGAGATCCAACAAGTATGCGAGGGGGTATCTCTCTTCCTTGTCTTTACTCTCCCTCATGCTTGACTCCCAGTCACGGAGATTTCTCGGTCTTTCTAACGACACTGGATTTCACTCATTATTCAACATCTATGTTTGATAGTTTGAGTGGCCTTGGAGAGTTAACTCTCCACTCACCTATTCCAAGGCCCTTAAGTGCTAGACTTGTTGGTGTAATTAATGACAAATTAAAAATGTCCTAGTTCTTTTTAATTAAGTGCTTGATTTTAAAAGGTTGTTCTTTAGGTCATGGGTACAATGAGAGTGAAACTTATGGTGTTTTGACGCAAAATAAATCAATAGAAACTTAGCTATATGCAAATGCAACTATTTTCTTCGATGAAAAGAGATTTCTACTTGGTTCTACGAAAAACTTATATAAGAAAAATATTTTTTTTTTCTTTTTCAGAAACATGCTCCACACACTCAAAATCTAACAAAAAGACTAAAAATCCTTACAGTGCAAACTAACCTAATGCAAACTATAATGATGATGCAAGATCCTATGAATGCTCATATAAGAAGAAAATGAGTTTCTTTACAAGATCAATAGGCCAACTTGACTACAAATAGGGCATACATTCAATGAAAAGCTTCCCTTGAAACCAAGCAAAACCAACCGAAAAAAGTTCACAATTGCTCAAAAACAACGAAGAAACCAAAAAGAAAACTGAAAGAAAAAGAAAGGCAAGAACTATGTTTTTTCCTTTTTCTTTTTAAAAGATCCCAAAGAAATTTTTGAGACCACAAAAGACTACTAAACTTCAAAGACCAAAAACAAGCATAAAGAGTCCCAAAATTCACAAGCTATGCACATCACCAATGTAATGAAACTTGAAACAATAAAGGACAACAAACTGCCATAGATTCATCTGAACAACAATACAAAAAACTTCAACAAACCAAAAGAATTTCAAGAAAGACTTTCAAGATTGCCAAAGAGGCACTCAAAAACCATGAAAAACAAAATACGTCAACCAAAAAGGGAAAGCAAAGTAAAGCAATTTGAAAATTGGGTTATAAACAAAACTACAATTAGTTTCTTGTTCCGTAAAGTCAAAACAACCAATAACTTCCACAAGAAGCCTTGAACCCAAAGCTCAAACTGAAACCTTACTAAAAAATAAAACCCTAGGCTAACTAGGTTTTTCAACAAGAGGAAGATTAGACATTGAAAACTTGCAAGAAAGCAAAGCTTCATTGACACTGAATGATAAGAAAATAGAAAATAATACCAGACAACAATCTTAACTGGGACAAATATTTTGAAAATTAATTCAAAATAATGTATATGTGACTGTGTAAAAACACAAAAGCGTGTATACGTGACTAAAACAGAGGAAACTCGTGTATACGCGAGTCTATTTGAAGAAACTAGCATGTATATGCTAGTGTATCCTATGATAAAAGCGTATATAAAGATCAATCAAGAAAAATAAAAAAATCCAGGCCTAATCCAAAAGATCAAACTTGATTCCCAAGAAGCAAAAAGGTCACATACACTGTAAAAACAAGAAACCAATCAAACAGGCCCTGATCAAGGAGAAACAACCCAATCTAGGAAAAACAAGAATGTTTTCCCCAATGGAGTGACCAATTATGTTACAAGTAAATTCACCCTAGGGTTTTGGGTGAAGAACCCCAATAGAGTGGAGGGCTTATAACATAAAGAAGCATGCAAATAGGTAGTCTTAATACCTAAACTACTGAAGTAGGAAGAAGAGGTATTACCCAGAGGTCCTACGTTTGAGGTCATTCCCATAGGGTCCAAACCCTCTGCTTCTTCCAATGCTTTAGAACCTACAAATCATTCAAGAAAAGAATATACAACAACAATAATAAAAAGCATGTTCAAGATATAGGTGTTAGGTCATATAAGCATGTAAGAAAATAAGCATTAACATAATATTTCATAAGCAAATCATAACATAGATTAATGCATTAAGACCTTAAATATTAGGAACAAAACAACACCTCTTTATTGATGTAAACTAAAGAAAGTACGAAAGAACTACAACCTGAGTCATACGTCAGCTCCAAGCGAAACCGTCCTTTGGATCCATCCTGCCCGGGCCTTAGCAATCCTCCTCCATAGGTATACATAAGGATGTCATAAAGGGATGAAGGACATCTCAAGAAGCAAACATAGGTTTCCTATGACTTGGGAGTGCATAAGGTACAGGTATTTCTTCAGAATTGATCAGGGATGTAATCAACTATAATATCAATATCTAATCTTTTCTCCTCCTTTAGGCCTTCCCATGGAGGTCTATTTATACTTCTCCAAATTAGTTTTTCAGTTGGGAAATAGTTGGGCCACGGGCTACAGTAGGTGAGTAACAGGTAAAACCTATAAACTCTGCCCGAATTTAAGGAGATTATATATATATTTTAAATTTTTTAACACATATATGCAGGTTAAGTATAGAGTGACCCATGTGTACACGCTTTTTATACAGGGAAAAACAACGTATGGGATTTAAAGAAATGTTTTTTAGAATTTGGACCAAGTCTAGAAGGGAAGGGTTTCCTAGGCCATAACATAGAGCATCAAATCTACCAAGGGTGGTAAATGGTGCTATAACACTTCCGAAAGGTACACTAGAGCAAGTTGACACATTCAAAGGGTGTACTTTGGAAAAATACACCAAATATTCCTTTCACGACAAAGATAGTCGAGCACATGCGATTGTGGATCGAGCCCAATCAGATGTGTGTGGACCATTCTTGAGAACATCCACGACCAAGCATAGGTATTATGTTATATTTTTTGATGATTTTTCTCATAAATGTTGGATCTTCTTCATGCAGAAGAAATATCAGACGTTTGCAAAGTTTTGTGAATTCAAAGAATTGATCAAGAAATATACTAGCAGGAAGGTTAAAGCTCTCTGGAGTGATAACGATGGAGAGTATATGTCGAATGATTTTAAAAACTTTTGTGCAGAAGAAGGCATTCGATGAGAGTTGACAACACCTCATAACCCACAACAGAATGGTGTAGCTTAAAGGAAGAATAGAAGCATAATAGTGGTAGCACGAGCGATGTTGCATGATCAGGGCCTACCACTACACTTGTGGGTGGAGGCATGCAACATAGATGTTTATTTCCAAAACAAAATCCCTCATCAAATTCTTGGGATGAGTACACTGGAAGAGGCTTTTTTAGGCAAGAGACCAGATGCGGGTCACTTCAGGATTTTTGGTTCATCAATCTAATTCCATGTAATCTAAGATGCGCGGAAGAAGCTTGAGCCAACAATAGAGTTGGGAATATTTTTGGGATACACTGATGCACCTCACAACTATCGAGTCTACCTGCCAACCAACAGGATTGGTTCGCATGGATGTAAAATTCAATGAAGAGGAGGCCATGAGATGTTCCCTTGAGATGGATCTTCAACTACATGTGGTTGAGGATATTTTAGCTCCTAAGGAGGATCCTCAAATTGATGTGGAGCAACCACATGCAAAGGATCAGGGATAGCAGACACCCACTCATGCAGAGTCTTCCAGAGATGGGAAAAAGTGAACCAAAGAGGTTGATAGGTTATCGCATGATGTGAGAGAGAATGTGGGACCACCCACATCATAATGCAGGTAGAGGAGGTCACCAGAGAGGTATATTGGATACATGGCTCTTATGAGTGAATGTGTAGAGACCAAGCCATCCTCTTTTTAGGAAGCAGTGCAGCAACCAGTTAGGGTTGATTCCATGGTTGAGGATGACTCCATTGTCAAGAATAGTGTTTGGGATGTGGTCCCAAGACCAACGGAAAAGTCAGTGGTGAGTTCTAAATGGATTTACAAGGTAAAGCAAGTAGCGGATGGTAGTGTGGAGAAACATAAGGCTAGGTTTGTAGCCCGAGGATTTTCTCAGGTGGAGGGGATTAATTATGATGAGACTTTTTCTCTTGTTGCAAGGCACTCATCCATCAGATCCATTTTGGCATTGTCAGCACAAATGGGATGGAAGATACATTAGATGGATGTAAAGACAACGTTCCTTAGTGGCATGATTGAGGAAGAGGTGTATATTGAGAAGCCTTAAGGTTTTGAGACCTTCAACTGAGAGTGGCATGTGTACACCAGGATCGATAGCTACTTCGCCAGGTTGGACTTCACCAAAGTTGAAGAGAATGTGAACCTTTACCGTATTGTGGTTGAAGGTAAATTGTTGATTATTGTTTTATATGTTGACGATTTGATTCTGACATATGATGATAAGTTTATCAAGCCTTGCAAAGAGTACCTTGCAAGAGATTTTGAAATGAAGGACTTGGGGCTCATGCACTACTTTCTAGGCATGGAAGTATGGAAAGGTGATGAGGAAATTTTTTTCTCTTAGGGAAAGTATGCCAACGAGATACTGAAAAGGTTCCACATGGAGAGTAATAAATGCATGGAGACTCCTCTAGCAAGTAACTGGAGGAAGGAGGATGCTACTTCTAGTGAAGTAGTGGAAGCTACTATTTATAGGCAGCTTGTGGCTTCACTCATGTATTTGGTGAACACACGACCGGACATGTGCTATGCATTTAACCAGCTTAGTCAAGTGATGGTTAAGCTCACCAAGTTGCATTTGGAAGGCAACCAAGCATGTGTTGGGATACCATAGAGACACTACTCAATATAGTTTATGGTACAGATGGATAGAGGGAGTGAAGCTTAAAGGCTTCATCGATGCAGATTGGGCAGGGGTTCCATCCAATGGGAAGAGAACATCAGGAGGGATCTTTAGTATTGGGTCAACAACTATTTCTTGGTACAATAGGAAACAGGGATTATTTGCACTCTGTTCAGTAGAGGGAGAGTACATGGTTGCTTGCCAAGAAACTTGTGAGGTTATCTGGATGAGGAAGATTCTGGTTGGTTTATTTGGTCAGCAGATGGATCCAACTATGATTTACTATGACAATCATAGTTGTATCAAACTCTCCGAAAATCCAGTTTTTCATGATCAGTCCAAGCATATTGATATCTGGTATCATCATCTTTGAGATTGTGTTCAGAGGAGAATTATGTTGTTGGAGTACATTCCCACAAAGAAGCAAGATGCGGATATTTTGACAAAGGCATTGTCAAGATGCAAATTCGAGTTTCACAAAGACATAATTAGGGTAGCTAATAATCCCTTTCTTGTAGTGATGGAGTGTTAAAAATAGCAACAAGAAATTCTAATTTAATTTGTGCTTGAATTAAATTGTGAATTAAATCGAAATTCTATTCTCATAACAACTTGTAATAGTTAATTAAGTTAAATTGACTTAGGAAATTCAACTTGGAAGCCTATCTAGAGTCATGTAGAGTGATCCCTAAATTTTAGCGGCCCAGGTTGAGTTCTTTGGAGTTGTAATTAGATAACTCAATCCAATTGAGTTATAGTCAGTTAAACTAGTTCTAACTATCGGAGGAACTAGTAGAGGTCTAGTAGTGGAGTACTGCACTAGTACATCACAAGTACCTCATCTGAAATGGAGCAGATTAGTAATGTTGTGGTAATTCCCCATTCAGAATAAAACCCAAGATGCTTATCATTTTCTTATCAAGTGCTTAAGGATTCACCATTTTTTCTTAATTAACTGATTCCCATGAGAGTTTCTTATGTAAATGTTATAAAAAAATTAACATAAAACATATGATGAAAAACAAAAAAATAATAGCAAAGAACATCAAAATACAACACACAACACAAAGATTTGGTGAGGAGTTCACCCCTCCTTGGTTATGTATCCTTGTTCCAACTTCCAATACTTTGGCCTCTCTATTATGCTCCAAATTACAACAAAAGTGTGTTTACAATGCTCAAATGCCTTTGAAACATGTCTCAATGAGTTCATAATAGCCAAAACTTCTAGAAGTGACCCTTTTTTGTAACCCATTTGGATAAGAACTGAAGAAGTTATGACCTCTCCCAATTCTCCTACTATTCGTACCACAAATTGCTACAAACCGACAAGAACCCATATTTTCGCTCCAAAATCCACTAACCGAGCAAATTTTTTTCCGTGTGGTGAGCCATAAACTATCGGCCAATATTATCGCAAATTGCAATTGACACACGCTGCGAGCTTATGGTTTGTGAATAAAACATGTGATTTTCGATTGTGATATCGATGGACCCGACGACACTATAAAATGGAAATGATAAATATATTCCATATGGGAACTTATCGCAATCGACGGAGAACTAACAGGTAGTCATAAAATAAGACTCTTTTTTTTGTGAAGTGCGATTGCGATCTGTGACCCATCGCATCGCAACCCGGGTACGGTCGGGGCCAATTTCCATAGTACTTCCCTTCATCGATCTGTGATTTGCGACTTATCAAATCGCAACCCTTCTCTGCTCGAGGCCCGGTTCTGTAACACCTTTTTGCATGCGACTGTGACTTGTGATATGTGGGGGCTAATGGCAGCTTGCCACTTGGCGCCTCCTCATTAGCTGAAGACCTTGCCACATCATCCAATCCTTCCATGTAGACAAGTCAAACTTGAACTTTGACTTCCTCTGACTTCTGCATATGAGCTTGGATTTGAGTGTCGTTCACACCTTTGGATTCAGAATGACGAGCTCTTTGATTTAAATCTAAGTTTTACAAAATTATGACACTTTGATTTTTTAGCATAATTTTGAGCACCTGATCACTCTTCTCCACTAGAAGCTTTTGGCCCCAAAAGGATCACTTTCAATTGTTCAGCAGGAGAGGGTATAGTTCCCTCACCTTCCCCTCTTCAATCCATTTGGCCTTGATGGATTTGTACCTTTGGGACCCACTCGAAGGTAATCAATATTTCCCCTCTTTGATGACCTTGTTCTTCTGTTAAGTATGGTGTCTTGCTGAAGCTCATCAAGAAATTATGGAGAAAAATCTTCAATTGACAGAATCTATACACTTTCTCCTTGATCTTCAATCAAAGGAGTCTCATACAATCTCAAATTTTCAATATTAACAACGGAATAAATTTGCATATATGAAGGCAAATCAAGCTTGAAAGCATTATTACCAATCTTTTCCAGAATTTTAAATGGACCATAACATATTGGTTTCACCTTTTTACCCTCACCTTGAAGCCTTTCCTTGCTAATGTAAATCAAAACTTCATCACCTACTTGAAATTGATGACCCAAACAATTCTTATCATTCCTTGCCTTATACTTGCCTTGACTCTTTTCTAGTAGTTCTTGAACTGTTTGGTGAATCCACTGAATTTGCTCAACGAATTTCTTTGCTCTGTCTATGTCGCTATATCCATCTACAACTACATCTTTCTCAAAGATGAAATCCAAATGTGATTTAGGAAAATAACCAAGACATGTCTCAAAAGGCGAAGTTAGAGTAGAAGTGTGTTTTGCTCAGTTGAAAGCATGTTGAATATAATGCAACTGTTCATTCCACAACTAAGGATGTTTGATGCAATATCCTCTAAGAAAATGAATAATTGTCCTATTAACCACTTTAATTTAACCATTTGTTTTCGAATGGAAGGATGTACTTTTTTTCAACTTAGTGTCCATCAAGTTCCATAAATTTGACCAAAAATTCGCAACAAATTGGGAATCACGATCACTTACAATAGAAGTAGGTATTCCAAAATGAACACATGCATTTTGAAAGAAAAGTTGAGTTGTTTGTTGTTTCAGGGAAAACTAGTGTCTATTCAGATCTGCTAGTCCCACTAAAACGGGTAGCTATCTTAGAAACAAATAATTCAAAGTAACTTGTGTTTTCCTTTATGGGAGATAGATGAGAGAGAAGCAGAGAGCACCAACCTTAGTCTTTCGCTTGGCTCCTTGCTTGTTTCCTATCTCCTTTGATAGATCTTCACCACTCCTTTCTCACTTGCCCCGCTTCAAAGAACACCTATAGAGGCAAAGTAGCAAAATATCATCAAAGCATAGAGATCTACGATACCATAAACAATGTAGAATCAGATGTACATTAACCATACAAATGCATACACAAATACAAGATTCAAAAATAAGCAAGTATATGGAGGAAAACTCAAATAACTTTATTGATAGAAGTAGAAGAGAGGATTACAACCCAGTTGTCTGATCCAGCGCCAGCCTCCCAGAATGAAAGCCCTCTTCACCTCATGAAAAGCTATATCACCCAAATATACAATGTTTCACTAAGAAACCAACAACAAGTATTCCTTACAAAATACAAAATTCCAGCCTCTGGATCTCTAGGATGAGGGATCCATATATAGATATTTGCAGGGGGGTGAGTCAGCTTCTAGGTTTTTGATTAGTGTCATTTCACTGATAGTTCTTGGTTCCACTTAGAGATTTCATGATCTATTATTCATCCCTAGGCGAATTCAGAGAGGCAAGTGTCATATGAGCAGTTTCTAGAAGATTCTCTGAGTTTCCACCTAGAAAACTGCCTCTGCCATTTGTTTGCTCTCGCTCATCGCACCCTACAGAAGGGCTTTTCAGCATGCATCACACCCCTTGTGTGTAACAAGTGAGATGCATCGCACCCTCAACATGGAGTAGTCTGTATGGTCCAGTTTTGACCAGTTCTGAGTAGTTTTTCAGGGAGAACTTCTGGGAAATGATGTAATTAGTTGACCTTGATCCTTTAGGGTCTGAAACAACACTTTTAGGGGTTTGAGAGCCCTTGGTTTATCGACATATGTGATTGTGGTTGCAGTGCCTAAATATGTCTATAACAGTTGCCCCCTAAAGCATGAGGTCGTAAATCTTCTGATGTCGGGTGAAATGCTTTATCATGAGGATCCGAGGTTTTTCGAACTGGAAGGTGACCTGTATAAAATAAAATACAATACATTATCTTCATATTACTTTCATGATCTAGCTGAGGCGGGAATTCCCATGCTCAGCTTTATAAACTCATTTTCATGTACATAGGACAGACAACCATCTACTGTTGCAAATCGATGATTCTGGTAGAGCCATCATCCCTAGCTTGGATGATCATCTGTGCAGCTATGGAGTACATTTGATGTCTTTATTTTCCTGAATATATCGCAGCCCGGATGGATGAAACTAGATCCAGGGTCTTCAAACTCGTTCAATCTTCGCCTGATGTACAATTTGATCCATGTGAAGAGATGTTCTGAAGTCGAACATGGAAAGACATCGCCTGATTACCAGCCAATGATGTAAGATATTAACAGGCGTGAGAGGAATCACCGATAATGATAATGACCCTCAAGGTACTACAGTACAATTCATATGGTGTGAATACATGAGTCGATGTCAAACACCACACAAAATCTTTCGGTCGAAGGCCATTGATGTAAACTTGTCACTGGAAGTGAGAAACTTGCCATTGAGGCATGCAAGCTTCAAAGTACTGAAAGGGTTGTTCCTAAGTCAACTTCTTGGATAATGAGCTGATGTCAACAAGAAGTGACCCGTCGTAGGAGGGCCTTAATGAATCCCACATCTATGACATGAAATGGAGCAAATTATTTTGTGGAGGTGAAAACGATCTGATGATACAAGGTTCAGGGTGGCAGTCATGAAAAATGGAGCGTGAAGGTATTGCAGTGGATGAGGCGTTAGCTGGGTTGGTGAATTCTCTGAGCGACTTCTCTTGAAAATATCGATGACACTGAAATGGACTGGTAGCGTTAACCCCAAAAATGGATGGTATAGAGGACCAATGGTGATATGACCGGTGAACGGAATAACCCAACCCGACTCAATCATGGCAATGGAGTGAAAGTGTCATGTTCAAGAGCGACCTGCTACCAATGAAGTTCTTCAAGTTTTATTCCCTTTTTCCCCAGTCATTGCTGACCAGTACCTCTTTATTTTTGTCAAGCTTCAGGAGGATAACATATGCTTGTTCTATAATTTTCCCTTCGGGCAAACCTGTCGCTATGTTTTAGCAAGCCTAGTGACAGTGAAACTCGCTCTTGCCCAGATGGACAAGTTTGTCGCTATTGTTTTAACGAGTTTAACGACAAAGATATCTTGGTCCTTTTCATATTTAGAGAGTCTGAAAGGAGACAGAAAGGAAACTCCAATAGTCCTTTTTCATGGTATAATCCCTTAAGTCTGAAAAAGTATAAAATAATACGAAAGGGATAACTTTTCGATAGTTTTAGCAAGCTGAACAAGACAAGTGCTCGATATTTTTGTGTAATGATCCCTCAGATCCAAAAAGATTAAAATATAGAGGAGGGATGGCGCTTCCCTTTACTTTAATGAGCTAGAAAGGCCAGTAGCTCGAAAATATTTTCATATTTTACGAGTCTAAAAAGAGCTTAAAAGAGACTCATTTTTTAGGAACGAGTGATGTTTTCAGGTAGCAACTGGTTCCAGGTAAGTTTGGAACTTCTCAAGCACGGCAGTGTAAAGAGGGTGGCTAACAAAATCACTCGTCGCAGCTGTTCCTCAAAAGGGTAAACAATCAAGTGGAGGCGTATGATCGGCTAAAAGAGTGGAGGTGACGGTAAGAACACGACCAAGGCTCAAAAGGCTAATAGTAATGCGATCACAAAGGTTATTTATCGAAAGGTGCGTTTATTTTTTAATGAGCTTGAACCTTGTGCCAACATGTGCTCAGTGCTAGGTTTATTTTTTTAACAAGCTTGAACTTTACAGAAACATTGCTCATTCCAGTCGTCTTTAAGGATGTCTCTCATTAGTAGGTTCATTTTTTAATGAGCTTGCCCCATGCGAAACCTTGCTTAGGTGCCTTTTGTATGCAGGCTAGAAACGACCAACTACAAAACTAAGAGTTAATGAACTGCTGAGGTTAGGTAGGATAGTTTAGAAAAAACATTTCCTTTGCTTTACCAGTGTCGTCGATAAAGGTGAATGGCGGATCAGACCAATCACCTAACCTAAGCAGTTGAAGTTAGTAAAAACTACAGGGTTAGAGTTACGTTGGTCACTTTTCACTTGCGTAAAAAGGTTTGCATGCCCCCAGGTATGAAGAAAAGTAGAGTTTCCAGGTCACCATATGGAAGTTCTTGCATTAAAGCAAGATTGTTTCGTCTGCGGAGCAGAAAAAACACTTCCTCAGCTCTGTCCATCGAAATAGACAAAGGTGAATGGTGTGAGCTTCCAATCACATAACCTTCGAGGAGAACCTATTTCCAACTGATCCCATATCCTACACGAACGGGTGTGTCAGACCAATCATATAACCTACGACGAGGAAATATTTTTCCAGACTAATCCCATATCCTAAATGGACGGGTGTGTCAGACTGGTCATATATCCTACGAGGAAATCTATCTTTTTATCTGGGTTCGCCTGCCGAAGCAAACCAGGGTGCATGCCCCCTGGGTTTCGTCACATTCACCAAATCACTCGCAGTCATTAGGTGGATGGACTGGAGGTTGATGAGACATTCCTTGTGCAAAGAGACCATTCAGGGATGGCATTTGACTAGTAGTCATGTTTAAACCAGGGAATGAAAGCTGGTCAACAAGTTGTACCATTCTGCCTTCATACGGGAAACACATCACCCGAAAGAGTGAGGAAACAATAGCTCCCATGCTGTAAATGTAGTCACGCACAGGGAGTAGATTGTAATCTAGTGGCCCTTGGACTACCATCACATTCAAATGAATGGTTTTCCTTCTCAAAGTTATAAGCAAATTTGGAAGGATCCCTAATGGTCGACTGGTTCCTTTATTAAAGCCTGACAAATTTTGAATCTCAGGTAGAAGCAATGGCGAACCAAGCGCTTTCCAAGCAGTTGAGGAAAGGATACTCACAGAAGCCCCTTCATCTATGATAGTGCCAGCCATGATCATTCTGTAAGCTTGTACTATGATTCGACATGGTACATTAGATGGAAGGCGGGGTCCTGCTAGTAGATTCCAATCAAAGGAAATGACTAGATTGCTTAGAGGAGGGATCGAATAAACGGTTGGATGAATCTCTTGAAATGGGGAACTTCCCTCCTGTGGTAGAGGAATGGGTAGATTTCCCCCATGTTCATCAGACTCTGTGGGAATCACGATCACTTACAATAGAAGTAGGTAATCCAAAATGAACACATACATTTTGAAAGAAAAGTTGAGTTGTTTGTTGTTTCTAGGAAAACTAGTGTCTATTCAAATCTGCTAGTCCCACTAAGACGGGTAGCTATCTTAGAAACAAACAATTCAAAGTAACTTGTTTTTTCCTTTATGGGAGATAGATGAGAGAGAAGTAGAGAGCACCAACCTTAGTCTTTCTCTTGGCTCCTTGCTTATTTCCTCTCTCCTTTGATAGAGCTTCGCCACTCCTTTCTCACTTGTCCCGCTTCAAAGAAAACTTGTAGAGGCAAAGCAGAAAAATACCATCAAAGCATAGAGATCTACGATACCATAAACAATGTAGAATCAAATGTACATTAACCATGCAAATGCATACACAAATACAAGATTCAGAAATAAGCAAGTATATGGAGGAAAACTCAAATAACTTTATTGATAGAAGTAGAAGAGAGGATTACAACCTAGCAGTCTAATCCAGCGCCATCCTCCCAACATGAAAGCCATCTTCACCTCATGAAAAGCTAGATCACCCAACAATACAATATTTCACTAAGAAACCAACAACACTTCCTTACAAAATACAAAATTCCAGCCTCTGGATCTCTAGGATGAGGGATCCATATATAGATATTTGCAGGGGGTGAGTCAGCTTCTGGGTTTTTTATTAATGTCATTTCACTGATAGTTCTTGGTTCCACTTGGAGATTTCATGATCTCTTACTCATCCCTGGGCGAATTCAGAGAGGCAAGTGTCATATGAGCAGTTTCTAGAAGATTCTCTGAGTTTCCACCTAGCAAACTGCCTCTGCCATTTGTCTGCTCTCGCTCATCGCACCCTACAGAATGGATTTTCAGTATGCATCGCACCCCTTGTGTGTAACAAGTGAGATGCATCACACCCTTAGCATGGGGCAGTCTGTATGGTCCAGTTTTGACCAGTTCTGAGTAGTTTTTCAGGGAGAACTTCTGGGAAATGATGTAATTAGTTGACCTTGATCCTTTAGGGTTTGAAACAACACTTTTAGGGGTTTGAGAGCCCTTGGTTTATCGACATATGTGATTGGGGTTGCAGTGCCCAAATATGTCTATAACATTTGTTCAACTATAATTTGTTTTTTACAACGCATTAATATGCACATATTTCTGAACCCATCCACAACTACGTACAAATAATCATGACCTTTTTGATAAAGGCAGACCTCCTACAAAATCCATAGAAACACTCTCCCATGGACATTGTTATCATTATGTGATTTCAAAGATTGGCAAGACAAAAGTCACAAAAGATACATCAAACCACTTATGAGTCTAGGACCTAGCCTTCTTGGACTCAGAGAGGGCTCTCTCTATGTAATTATGATTTAACTTTGTTTTTAGTGCTATAATGTTTTAGGCTAGACATTAAGAGTAAGATATTTTTTGTTTGTTTGTTCATTTGGTTGGAGAAAGATCATTTTTTAATATTTTCCATTGGGCTATGGAATCACAAGCTGGGTGGAAGCATCAACCTTACAGAGCATTTACAGGGAAAGCTAATTGTTCCTACTAGATCTTTAAAGCAGAGTGATAAATGGAATGACAGAAAAATGATATCAGTCAGGATTAAAAAGCATTTAAGTATTTTTTAATCGTACTTCAGAGGAAAACATATAGATTGTAAACGCAAATAGCTGTAAGGTTCTCCAACAGCATATCTTAAACTATAATTTCTACTTTACAATAAGAATTAAAGATGCATGGATGGATAAACATAAATACATTAAACATAGAAAGAAAAAAATCACCAGGTCAAAACAGATCAAGTATTGTTTGGTCAATTTAGTGTCCTAAATTGCTCTACATAAATTATCAATACGGGTATCGTAAACTGATGAAGTGTAGTGCACTATATGTGCTAGATGGCCCTTCCTACTTCAGTGTTTTTGAGTTTTAAGTTGTTTTGGGGTTTTTAATCCTTTAATCCCTAATGATGCACAATGTATTTACTTCTACTAAAGAAATGAAATGAAGACTAAGAGTGCTTAAAGTCAGATTTGGAAGTAAAGCTTTTAATCAAGAAAAGAAAAACAAAGTTTCTATTCTTGCTATTTATTATTGATTCCCAATCATGAACTAAAAGGACTCAAGAGTGAAATTGCAACTACCAATTACAAAACCAAAGCTTAAATGAGATATTAAAACTGAAAATGAGATTGCAGCTATCTATGATGAACCAAAAATGAAATACTGAAAATGGAATTACAACTACTGTCTAGTCTATTGCAGAATCAAAACTTAATGAAAAATTGAAAATGAAATTGCAACAGAACTAAATGAAAAACTATGACTGAAAGTGAAATTGCAACTAGTCTATTATAACAATTAAATGAAGTGCTTTGTCACTCTGCTACACAATTTTGGGAGAATGACCTCCTTGTGATAACATTTTGAGGAATTCAATACTTCATTGTTCTAAGAGAAACTAAAACTAGACTGAAAATGAAATTGCAACTAGTCTACTATAAAGAAACTAAATGAAGTGCTTTGTCACTCTACTACACAATTTTGGGAGAACAACCTCCTTGTGATAACATTTTTAGGAATTCAATACCTCATTGTTCTAAGAGAAACTAAAACTAAGACTGAAAATGAAATTGCAACTAGTCTACTATAAAGAAACTAAATGAAGTGCTTTGTCACTCTACTACACAATTTTGGGAGAACAACCTCCTTGTGATAACATTTTGAGGGATTCCATACTTCATTGTTCTAAGAAAAAGTAAACATAAAAATGTAGAGAAAGACTCATTCATAAATGAAATATTTCACCACTTAGTTTTAAGATGAACCATCAACTGAAAGGGGTTTTAGAAACATTCACTTACAACATGAGTTACTAAACTAACAATAAAATGGCATTGATCAGTTTAATTCAAAATCTAAAGACTAATGAACAAAAAACGAAATGAATTACTCTATGCTACTGAACTCAACTTTAAGCTATTGAGAAGAGACTAGAAATTAGTGAAACAAAAGAACTATTCTGTGCTGAATTAAAACTATTCTGAGTTAGTAAGAAGATGACAAAAATTGCATTATGAACAAAGTTAGAAAATGGTTATAAACATCATGGAAAAACACAGTGAATTTACAGTTTAACTATGAAAGTCAAAACAAAAATAAAATGTAACCTTAACCAGCGCAGGGGCCCTCTACAAAGGTCTCGGTTATATGCACTTAATCAACACTCCAACAACGCTTTCAGGTATCCATGAAACACAGTCTTTATATTAAAAACAGAGAGTGAGTTATTCAAACTACAGAGTGGAAATCTGAACTTAGCACATGAGAAAAAATTGAACTTGTTCTATGTTCTTCATGCAGGTATTTATAGAGAAATTATACAACTGTTTTAAGGAGAAAAATAAGCTACATCAAAACACGTAGGTAGGAAAGTATGCGAAATTCTTGTCCTTGGTTGCTTGGAAACATAAATCTATGGTAATGGCTGTTGGATTCAGTTTGCGTAGGTGGCAGATGAATTCTGTGGCCTCGGGAAACTACTTCGGATCCCATCACTGAGAAACGTGTACAGAACAGAGTCCTGTTTGCCTTAGGTTTCTATGTTTTACTTCCCTTTGACTGGAGTCTTCCTTGTCGATCTAGGCCAAATGAATAGGATACAATCCATGCCCTGATGTTTTCCAAGCTACCCATGTAGTCCTTTTCCCCTCTTGACACCTGGAACCTGCAAAAGCGTGGAAGTAGCTGCGGAACAGCTGATTAGTTGTAGAATGTGGCTGCGTTCCGTAGCTAAAAGACAAAAAACTTATTCAAATAGAAAACATAATAATATAACATGTAAATCACTGAAATATACTCCTTGAGGCAATGTATAATGGTTTTTGATGATAAGGATGCATTTTTCATGGAAAAAAAGAGAAGGAAGGATGAGAAAAGTTGCTAAGGGAAAGGCAGTTTTGGAGCTCAACAAGTATCCTATAAAATGTCCTTTTATTGATGCTCCAGCTCAAAAGTACAATGCTCCAAATAGACAATCATTCCAATGACTACGGTCCAACCCACAACCATACACTCTTATTTCAGTGTAGCTTTGATACAAGTACCAATCACCAGTTCTGGCTTGATCAGACAGTTGCATAATTCTTTTTATATCTTCGTTTATCCTTGGTTCTGCAGTCCCATTGAGGAGGCTCCTTGCTGGGTGGACAAACATTTCCACAAACATCTTGTAACTGAAGTCTTTTTGATCTTTTATTACCAATGTTGTCCAAAATATCACTGATTGAGGTTCACCTTCCTCATTCATTTTGCTTAATGAAAACTGGAACCTGTCTGCTTGAAAATACAAAAACATGTAAACCAACACTGAGGAGTAATGAAAAACTTCATCTGTGAAAAATTTGACAAGTTGTTCATGGATTGCATATGCTAGAAACTGGTTGAAGTTGAAAAGGATAGAAGGCTTAGATTCAATTGAGAGGATAGATGGGAAAGCTATAATAGCTTCATCAACCCATTGGTCAGAATAATAGCCAAGTAAATAGGAAAGAATTGTGGCAATATGTCTGGTTCTGTCAGGGAAAACAGAGGAGGAATAAGGAGGGTTTTTTCTTGGAAGAGGTGTGTTCTAAGCCATGAAAAGTTCTAATGTTTTAGCTCTCTTGGAAAAATCAATATTTTGGTACATTTCAATCATAACTTCATGTGAAAAAGGAACAACTCCTTCAATAACCAGGGCCTGCATCATCTGCATGATGGATTGAGCATCAATTGTGAATAAAATATGTCCTGTTGAGGCTATCGTTGCCTTTTGTTGTGGGTTGTAACATGAATGACACTTCCTGATCAATTATGGAAAACTATGTGTTTTAGGAAAAATATAAAAAGGTAGGTTGGTGTCCCAAAGGCCTATGTCATCCATTTCCTCCAAGAATTTGTCCTCCCACCAACAATATACATTAAACAGATCAAATTCAGAGAGGGTTTCATGGATCTTGAAATCCCTGTCGGCCAATGGTAAATGATCTAAATCCAGTGGTGGGTGCACCATTGGGTTGAATACTTCTGGTTCTTTCTTCTTTGGTGCCATTTCTTTTTCTCTAAAACTTTCCTCTGAAAATTGTCCTGTGCTAAATCTGTAACAGAAAGGGATAAAATAATTGGAATTTCAGTGAGGGAGAAAGAATAGGGATTTAAACAGAAATGTGGGAAATAATGATTGTTGTAAGAAAATGAGTAATCCTACACTGTATTACTATACTTTGGCTTCACTGTGCGTTCTTGATAATGGTGGAATGGAGTGGAAAGACGCCTGCAAGTGAACAATAACAGTTAAAATTTGAAATCGGCATGAATTGGTGGTTTTATGATTTGTAATTGTGTCATTGGATTGGCCTTATTTGGCGCGGGTCCGTTGGCTAACAGTCCAACCCATTTATTGTCCAACGGCAAGAATGGAAGTGATTGGGTGGATGGGACGGTTTGGCATAGTGAGGTGGAAGATGTCCAACGATTGAATGGGTGAGTGGTTTGTGGTATCGAATATAGATTTTAGGGGGGCTGGGGAGAGGTAGGTAGTATGAGAGGGGGGGAGGGGGTGGGGTGTGAACTCACGAGGGTGTGACACGAATGGGAGTGGAAACAGTCGGCTTCGGACCCCCCCCCCCCACCAAGGGATTAACTTTCAGAGGGTGAGGGGGTCTGAAAAAGGATGTGGGTCGTTAGATCAGGTGGAGTGAGCGAGGATGGAGTGATAGCTGGTGGGTGGATTAAACATGATGCAACGAATGAGTGCGTGGTGGGGTCGGGTGATAAATGAGGGATAGACTATAGGTACAAGGGAGTAAATATTTAAAGTTTAGGGGAATAATGATATCAAAGTAATATAATGGCTCTTCCTTGGTTTTTTTAATTTTTCTCTCCAACCTTAGGACAACATTAGCATATGTCCTTCTATTCTCAATCTACCTACCCTTGTTCTATAGCCTAACATTTTTTTTCTTTTCCATTTGCAGGGTGCACTTGGACTTGCAAACCCTTTCCTCTCTTTTTTTATCTCTTTTTCTTTCAAAACCTAACCTACTTTATCACTTATTTCTCCCCTTGGTCTAGATTAAACAGTTGAACCAATTTTATTTTCTGCCTAGCTACTGATTTGCCAAGATTAAGTTGTTTGGCCAATCTTTATTTTCTAACCTATCAACATAAATTGAAATTTGTTCAATCATGCTTAGACTGTATGATTTGAACAAATTTTTGGGTTTTTCTTTTCTTTTTTTCTTTTTTTTTCTTTTGTTCTTTTTCATATACCCTCTTTTCATTTCTTTTATTTTCTTTTCTTTTTGTGAAATCAATTGAATATTGAAATCTATGAACAATTTGAAACTTGCAAACTGTGAAATGCTTAATCACCTTGAGATCCTATAAATTATAGGACCCTAACAGTGGCTCCAGTTGGGGATGGCACTTCTCAGCTTGAAGTGTCAAGAACACATGACCAGTAGCCTTGAGTCGTTCAAATATGTTTTGTCTTCAGTCTGATTTCTTCTTGTTAAATGAACTAACCAACTAAAAATCTGAAAACTGTGATATTTACAATGGAGTGGAGAAATCTATGTGCTTATGAAAAATAATGTTTTCAGCATCCTACCATTTACAGGACCTCCTAACAATTCTGTTCCATCCAATTCTTTGAGAAAAAATGCATTATTCCCTCTGAAAGATGAAATGATATATGGGCCCTTCCAAAGATTCTCAAATTTGTGATGTTTTCCTTTGTCTTCTCTTCTTGAGTCCCACTTTAACACTTTGTCCCCCATTTTGAAATCATTAGCCTTGGTTCTTTTGTCAAAAAATTTCTTTATATTTTCTTGGACAGCTTGAGTTCTGTTGTATACTTCTTCTCTGGATTGATGCAAGTGAATAGTCTGATATATCCTTCTTTGAATATCATTAGGCTCACTTTGTATCTCCTGGACAATCTTCATAATTGGTACTCCCATGGAAGAAGGAAAAATTGCATCTATACCATAAGCCAACTGAAATGGGGACATGTTAATTGATTTCTTTGTAGTCAATCTGTCAGCCCATAATGCATAAATCAATTTGTTGTGCCATGACTTCTTGTTGTCCTCCAATATCTTCTTAATAATGTTTACCATACTTTTATTGGAAGATTCATCCAACCCATTACCTTGAGGGTAATAAGCTGTTGAATGACCCAAAGAGATATGGTATTTGTGACAAAATTCCACCATATTTTTTTACTTGAAAGTTGCAGCATTATCAGTGATTAGTTTCCTAGGACAACCAAATCTAGAAAGGATATTGGTTTCAAGAAACTTTATTATGACATAATCAATAGCAACTCTTGAAGGAGTGGCTTCTATACATTTGGGGAAGTAATATGTGGCAGTTAGGATCCATTTATGCTAGGCAGAGGATGGAGGATGAATTTCACCAATGAAATCCAATCCCCATTGTTGGAAAGGGCTTTCAATAGAGATGGGTTTCAAGGGCAAGGGTAGTAATTTTATCTTTCCTTCAAAGAGTTGGCACTTGTGGCAAGTAGTTACCATCTTATGGATGTCTGGGAATAATGTAGGCCAATAATAACCAGCTCTAAGGATTTTATAAGCAGTTGTCTTCCAATAAAGATGGCCTCCACAGTCACCTTCATGGAATTCCTACATAACTTTGTCAGCATCATCCTTTAACAAACATCTGAATAAAACACCTCTAGCATCTATCCAATACAATATACTATCAACAATACAAAATTTGATAGCTTTCAATTTGAGGAATCTAGATTTTGTTTTGGATAATCCAGGAGGAGCATTTAAATTGAAAAGAACATATAAAAGGTCTGCATACTAGGGAGAATTTAAATATGCCTCATCTATTGGTGGAGTCTCTAGTTCCTCAAGATCATCCAAAGCAAACACCATGTTGATGTCTAAAGCATTGAAATTTGATTCAGCCATCAATTTGGCTAATCCTTGTCCTTTGATAAACTTGGTGGGCTTGATTTCTATATCATATTCCAATATCACAACTATCCATTTGCCTCTCTTCCCATCTGGTCCATTTTGAGTAAGAATATCTTTGACCACTACATTGGGCACATAAGCAATGATATGAGAATGTAAAACATAAACCTTGAAATCTTTGATTGCTTTAAATAAAGCAAATGTTTGTTTTTCCATGATATTGTACTTCAAAGAAGCATCTCTCAGAGATTTTCTAAAGAATGCTATTGGTTGTTCATGTCCATCATTTTTTTTCTACAATAACACAACAACAATAGTATGTTTATATGCAAAAGAAAATATTATGAAATCCTTAGTGAAATCTGGGCTGATTAAAACTAGAGCTTGTGTTAATGCATGTTTGACTAGGTCAAAAGATTACTTGGCTTCCACATTCCATTTGATTTCTATGTCCTTTTTGAGCATGTTTGTTATATTCCTAAGTAGTTCAACCATATTTTGTATGAATCTTCTCAAAATTTTATTTTTCCAATAAAAAGCTGAAGTTCTTTCATGTTTCTTGGATGACTGATTTTAAGGATGCCTTCAATCCTACTGGGGTCAATCTTGATTCCATCTTTAGAAATGATATGGCCTAAAAGCTTTCCTTCTTCAAGACCAAACAATGATTTCTCAGGATTGAGTGAAATACCAAACTTTCTGCACTTTTAAAATACTTTTCTTAGATGTGCTAAGTGTTCTTCATCAGTTTTTGAAAACACTGTGATTTCATCGAGATAAATCACAATGAAATATCCAATCTCTTCATAAAAAGCAATGTTCATTGCTCTCTGAAAAGTAGCACCTGCATTCATTAATCCAAAATGCATTTTAACATACATGAAAGGTCCCCAAGGGGTAGTGAAAGCAGTTTTATCTTGATCACCGGGATGTACTAAAACTTGATTGTATCCTGAGAAACCATCTAACAAGGAGATCCTACTAGAACCTACTAACCTTTGCAATATGTGATCCATCTTCGGTAAAGGATAGTTGTCCTTAAGAGAAACCTTGTTTAAATTTCTAAAGTCAATGCATAGCCTTATTTCACCACTTTTCTTTCTTGTAGGCACAATGTTGGATACCCATTTAGAATATCTAATTGGGACTATGATCTTAGCCTCATACATCTTTTTGATTTCTTTTTCCACTTGAGGCATTAGGACAGGGTTTATCCTGCATAATTTTTGTTTGAAGGGCTTTTGATCTTCTTTGATTGGAATCTTGTGTTGTATAATGCTAGTATCATAGGCTTTTAAATCTTCAATACTCCATGCAAATACATCTATGAATTCTTTGAATAGAGCTATATATTTTCTTTTAGCCATGAGAGGTAGTGATTTTGACAGTTTTATGATTTTTGGGTTCTGTTCACTACCTATGTTGCATTCCTCTATGTTTGTTCTTGTTGGTTCCATTTTTGGTTTTCTAGCGACATCATTAAAATCAAATAGTTCCTCTAAAGGAGCAAGTCCTCTAGGCAAAACATTATCTTTGAGTTGCAATACTTTGAATTCTTCTTTTTCTGGATCTTTATGTATGTAAGTTTTTTGTACAGTTTTATTTACAGGAAATTTCTTCTCATAAATAGCAGTTTGATTTAAATCATTAGCAGTCTGATCCAAATCACTATGTACAGCAGTGTGACTATCTATTTCACTTTCCAAATCTATGCTGCAGTCTTCAAATTCATCTTTTGATTGCAAAAAGCTTTCAATTTGTTTGTCATTCCCAAAAACTTTCCAGTATCTTATGTTATCAGGCACTGCAGGATGATGTTTTACCTCCACTGTGTATTGTTTGTTTGGATGAGGTAATTTCCAAGTTCTGGCTGAAAAATCTAGTCCATTGGCCAGAGCATTCTAGAGCCTAGGGATAATAGCAAGGTCATACTCTTCAAATGTTTTGAGGAAATCAATTACAACATTTCGATATACTCTCAATCTAGGGTGTTTAGCTGAGTATTGTCCTTTAATTTTTCTACTGATAAGCTCAGAGTCTCCCTGGACAGAAATCCTTTTAGCACCTATATTTTTAAGCAACTTCAAGCCTAATAATAATGCCTCATATTCTGCTATATTGTTTGTACACAGAAAATTTAGTTTATAAGAGTAACCTTGAGCCTGATTAATTGTTGGATTATATAACCAGATTCTTGCCCTTGATCCTGTTTTACCACATGAGCCATCAAAATTCATATTCCAAAGAGGTTATGTTTCAGGGTTTTGCTACATAATGGGCACTTGAGTGTCATGTTTTTCATTGAATTCATTTTCTACCTGTTTTACCTGCATATTTATGTCTCCATCATTGTCATTATACAGAATGAAGGAATCAAGATCAGTGTGAACTAAGTAGAGGAGATAATTGTCTGGCCTTTCTTGACTACTCACCATGTACTTCATTAAATTTTATCTATATAGTCTCCTTGATTGACCAAATATTGTTATTGTGGCATATGTCATATCCATTTGAAGTGTTCCTTGTAACTTAGCCCCCCAAGACCTTGATAATAACATACCATACTTAGGAGGAATATCTGCTACTACAATATCCATCACTAAACTTTTGGCTGGTATCTGGGCTAGTGTGACACAAAGGTCCTTAATTAGACCTAGACATCTAACCTTGCTAGAGTCAAAAGAATAGAGATCTTTGTATGGTCTAGTAATTTCTAGTCCAAGTTTTTCCATAACAATATTTGGCATGAGATTATGTGATGCACCTGAATCCAACATGGCATTATGAAGGATCTTATCATGAATATTAAGACTGACATAAAATGGAGGAACACCCCCTTCTTGAGGCTTGCCATCCACTTCTGGTCCAAACAAGAGTTCAGGCTGGTCATCATTTAAATTCACTATATCTGTGTTTTCTCCTACATTGAGTGCCTTTAGGACTTGAGACCTATAGATATTCTTGTTCACCAATTCAGTAAGAGGGATAGAGATCTTGAGTTTTGCAATTTCATTCTCAATACTGAAGGGTGCTTGACTTTTTAGCAAGTTTGAGAAAAAAAATTTGTCAGCTATGGTCTTTGTTACAAGTTCAGCTTGTTTACTTGTAGGTACTTCAGTTTGGGCAGATTTTGTTGAGACATCAATTGTTTTCTTGATAACATTTTTTGTATTTCTCTTTTTTGAGTTGTTGTCATTTCTCTTTGAGCTTTCAGTTGTTTTCTTAGGATCAAATTCTAAAGTTTTATTAGCAGAATTATTTAGATCTTTTATGTTTGATTCAACATTGTTTTTCTTGCTCCTGAGATTATATTGTCTGTGGACTTCTAGTATAGCATTTTCGAAACCATGTTTATAATCGTCAGATTCTTTAGAGTCTAGTTCTGTTTGAGTCAACAAAAACAATTCTTGTTCTTCTTGTGTAAGAAAAACATAATCATCTTCATTAGTTCCCATTAAATTTATCTGATTCTCCTCCACTTCTTGAACTACACCTCTATCATCATCATAATTTTCTTGAAATGGTGACCTGATTTGTTGATCTAGGCCTCTTTGATCTCTTTGTCTAATTTGTGGAGTGTTTCTCCTAGGGTTTGGATTTCGGTTCTGTTGGGCATGTGTACTTTTCCTAGGAACATTCCTATCATTTACTAATTCTCTCCATCATCCTTTCCAGAGTCCTTACTAAGGAATCAATTTTGGCTTTTGCTGCAAAAGTTGAAGCTTCTTCCTTAAAAGTCACTTGTCTTTCAGTTCTCATTCTGGCTCTTTTAGCTTGTAAATTAGCCTCTACACTCACAACGTCTCTTTGCATTGCTTCTAATGATGGAGAATTTCTTTCCCTAAGCTGGTACAACATATCTGCATCAAAACCATCTGGGAACTTTATCAAGGCTAAATCCTGGGGTGGTTTAATATTTACAGGTATTGCATTATAGGTATTGTTGAATCTATCACAATAATCCTATACACATTCACCTACCTCCCTTTTAATATTTTCATATTCTGATAGAATTTGTAAAGGGTTCTTCTTAACTTCCCATCTATTGAGGAAAGTTTGGTGAAATGGAGGGAGATCAGTTATACTATTTGCAGGAAAAGATTTGAACCACTTTCTGACTTCTCCTCCTAAACTTTGAGTGAACATTCTAAGCTTAATATTTTCATCATCTACCTCTTGTAGGTCAAAACAGTCATTCATTTTGTCCACATGTTGTTGGGCTGCTAAAGGACCCATCCCATCAAACAATACAATTTTGGATTGATAGTCTTGTGGCATATTAGCCAATGATGCAGGTAGCACCAAAGGAGCATATTTGGCAGCCATGATTGGTGGTGGTGGTGGAGGACCACTTGAAGGAAGTTGAAAAATGGATGAAGTAAGTTGAACAATGGATGAAGTTGGACTAGTGCTAGGTGGGAATGAGAGTATGGGAATCTGAGCAACCTTATGTTGAAGGATGAAAGAAGGGGTGGGGATTATGGAGGCAGTAGGACTTGGTGATTGAATATATGTAGGTTGAGATGTGAAGGAGGAAGCTGCGAGGTTTAAAGAACTTAATTCTACTGACTGTCGGAGGTAAGCATCATCAATTTCTAAGGTGAGATCTGTAACTAGATCTTACAGTGTATCAAAATGTTGTAAGAGTTGAAGATTTGATTCAGTCTGCGAGGAAAGTTCTCTTACTGAGATTTTAGGTAAGATTGATGGATCAAAGATGATATGATCTTTCCAATTCTCTGATTTAGTCCTGAATAAGCCTTGTTCAAAGTGTAAATCAAACTGGATATCTTGGAAGGTGACAAAGTCTTTAGGTAGTGAATTGGCTCTGTGAAGAAATCTACTGCTTATCTGACTCTCAGTTCTAGGAGTTTTCCTTAAGATCTTTTCAGGATTATCTACTATGGTAGGAGGATTGGGATCTGGATGGGATCTAGTAGAGATTCTTTTAGGATCCAGTGTTCAGATCTAACACACAGACAGATTGAATACTCAAAAACAAAAGATAAACCAATCTTAGGAGTTATAATATCATACAAAGCTATTTAATTGGGTATTTTGAATTTGAATGAAAGGATAAATTTTTTCAATGTTCCCCAGTATGGTCACCACTATGTTATCGTTCTATGATTTCAAAGATTGGAAAGACAAAAGTCACAAAAGATACGTCAAACCACTTATGAGTCTAGGTCCTAGCCTTCCTGGACTCAGAGAGGGGCTCTCTCTATGTAATTATGATTTAACTTTGTTTTTAGTGCTATAATGTTTTAGGCTAGATATTAAGAGTAAAATATTGTTCGTTTGTTTGTTCATTTGGTTAGAGAAAGATCATTTTTTAATATTTTCCATTGCGCTATGGAGTCACAGGCCGGGTGGAAGCATCAATCTTATAGAGCATTTACAAGGCAAGCTAACTGCTCCTACTAGATCTTTAAAGCAGGGTGATAAATGGAATGACAGAAAAATGATATCAATCAGTATTAAAAAGCATTTAAGTATTTTTTAATCGTACTTCAGAGAAAAACATATAGATTGTAAACGCAGATAGCTATAAGGTGCTCCAACATCATATCTTAAACTATAATTTCTACTTTACAATAAGAATTAAAGATGCATGGATGGATAAATAGAAATACATTAAACTCACCGGGTCAAAATAGATCAAGTATCCTGTAAGATGTCCTTTTATTGATGCTCCAGCTCAAAATTACAATGTTCCAAATAGAAAATCATTCCAATGACTAGGGTCCAACCCACAACCATACACTCTTATTTCAGTGTAGTTTTGATACAAGTACCAATCACAAGTTCTGGATTGATCAGACAGATGCATAATTCTTTTTATATCTTCACTTATCCTTGGTTCTGCAGTCCCACTGAGGAGGCCCATTGCTAGGTGGACAAACATTTCCACAAAAATCTTGTATCTGAAGTCTTTTTTATCTTTCATTACCGATGTTGTCCAAAATATCATTGATTGAGGTTCACCTTCCTCATTCATTTTGCTTAATGAAAACTGGAACCTATCTACCTGAAAATACAAAAACATGTAAACCAACATTGAGGAGTAATGAAAAACTTTATCTGTGAAAAATTTGACAAGTTGTTCTTGGATTGCATCTGCTAGAAAATGGCTGAAGTTGAAAAGGATGGAAGGCTTGGATTCAGTTGAGAGGATAGATATGAAAGCTATAATAGCTTCATCAATCCATTGGTCAAAATAATAGCCAAGTAAATAGGAAAGAATCGTGGCAACATGTTTGGTTCTATCAGGGAAAACAAAGGAATAAGGAGGGTTTTTGCTTGGCAGAGGTGTGTTCTCAGCCATGAAAATTTCTAATGTTTTAGCTCTCTTGGAAAAATCAATCTTTTGGTACATTTCAATCAGAACTTCATGTGAAAAAGGAACATCTCCTTCAATAACCAGGGCCTGCATCATTTGCATGATGGATGGAGCATCAATTATGAATCAAATATGTCTTGTTGGGGCCATCACTGCCCTTTGTTGTGGGTTGTAACATGAATGACACTTCCTGATCAATTATGGGAATCTATGTGTTTTATGGAAAATATAAAAAGGCAGGTTGGTGTCCCAAAGGCCTATGTCATCCATTTCCTCCATGAATTTGTCCTCCCACCAGCAATATATATTAAACAGATCAAATTCTGAGAGGGTTTCATGGATCTTGAAATCCCTGTTGGCCAATGGTAAATGATATAAATCTAGTGGTGGGTGCACCATTAGGTTGAATACTTCTGGTTCTTTCTTATTTGGTGCCATTGCTTTTTCTCTAAAACTTTCCTCTGAAAATTGTCATGTGCTAAATCTGTAACTGAAAGGGATAAAAGAAGAGGGATTCCAGTGAGGGATAAAGAAAAGGGATTTAAACAGAAATGGGATTCAAGAGTGGGAACTAATGATTGCTGCAAGAAAATGAGTAATCCTGCATTGTATTACTTTACTTTGGCTTCATTGTGCATTCTTGATAATGGCGGAATGGAGTGGAAAGACGCCTGCAATTGAACAATAATAGTTAAAATTTGAAATCTACATGAATTGGTGGTTTTATGATTTGTAATTGTGTCGTTGGATTGGCCTGATTTGGCGCGGGTCCGTTGGATAATGGCCCAACCCATTTATTGCCCAACGACAGGAATGGAAGTGATTGGGTGGATGGGACGGTTTGGCACAGTGAGGTGGTGGGTGTCCAACAGTCGAATGGGTGAGTAGTTTATGGTATCGAATATAGCTTTTCGAGGGGCCGAAGGAGCGGTAGGTGGTATGAGAGGGGGGCTGTGAACTCACGAGGGCATGACATGTCTGGGAGCGGAAACCACCGGCTTCGAACCCCCCTGGGGATTAACTTTCGGAGGGTGAGGGGGGGCGGAAAAAGGACGTGGGTCATTAGATCGGGCAAAGTGAGCAGGGATGGAGTGATAGCTGGTGGGTGGATTAAACACGATGTGACGGGTGATAGCTTTCAATCCACCTGCTCATCAGAAGGCTTACATCCTAGTCTATACTGACTACATAAATAAATGGGTGGAAGCTAGAGTAGTCATGAGAGCAACAGAGCAAGTCGTGGCAGACTTTCTTTTTGAAGAAATCTTTTCCCGGTACGGGACTCCAAGGGAAATCATATCAGAAAGTGGATCACAGTTTACATCTCATGTGATATAAAAGTTGATGTAGAAACATGGGGTCAAACATAGAGTAACAACCCCCTATCACCCCTAGGTGAATGGACAAGTAGAAAGCACAAACAAGGTATTGGAAAATATATTGACAAAGACAGTGGCAAGCCATCACCAAGACTGGGCACAGAAACTTCCAGAAGCATTATGGGCATGCAAAACAACATGGAGGAATACAACAGGGTTTTCTCCATTTGAATTAGTCTATGGGAAATCCCCCTTGTTTCCTATATAATTTGAGATAAGTACACTCAAAACAACTCTAGAAGTAGGCCTCGATCTATCAGAAGCACAGAAACACTGACTGGAGTAGCTGAACGAGTTGGATGAGATTCGAGAAGTGGCTGTCCAGAGAGCTACTACTATTCAACAGCAGAGAATGAAATGGCACGAAAAATTTATCAAATCTAAGGTGTTTCATGTGGGAGACTGGGCGCTATTGTATGACTCCCGATTTAAGGATTTCAAAGGCAAGCTCTGCACTCACTGGATGGGTCCATATCAAGTAGACACAGTGTTCGACAATGGAATGGTTAGACTAGTTACAATAGATGAGAACCGTACCTCATTCCTAGTAAATGGACACCGTCTTAAGTTATACCATTGTCCATCTTCTAAAGATGCTTTTGTTAAAAATCCTTCTACTACATCTGATTTAATGATCTTTGGAAAAGAAGATACCCTCACTCTGCCTTAAACAAAAAAAAAGAAAAAAAAATAATTCAAAAAAAAAAATGAATATATATATATAATATTGTTTCCTACTTACTTGTTTGTTTTTGCAGGAATAACAAAGAAATATGGAGAGGAGAAATGTAACACTCGGTGTTGTTATTCCACCAGTACCATCATTAATATGTGCTACATTCCACTAGTGTGTGTCACTAAGTGTTGTTACTCCACTAAGTGTTGCTACTCCGTAACTGTCGTTACTCTACTAAGCGTTGTGACTCCACTAAGTGTTGTTACTCTATAACTACCATTACTCCGCAAATGTTGTTACTCTGTTGGTGCCGTTACACCGGAACTACCGTTACTCTAGAACTTCCATTACTTCGCCAGTGCCGTCACTCTGGAACTGCCGTTACTCTGCTGGTGTCATTACTCGGCAACTACCATTACTCCGGAACTGACTTTACTCCGCAACTGTCATTACTTCGTCAGTGCCGTCACTCTAGAATTGTCATTACTCTGCAACTGTCGTTACTCCACCGGTGTCGTTACTCCAGAACTACTGTTACTCACTGTTGTTGCTACTCATTTTTGTTGTTACTCACTGTTGCTGCTACTCGCTGTGCTATCACTCTGCCAGATAGGTCCGCAGGTACATCTCCATGATTTTATGGATTTAATTAAATATTCCAAAAAGGACAATTAAACGTGCCGAGGATGGTCGTCATTAAGTTGGGGAGGGGAACCTTCATAATGAATGACGACGTACTTGGTAAAAAACATTTATTACACATAAATCCCACCTAACCGAATCTAATGATTTCGGTACTCCGTAATCATACTTTTAAAGCATTGGGATGCGTATTCATATGCGCCAAGTCATATCAGTCATCCTCCCCACACGCCACATTTAATTTTCTGGAACATCCCATAGTACCACGTTAATGTGTCATCATTTCCATACATACCAGTACTATTCATCCAATTGTTCCCGAATCAACCATGACGTTATTTCAATTTCCAACGGTTTCGAGACCTGTCACTCTCCCTTTCCCGCCAACTGCAGTCAACGTGTTGATTTCTCCTTTGCAACAATGGGTGGCCGATCTATTCGACATGAACTTCAGAATACAAGGAGAATTCAAAACAATCAGGAGGTGTGGCAGGTGTTCGAAAACGCACGCTGGCAGGAAAAATTTTAAGAACCCCCCCAAATTTATATGTATAATAAATGGGCGAATCTCCATGGTATATAGGAAAAATGTAAGGCGATTTTGTCAATAATATAATATGTATATATATTTTTTTGGTGAATCTCTCACCAGGCATGGCGAATATTTTACTCAATTATAAAATCTTGTAAGATCTTGGTGAGTCTTTCACTAAATAATAAAACTTTGTAAGGTCCTAGTGAATCTTAGCATTGTGAACTCTTAGAGAATTTTTTGAAAAATTATAAAACCATATATGACAAGAGCCACATGGTGGCAATATCACTGTTTTTTTCACATTTCCACGAAATGGAACTTGTTTATAAAATTATAAAAAATCCAACCAAGTCCCTTATAATATGCAGGTAAGCTTATAACAGAGTCTGATACATCTACTATGCTTGTCTTCATTCAAGTGTCATAGCTGCTATACTTAACACTGTGAATCACAACTCTCTCATAACTCAACTCTATAGTGTAATTAAAACCTTTGGAAATTGAATCTGACAACTCTATAAAAAGGATTAGTGAAATAGAAGCTTTTGTGAATGAGCACACTAATTATCACTACTAAACAATCAATCCAGACTATGAAGTCTTCCATCTTGATCACAATCGTGCTCACGATCAAGGGAGTGCGACCACCTAGCCTGACATAATAGCCATCATAGCTTCCAATAGTCAACAACCACCTTGCAAGGACATCCTAGCTCATGTCTCATGAGTTTTATTCATCAATCTTAACTAATATAAATCTTATAAAGATAATATTAGAATCCTCTCCAAATTCACTGTTAATACAAGGGTAAAGGAATTTTCTAGCTCAAGGCACTAGCCAATACCAACTTTGGTATTTGTGACCCCTTTGTGGGGATGCACCTACCCTGCCCCGTTGGGTTTCTGCCTTGTAACATAGTTCAAGGATCACAAGACTTTCCAATCTTCCTACTCCATTAGACACACTTTATATGCTATACATAGTGAATGGAAAAGAAGCATTATAGAACACACAATTTCACAGAAGGAAGAAAAATCTTAGCCAGTTCAATATCAAAATCTTAACCACTGATTAATAAAGAATAACAAGTAGTGTAATGAATTGTTCTGAGTTATTTATTTACAAGCTGTAAAGAATGTAGTGGAATGGAAAATATTACTTAGGAAACCCTTCAATATTTTCTACTAATATGTCTGTGCATGTACATATGAAATTAAGAGCATTGTTGAATACAAATTTTCCTTTTCTCTTGCCTCCATTTTGACAAATTAGTGTGAAATCAGTGTCACTTTGAATCTCCTTTCCTGTGTGGATGTTTTGACAAATCAATGTGAAATCAAAGTCACTTTGAATTTCCTTTCCTGCGAGGGATCACATCCACAGTTGATTAGTAAAATATAATCTACTATATATTATATTCAAGAAACTGACTGCAATCTACAGTGGAAACGAGACCTCAATTCTTATTCTGAATTTGAATATCTTAGGACAACATAAGAGATAAAAATGCATATGGCCTTAGTAGCTAGAAAACAATCACTCCATCATTACAAGACCACCTAGATTTTGGCAGTTAATCTAAATAATGGCACTAGTTGTAGTGCTTATTTGCATTAACACCATGGAAAAGCAACAACAATGTTTCAAAGTACACTTACTAGAAAAGTTGTAATGTTCTGAGAATATTTAATGATAGCATCTGAACCTCATAGCTATGGTGGGGAAACTAGGGAACCCAAATATTGGAAGATATCTCATACCAAATCTGAGAAAAAAATAAAAAAGGGAAAAAATCAAAATCTATAAATCAAGCAATGAATTGTTTACAAATCAAATACAATTCCTTTAACTAACAGTTAAATTTTGGTGGTATATTTAAATATTTAGTAAGAAGGTAACTTCAAACCATGGAATATTACCTTTGTCATTACTGTCATCGCTCAGTGACTGAGATTACAAATCAATACTTATGGAAAGACATTGTTAAGACATTGTTACATCAAGAGCCATAATTGATACATAATCAATGAATCAAGTCCTTGTATGGCACAAGCTTGTTTCACAACCTCTATTTTCTCAATAAAAAAATCAAGACATTGTATGTGGTTATTGCCAAAAGGAAACTGCGTTTTAATTTGGAAGAGGATCTTATCAAAAGACATGGATTTATTCAAAGCTACAAAGCCTAATGGGTTACTGAAAAATAAGTTGGAATATGGGATCATGATACTTAAATTGAAAAAATATGCTTTCCTTTTAGAAACATTACAGTTATACAATGTTTTTTGGAAGCATTAGAATTTGAAATTGGGCCTTTCTATCAAGACAAATTTTCATTAACAGAATGTACTTTCCTACCTAAAACGTTGTAGATATCCAAGAAAAACTTGAAAAGCATAAGAGAACTTAGCATAATGTACTTTCCTTCCTTCCTTAACATTCTTAAAGAGTTGAGGTTCCCCAAGTCATCAGGTAACTTTTGAAGGAAATGACAGTTAGTAATAGTCCAATTCACAACTGAAGATGTGTCACAAATACGAGGAGGCATCTCCTCCAAATCACAAAAGTGCTCCAGGTTAAAATCTAGCATTATTGGAAGCTTAATGCTCGACTGGTTGTTATTGAACCCAGACATTTTTCCATTCTTCACTAAAAGCTTAAAGATAGCTTCTCTAAGTTCTACATGACTTTACTATGCTCTTGAAGTGGGGGCACATGCAGGCTCTCCAAGTGAATAGTCTTAAACTAAGTGAAGATAAGGCCGATAGATCATTCAGTGTGGATCTCTTTAACCCATAATTGAATACTATGTCTCTCTTGAACCCATAATTGAATACTATTAGGACTTTCAAATTTTTCATGGAACTCAAAAATGTTGGAAGAAAGTATTTGCTTCCAAAAAGAGTAAAACTAAAGCCTCTGCTTGAGGACAATTGATGTCACACCACTAACACTTCTCCATGGAATCTATATAGGTAAACCACAAATGCAGAATTCCATTAGAATATTGTGTTTATTGAATACACAAATGAAATCATTGCATTTCTTTAAAATATCTTTTGAAATCAAAATTACTGAAATTACATATCGATAACCTAGTGGGTGTAGGATAAAATTCACCCGTGTCATTCACAGAAAGCATGAGAAAAAACCTAATACTATATATAAAACCAAGAAAAATTCAAATTCATCACTTCTAGGGACCTCGTAACCACCCTGCCAATACACAAGTATGTTCCTGTTTGCAGTTAGAAAAATTACCCAAATTACAATCTGTTTACTCCAGCATATGTTGGAAAGTTATAGAAGGATGACTAGTGCAATCAATCCATTCCTTTTAGCCTTGGATTTGTTTCAGTTTAAAACAGAAGTATACAAATATACTTGTCCAATGTCTATGCTTTAACCATTCACCTTAAGATGTTTTTACAATATAATTTCCTAAGTATATTTAATATCTTCATTATCATAAAAACCAACCTATATCCATCTTAACTCCACATCTACCACTCTTAGGGGGATGAAATCTATTTATCCCTCTGAGCACTTGGTAGACCCAAAATTAAGATGGATCTAAGATGATAGAATTTCCCCTTTAAATAGTCTATGCTCACATGAATACCATGGTATTACCATGGGTCAATACCATGGGTTATCATAAACCTGGAGCTTAAAAATTACTATTAGTAATTTATAAAAATTAATAAAATTAATAGTTGAATTTTATTTTATTTTTTATTTTAACCAAGCTAAAATGTTTAACATACATTAAATTGCAACATCCATTTTTACTCTTGATCCACCAAGCCCTGAGAGGGATCAAATATTTTTTCACTCTATGCTAGTTTGCATATCACGATATTTGATACCTCTCTGGGGTTAGTAGATCAGAGTAAAGATGGATCTATGCTGGTTTAATTCCCCCATTTAAATAGGCTACATTCTAGGTGAATACCATGGGTCAATACCATGTGCCATTTTGGTGAATACCATGGGTCAATACCATGTGCCATTTTTATTTTTATTAATACTAATATTAGGGTTAATAATGTTTTTTTGCATGGTATTAATAACAATCTAGTCCATGGTATTTGTCCCATAGTATTTTGCCCATAGGTTTCACCTAAATATAATGCATTTTTTGAGTGTTCGTAAATATAAGGTGACTTATGGAGTAAATAAAAAAAATGTTTTATTTGTTTACCATACCTCTTGTTTATTTATATTTTTATTAATTTACCATACCTCTTTTACAAATATGGTATTTGGCCCATAGGATTCACTTAAATAAAACCTCTTTCTTGAGCCTTCATAAATAGAACAAGGGTTATGGACTAAATATAAAAAGAGGTTTTATTTATTTACCATACGTCTAGTTTATTTATATTTTTATTTATTTACCATACCTTTTGAGTAAGTATAAAAAGACGTTTTATTTATTACATACCTCCACTTTACTTATATTTTTATTTGTTTACACCCTTGCATGTATATAAGGTGACTTATGGAGTAAATATAAAAAATGTTTTATTTATTTACCATACCTCTCATTTATTTATATTTTTATTAATTTACCATACCTCTTTTATAAATATGGTATTTGGCCCATAGGATTCACTTAAATAAAACCTATTCTTGAAAATGGGTGAATGGATTCACTTAAATAAAACCTATTCTTGAAAATGTGCGAATGGAAGGTTGTAACTCCTAGTTTCAAGGGCTAAATTTACCTTTTTTACCCTCTCCCTTAAAATAAGGTGGGCTATTTGAGGTGATTTGTAAAAATGTGCTATGATACAAAATATTCGCCCACTAAAAATTTAAAACCCCTTAATTTCACCAAAGGGCGAACATTCGCCCCTAAAATTTTCTATGCACGCTGGGATGTCCATTTCGACAGATTGAGGGGGTCCGATGAGGAAATGACGGTGGAATTTTCATTGAATATGGGAGGAGGCTCTCAAGTCCATGGAATCGAGATCCCTGTAACAGAGGAAATCATTGCGAAAGTCAATGGGCTTCCTCAAGTTGGGCAACAATGGTTCTCGAGAAGGACTGCCCTTCTGGAATTCCCTAAGGCTTTTCTTCAAGCAGGAGAGAGTATAGCACAGAAAGGTCGGGGGTATGACAGAAATTCGCTACCACATCCTTGGGGAGGAGTAGCAGAATTCGTCATAAAATATATGACGTGCGAAGGAAGATACTCCACCATATTCAAGTACCATCTCTGCATATTAGCTCACCTACGATTTCCACAAGCAGAAGCTTTCTCAATGAATGTGCCCTATTTTCTACTAAGGAGCCTTCACTTAATGGCACATTCGTCTCAGGAGGCGTGATAGGTGTTGGCAGTCATCACTCATCATGGGTTGGTTCAGCTGCTAATAATGAATGCCATTAGACAAATCTCGATTCCATGGGAGCTGTTTCGGGACTCCACAGAGGAACAAATAGCAGTTGTTATGGCCACCAGGGCAGAAGAACCTGAAGCTATGGAGGAGGATGTTGTAGAAGATGATTATGTCGACCAGGAGGAGCCAGAAGAAATGGAGATGGAGACAGAGGAATTTGGAGATGAGGCGGCTCCCCAAGAGCAAGCCAAAACTGTGGAGTCAATGGCAGATATGGGAGTTGATACAGAAAGGCCCACTGGTACCATGACTGAGGTTGTCCCACAAGAACCAGCTTCGCCCGTGGAACTAGTAGAGCAAGGTGATAATTTGGCAACCACAACGTCATACCCACAATAGGCCAGCGTGGACAAAGCAGTCGATATGGTGACTGAGGGTACCCCACAAGGATCCCCTATCACCATGGAGCTAATGGATGAGGAACAGAGACAAGGAGGGCCCAGGGCAGAGGAAACCATGGGACCTGTGGAGGAAGCAGCGGGAGAACTAGGGTGCGAGGTTGACGCTGACCCACAAGAACCAGCATCAACTTCGGGGCCAAACATTGAAGATGCACCCCAGTTCTCTTTCTTCTCCTCTATTCAAAGAGGAGTGAGGGTAACTCGTTCCCGTCGACAGAACAAAGAAAAATATTTCACCATTCTTGTGGCTCTGAATCTTTCACAAAGGCCACAAACATACAGGGTGGAAGCTACTCAGGTGGCGGATACCTCAGAGCAAGAAAGGAGAAAAGAGATAGAGGTCCCGGAGGCTGGAGAACCGGGAGGAATCCCAACAATCACATCAGTGGGAGAGCATCTCGCCAGGGCATCGTCGGTCGTGGTGCGTGTGCATGAAGAGGAAATCACCATTGGAGAAGAGGAGGGACCAAGTGAAATGGTCCCGATGAATGAGCCAACGATACAGCCAGGCGAGGAGGCTGTGAAGCATGAAGTAATTGAAGAAGAGCAGGCAGTGAGGGAAAATCCAATAGTCGAGACAACAAAAGATGCTTCAAGGGATTTACCTCCGGCTGCTGGAATGGAGGAAGTACTGGTTAAGCAAGAGTGGATAGAGTTGTGTGAACAGTGAAGGCTTCCAGTGAAGCAAAAGTATCAGCTTCAGTTCAGGGAGACAATGCGGCTCAAAATGGAGGTAAGGAAATTGAGAAAGAAGGTGCATAGAATGCAAAAACAAATAAAGAAGAACAAGCGGCAAGCCAAAAAGGCCAAAACTATCGGGGTTGAAGCGTAAACCCAAGTGGACCAGATAATCACGACCTTTGCTGCCACTCAGACAGACCCGGTTGAATGAATGTTTGAAGACTGGGAGTATGCCTTAACAGCTGAAATACAGTCCTGGAAATCTACTACGGCTCAATACAAAAATGAGATCAGGAGGACTGAAGAAAGAGCCTCCATAACCATCTTTGGATATGTGGATCGCATAGATGTTATGAGGTTAAGGTATGCAAAGCAGCAGCTCAAGATGGAGCAGCTGGAAAAGCAAGTGGCAGAACTGAAGGCCGATAAGGTGCAGATGTTCAATCTGGTGCAAGAGGTTATGGCATGTTGTCCCCTTGCTTCTTGTTATTCTTTATTTTTGCATGAACGTTTCCTTTTATTTTGCATGGAAAGCACTAAGAACGAGATCAGCTATGAGATAGAGGATGGTGCACAATTCCTCCGAATTTTGAGGAGTCACGATGTGCCAATGCAACATCTGATGTGTGAGTTTTACTTGCACAGGTATCTACTGCGTCTGGACAGAGATTTTAACGTGGTTCCGTATGTAGGGAACATTCATTTAAGGGCCCTCACCTTTTATGCTTTCAATCAGATTCACTAGCAGAAGGCTTGTAACACTTTTAAATCCAATCAAGTTACAAAGCCATTTATAGTAAGAGGAGAACATGAGAGGTCAGACACAATGTTCAATAAGCACACCACCTTTATGGGGATTGGGGGAAACAAAGATAGAATGGTGAGGACACAAAGATGGTGTCTTGATCTTTGTGTCAAGCAACTCACCACATTTCAAAAAGAGGCCCTTGATTGCTGTTAGAGAAGGTGGATGATGTCACCTACAGCTGTCTGGAGCAAGGAACCTTTTGGGGCACCAAATTTCACATGAGTACTTACTAGAGTGCCCAGGTATGTGGCATGTGTCTAGACATGTGGGACCCAGTGGATGGGAATCCGGTTTTAGTTTCCTATTCTTTGGTTGCCTACCGAAATTTATACTCCAACTTATGATGTTCCGAAGGATTGGTGGAAGGAAGTTCTCCTTTCGGATGGGTTTAAAGTTCCAGGGATAGAGATGGCTGCAAAATATGATCTTACCGAGCTTCATGAAACCTACAGTCTATGGAACCTAGATTTGTGAAGGTGGCGGACTGCATGAGGACATGCAGAAGGCTAGTTGGGGGGAGATGTTGGGTACCAAATCAGGCCATCTTTCTGTCCATTTCTATTATCCTTTTTGACGTTTTTGTACTCATTTACCCATGCTGTTATGCTAAATTTACAAGGTAAATACCCCTAACTTGTCCAATTGGAATATTTTAATCAATGAAGTAAAACTCACGGAGTCTATCTATTTGCGGTACTAAAATATGTGTTTGACCGTAGCATGAAGAACAGGAACCCTCACCTCAGCATCTCACAACAGATCTAGTAACGGCCAGCCATAAGGAGGTCACGCAACTTGGGGCACAGGTTCCTTGAAACTATTTTTGGGATTTTTTGTTATCTTGGACATCTAGTGTTGGTGTCGTTCCAACTGATGTATATATTTGTATCTGCAGTTACCATGTTTCAGGGAGATCTGTTATTCTCCTGCACTATGTATAAAATATAGGTTGTTCCTGTCAATGGGGGGTTCTCCCATCAGCATTATAATCAATTGTTACGGATTAATAGAATATCACTTGTTTTGTTGTTTCAACCTTTTCCGTGACCAACATAGCCCTGATCAAAGAGTTGGGCCTGCTCTTCTGATTAGGTGTTGCATCTTTGTATGTGTATCATTTATCAGTTTATGTTTGTTGTTCCAGTCCTTTACTGTTTATAATTATTTCTAAAGTTTTGTAATTAGTTTAATCTTACATCCATGTTCTGAACTTAAGTGACAAAAAGTTGGTCGAAATGGATTACACGTTTCCCCCTGCATATACCTTACGCATTGCCTTGAAAGGATACACACCCAGATTAATAAACTAATGTCGAGAAAGGGTGAATAAATCGTTCATCCCTGGACCCCAACAGTTGGTTCATGGGATTACCTGGAAATAGCATCACAACTTGGGCTCAGATGCAGCAAGCCTTTGACAACAAGTATCGAGACTATTGTAAGTCAAAAGATACTAAAGAAGAAATTTTCTAAATGACCATAGGAAGTGATGAGTCCCTGGAAGACTATGAAGAGAGGTTCCAGCTCAATTACAAAAGTGTTGGATGTACACTTGACCCTGAGTCTTTGAAGCTGGTCTTGCTCAGGGGAATTTGGGAAGATCTTTTAGACACCCTCCATCGACTGGCAAGGGGAGACATCTACCAACTATCCTATGAGGACATAAAGACTATTTTTAGAAACCATTCTAGAGCAACCAGGAAGAAAGGTAGGGGGAGCCAACCCATAGCCAATACCTCTTCCTCTAACTCATCCATTAAAGGAGAAATTGGAAACATGATGGAAGACTTCAAGAGTGAGATGCTGCAGACTCTTGCCATGCAAATGGATACCTTACATATCAAAAGGAAACAAGAAGAAGCAGAGAGGGCTTTGGCCATTTTTTTCCCTAGATGCACCAGGAGGCACCCTAGGAATGAATGCCCATTGAACTCTATAGAAGTTTGTTCAGTCTATGAAGAAAATCATTGTATAGATAAGTGCCCTTCCTTACCCAGACTTAAAGCTGTATATCAAGGGGCTGAGGGAGTCACTCAACAACTCTATTACATAAACCAAAGGAGGCCACATGGACCTAGACCATACCAGCAGGGGACATAGGGGACATCTCAGGCATACTACAACCCCAACCAAGTCACTTCCATACCTTCTTGGGCCCCCCTGCTCATCCTTCCTGGTCCACGCCTCCTCCTTGGTCCTTCACATCTCAATATCATGCCCAACTAGCCACCCATTCATTTCAATCCTATGCTCAGCCACAACCTCAGTGGAATGCATCTCATTAGGAGTGGAGGCCCCAATACAACTCTCTTCCCACTCTTTTGCCTCCACCACCTACCCAACCATAACCGTTACCTCCTGCTCCACCAAAGCAACCCCAAATTCCTGCCCAGCGAAATCCGAACCCAAACAACAGACAAGCTCAGCAAGTGTATAGTGGGGAACCATCATGCCCAACTTATCCTGTGGAGATTCAGGAAATTAACTTGCGATCTAGGAAAGTTCTCCCAAATAGCCAGCCTCCACCTAGGGAGGTTGAGGAAGATAAAGAGGAAAGTGAACCTAAAGCAATTCCACCCTTTCCTGAGAGACTATCCATGACAGTCTAGCCTACCCCAGAAGAAACTGAACTCCTGGGAGAATTGAAACATTTATGTATGAAGATACCACTTCTCCAAGCCATAAAACGTGTGCCTATCTAAATAGGTTGATCAAAGAGAAGTGCTTTAGGCATCCAGGAAGGTGTAAGAGAGATGCCCCAACCATCAATGTCATAGGACAACTGTCCGACCTGATGTTAGCGCAGGTAATCTGTCCAAAATATCTGGACCCTGGAAGCCCAGTAGTTGATGTCCACATCAATGGCACCATCATCCCACATACCTTGATTGATCTGGGAGCTACCATTAATGTGATGACAAAGGACACAATGCTCAAACTTAACCTCCAGGTCTCCTTGAGGAAGACCACGACCGTGCTACAGCTAGCAGACCGCTCCACCGTGACGCCTGAGGGGATTGTGGAAGATGTGATGGTCTCAATTGATTCTTGGGAGTACCCTGCTGATTTCTTAGTTCTCCAGCCAAAGGAAAAGCTCACTGGGTATCCTCTCATTCTGGGAAGACTTTGGTTGGCTACCGTCGATGCCTACATTAGTTGTCGAGCTGAGAACATGACCATAAAGAGTGGACACATGTCCAAGCAGTAAATCCTATATCCTCCTGCCCAACACTTGCTAGAACATGATATACCTCTCTGGTTGGAGGAGGAAGATGAGGATGAAGTCTATTCTGCACCACTTTGTGCATTAGAAATTTCCATGGGGGGGAAGGTAAGATGAGGATGATATGATTGAAAATCTAATTCAGAATCCACCTCCCAATGTATCGCCATTAGAGGACATAGTAAGAGAAACCAAAAACAATCCCTCAACTGATCTTTATGCAGCCAACTCCACTTCTCTCCATGTTAAGAATATAGAGTTCAGCCCAGAAAGAACCTTGAAAATCAATCCATCCCTATCCACTTCCCAGGAGAAGGAACTGTGTAGCCTAATGAGAAAACACCTAGATGCCTTCGCCTGGAGTTATAAGGAGATGAAGGGAGTGCACCCTTCCGTATGTATTCATCATATATACATCAACGAGGATTGCAAGCCAGTCAGGCAGCCTCAAAGGAGGATGAATCCAGCACTTAAAGATATTGTTAAGGAAGAACTGCAGAAATTGCTTGATGCAGGATTCATCTATCCCATCTCTGACAGTGAATGGGTCTCTCCTTTGGTGCTAGTGCCAAAGAAAAATGGTAAGTGGAGAATCTGTGTCGACTATCGGGAATTGAACAAAGCCATGAAAAAGGACCATTTTCCTTTACCTTTCATAGATCAAGTGTTAGACGGTTTGGCAGGAAAAAAGTTTTTCTATTTCCTAGATGGGTTTAGCGGGTACAGTCAGATTCAAATCAGCCCGGAAGACCAAGATAAGACCACTTTCACTTGTCCTTGGGGTACTTTTTCATACTGGGTCCTTCCTTTTGGTTTGTGTAACACTCCAGTCACTTTCCAAAGAGTGGTACTGAGTATATTTTCTGAATTAGTTCATGATGCAGTAGAGATATACATCGATGACTTTACTCCTTATGGCTTTGACTTTCAGGGAGCTTTATCTAACCTAGGAAAAGTTCTAGACAAGTGTATTGAGATGAACCTATCCCTCAGTCCGGAAAAATGTGAATTTTTTATGATTGAAGGAACAGTGTTAGGTCATGCAATATCTCAACAGGGACTGCAGGTGGACCCCAACAAAATTGCCATCATCCAAAGGGTCCCACCTCCTCAAAAGGTGAGAGATGTCAGAAATTTCCTAGGCTTAGCTAGGTATTATAGGAGATTCATTAAAGATTTCAGCAAGCTAACCTCTCCTTTGTTTGGCCTCTTAGGCAAAGATGTTGAGTTCATATGGTTAGAAAACTGTCAAGAAGCCCTAGATACCTTGAAGAGCAAGTTAGTGACTGCCCCAATTCTGAGAGGCCCAAACTAGGCCCTACCTTTCCACATTCACAAAGATGCCTCGAACAAAGCAATAGGAGCAGCCTTAGGACAAATTGAAGAAAATTTACCTTATGCCATATACTTTATAAGAAAAAACTTGTCAAAGGCAGAGTTAAACTATACAGTGACCGCGAAGGAACTCCTAGTTGTCGTTCATTCCTTAAACAAATTCAGACATTATATCACAGGCTATCAAACCTTTGTGCACACTGATCATGCTCCAATTAGATATTTAATGAACAAACCAGATGTAAATGCTTGCATTATTAGATGGATGTTTTTACTGCAGCAGATTGATTTGACCATTATTGATAAGCCTGGTAAAGAAAATGTTGTTGCTGACTTTTTTTCTAGAGTAAATTTGCCTGCAGGTGAAGAAGGAATGGAGGATGACCAAATGCCAGATGAACATCTATTTGCTATCTCAGTACTCTCTCCATGGTTTTCTGATATAGCAAACTACTTGGTTTCAGCACAGTTCCCACCTCACATGTCCTCAAATGAGAAGAGCAAGATAGTAAGGAAAAGCGCCCCTTTAACCTAGATTGGGGGAAATCTCTTCAAACTTGGCCCAGATTAGATCTTGAGAAGATGTGTCAGGGAGGAGGAAGTATTTGACATCCTCCTGAGTTGTCATGACGAGCCTTGTGGAGGTCATTTTGCAACAAAAATAACTGCCTTCAAGATATTGCAAGCAGGCTACTATTGGCCCACTCTTCATCAGGATGTGAGGAGATATACGAGCCAGTGTGATCAATGTTAGAGGATGGGGAAACCTACTCCAAAGGATGAGATGCCCATGCAACCTCAAGTGACCTTTGAGCCATTTGAGAAGTGGGGCATGGAATTTGTGGGTCTTATCAGCCCTCCTTCAAAGTAGAAACAATACATAATTGTGTGCACCGATTACCTGACAAAGTGGGCAGAGACAAAGGCAATCAGAGCAGCGATAGAGGAAAAAGTAGTTTATTTTTTGAGAAAAAACATATTCTACAAGTTCGGGTATCCAAGGGAGTTGCTAACAGATCAAGGCAGTCAGTTCACTTCCAATTTGATTGAAGAACTGCTCACACACCATAGAATCAATCACAGGACTTCTACCCCTTACCATCCACAAGCCAATGGGCAGGTGGAGGTCACTAATAGAGCATTGGAAGGGATCTTGACCAAGGTAGTGAGTAGCAGCAGAAAAGACTAGGCGGACAGATTAGTTGAGGCCACTTGTGCCGACAGCAGAACATGGAAGACCACCACAAGGTTCACACCCTATGAACTGGTCTATGGGAAGAAGGCTTTGTTGTCAATAGAATTTGAATTCAATACCCTAAGGATGGCAGCTCAGCTAGACCTAGACCTCAACCATGCATAGAAAGAAAGATTAATTTAGCTCAATGGATTGGATGAACACAGATTGCAGGCCCTTCTCCATACAGAGGTAGTTCAGCTTTAGAGAAAAATATGGCATGACAAAAATATCAAGGAGAATCAATTCCAAGAGGGATATTGGGCACTACTCTATGATTCAAGATACAAATATTTCAAAGGCAAGATGAGGACAAGATGGCTGGGACCCTACACTGTGGAGAAATGAAATGATAATAGTTCAGTTTTGATCAGAACCATTGATGATGAAGCCATCCCCATGATTGTTAATGGACATCAGTTGAAAGTCTATAAGAAGCCCCTCTCCAAGTGAGAGTTCATTGAAGATTTGAATAATACAGCGATGATAGTGGAGCATGTCTTAGCCTCCACTTCGCCCACTCACTGAAGAAAAGGAAAAAGAAATAAAAAAATAAGGACTCAAGTGAAAACCTCCAGAAGGCGCTTGAGTCCCATCATTGGGTTGAAAACCTCTTCTGAGGTGGCCCAGTGATGTCAAAAAAAAGAGAGAAAAAAGAATAAGATCCTTGGGTGAAAACCTCCCTTGGAGGCGCCCAAGGTAGGCAATTAGGGTGAAAACCTCCCTGAGGCGCCCTAGTTGTTTTCAAAAAAAAAGGGGAAAAAGAAAAATGAATTTTCATTTGCATTGCAGGTTTGTAGGAGGACTACAGGAAGCAGAAGAAGGTGCCATGGGAAACCTAACATCCACACCAGCACCTATCCTACCTTCTCCACACTTTTCTCCATCATTTTTGGCATTTCTTTCACCCCACTGTGCTTCTTTTTCAAAAACTGTGTTTTCTACAGGAGGCTCCTTTAGGAATTACAGAGAGCCAGAAATGGATATAAAAGGCAGCTTGAGGGACAAGGAAGCTTCATGAAGAACCTATAAACCCTCCTACAGTATTCAAACCTCCTTTCCATCATTTCCAAGCCTGCATCACACCCTAAGAATCCTTCGTCTTCCTGTCCAAGAAAAACACAGAAAAAAATAGTTTTTCAGGAAAAAAGAAAAAATAAAAAATAAGAGAGGAAGTAGCACCATCCACCTCACCTGAAGCCTACTTATTACCTCTCCATCTCTATATACACCTCTGGCATCATCCCCAAAGCTCCAAGCACAAAAAGAAGCTAAATTTTCAATGGGAGAAATAGCTACAGGAGCTCCTATAGGAATTCCTGTAGCAGTTGATCCCATCAAAACCCAGCACCAGCAGTAGGAGAATACACACATGAAGGTTGAGAAGGCACCTAAAGCTCAGACCCAGACAGAGAAGAACCTGCACAAGACATAGCCACACATCAGCAAGCAGACAGCATGCATCGAAAGAAATAAAGGCATGCAGTAGAGAGAGAGCCACAACACCTCACAGCAAATACATTCAAATCACAGGTAAGTAACTAACCCGCTCCTCTATTTGTGTTAGTGTAATTAGAATTCATGAAAAAGCAATGAGACGGTTGAGGTTGAATGAGGAAAAGGTGGCCAGTTAACTTGGCCACCTTCATCTAGTTAAGTCCACTCATCCAAGATCTCACCCACACGTGTGCACAGTCAACTCAAGAAAGATGTCAAGGACAGGTAGTGGAGGAAGTGTGAAATCTGATGCAATAATTAGGGATGATTATGAGGAGGGGCCATGATGACAAGGTAGGTGGGGGACAACGGTCTGAATATGGCCAACGTATACTTTTCCAGCTCACCCCCCATCACCGGAAATATCCATAAAGGGTAATAAGTACTCCTCCTTGAGCATTCTCACCACCTTTTCCTTCATTCTCTCCTCATAACTCAGCTACAATAGTCTCCTTGTGCACCCACAGCCTCGTAACTTTTTGAGGTTGGAGCATGATTATTTAGAGGTCTTTGTTTCAGCCGGATGTATACCCCAGGAAGTTTGTACACCCCTCCACGCGGGGCGGTACAGGGGGGACTTGTCCCCCCTGCGGGGGTTTGGGTGGGCCGATCCCCCCCAGCTGGGGGGTCCAGGGGCCAGCGGTCCCCCGACAGGGGTTTCGGGGGCAGCACCCCTGAAGCTAAAAACAGATGTAAAATTGCCTTGTAAAAGTATAGTAATTTCTAGTCAATTTGGGCCATTCATTAGGCAGATGATATGATGGTAGAACTTATGTTTAGTTTAGGGTTTTTTTCCTAGAAGGAAACCCCTCTCTTTGTATGAGAGAATTGTATTTGAGGCAGTGTAATAGATGTGTATTCTCTAAGCGAGAAACGGAGAGGTGAGACTATGAGAGAAAACAGAGGATATTACAGCGGATTTGCTGTAGGTTGTGTCTCTTCATTTTGCTGGATAATAGAAAGAAAGGACTGGCTGTTCGAGGTGGACATAGCCCAAACTGGGTGAACCACATATATCTGTGTCTCTCTGGTTTTATGCGTTTTCTGTGTTTATATTTCTGCAATATTCTATGTGTTCCATTGCTCTGTAATATATAATTTTCTAACAACTGGTATCATAGCCGAAGGTCTATTTGGCTGATAAACTCGCAGGAAAGAAGGGTTCCTCATTCGAGTGGGAGCAATGGCGGAAGATGGTAAGTTTAGGGTCGATAAATTTAACAGCCCAAAACTTCTCGCTGTGGAAGATGCAGATGGAAGATTATCTGTATCAGAAAGATCTATACCTACCATTGGGCGGAAAATCAAAGATGCTAACGGGTATGATAGATGAAGAATGGAACCTTCTCGATAGAAACGAACTCGAAACAGTACGGTTGTGCCTCGTAGCATCGGTCGCCTTCAACATTTCGAAGGAAACAACGACACAGGTTTGATTAAGGCGTTGGAGAAACTATATGAAAAACCCTCGGCCTCAAACAAGGTATTTCTTATGAAACGGTTATTTAATATGAAGATGTCGGAAGGTGGATCTGTTGCAAACCATTTAAATGATTTTAATACTATTACAAGTCAGTTATGTTCTGTAGGGTTAAACTTTGATGATGAAGTTAGAGCTCTGTTATTCTTGTGCTCATTACCAGAAAGTTGGAATGGTTAAGTAATGGCCATTAGTAACTCCATTTCTGGATCTAGTACTTTAAAGTTTGATGATGTTGTCGGTGCTATCCTTAGCGAGGAAATGCAATGGAAAAGCTCCAGTGAGACATCGGGTAATGCTTTGAGTGCAAAGCCTAGGGGAAGAAAAATGGAAAGAGGAAAGAGCTTGGGATATCGCAGTAAATCAAGGAAAGGCAGATCCAAGTCCAGATCGGGAATAGTGTGCTAGAAATGTGGAAAGAAAGGACACCTACACTAAGACTGTAGATCTCGGAAGGGAAAAGAAGGAGATGCACAGCAAGAAAACAAACATGAAGAAAATGTAATAGGTGAGGTGTTACAAGATGCTTTGATTCTTTCTTTCGAAAATATTACTGATTCCTGGGTGGTAGATTTAGGTGCCTCATTCCATGCCACACCTGATAAGAAATGCTTTCATGACTATGTTCAAGGAGATTTTGGACAAGTTCATTTGGGTGATGATAAACCCTGTAAAATTGTTGGAATGGGTAAGGTTCTTGTAAAACATCAGAATGGAAACTAATGGCTGCTAAAGGAGGTAAGGCATGTTCCAGATCTGAAGAAAAATATAATTTCAACAGGGCAGTTAGGTGGTGAAGGTTGAGTGACAAATTTCACAGATAAAGCTTGGAAGGTCACCAAAGGAGCCCTGGTAATAGAAAAAGGCGAAAAGGTTGTATTTATGCAATGGTATTTCTAACTCTGTTAATGCTTTAACTTCCAAAGGAGTAGATGCAGCATTATGGCATCACAGGCTCAGACACATGAGTGAAAAAGGGATGAAGATTCTTCTCTCAAGAAATTTGTTGCCGGCTTTGAAGAATGTTGATTTGGACTTCTGTGAGAATTGCATTTATGGAAAATAGAAGAGAGTCAGATTTCTCAGAGTTGAGAAAGAAAAGAAGAGCGAAAAATTAAAGCTTGTGCATATAGATGTATGGGGACCTTCTCAGGTATCATCTCTCAGTGCCTCTCGTTATTATGTTACTTTTATTGATGATGCAACTAGAAAAACTTGGATTTATTGCATTAATAATAAATCTGACGTATTTGATACTTTCAAGAAATGGAAAGCTTTGGTTGAGATTGAGACAGGAAAGAAATTGCAGTGTCTTAGATCGGACAATGGAGGTGAATATTGCAGCAAAGAGTTTGATATGTACTGTTCAAAGCATGGAATTCGTAGAGAGAAGACAGTTCCAAGAACACCACAATAAAATGGTGTGTCGGAAAGGATGAACAGAACAATCATGGAGCGTGCAAGGTGCATGAGATTGCATGCAGGATTACCTTTACAGTTTTGGGCAGACGTTGTAGATACAGTTGTTTATCTAATAAACAGAGGGCCTTCAAGTTCCTTGGATGGTGGTGTTCCAGAGGAAGCATGGACAGGTAAAAAGGTGAACTACTCTTTTTTAAAGCCTTTTGGTTGTGAGGCCTTTGTCCATATTGATAAAGAAAATAGAACAAAGCTTGAGGCAAAGTCAAAGAAATGTACCTTTATTGGATATGGTGTTAATGATTTTGGTTGTCGCTTATATGATTACGAAAATCATAAAATCATTAGGAGCAAAGATGTAATATTCAATGAAAAGGTCTTATATAAGAATCAGTTGTAGGAAAATAAACAGGAAAAAGAAAACAAGGAATACACAGTTCTTGATGAAATCACTGAAAAAGTAAAGGTTCCTGAAAATAATAATAATCAACAACCACAACAATAGCAACTACCACAACAGCAACAGGTACCCCAAGCACCTAAAAGTGGTGTTAGAAGATCTACCAGGATAAGTAGACCCCCTGAACAATACTCTCCTTCATTATATTATTTATTGTTGACTGATTCTGGTGAAACTGAATGTTATGAAGGAGCAATGCAGGTTGAAAGCAGGAAGAAGTGGGAGGTAGCCATGGAAGAAGAGATGGACTCCTTAATGCATAACCAAACTTGGGACTTAGTCAGGTTACCTATAGGAAAAACTACATTGAAGAATAAATGGGTTTACAAGCTGAAGGAAGAAGATGGAGGAAAACAGAGGTACAAAGCTAGACTTGTGGTGAAGCTGTTTGCACAGAAGAAAGGTATCGATTTTGATGAAATATTTTCTCTTGTTGTTAAAATGACTTCAATCAGAACTATTTTAAGTCTAGTAGCAGTTGAAGATTTTCATCTTGAGAAATTAGATGTAAAGACAACCTTTCTCCATGGGGATTTGGAGGGAGAGATATATATGCAGTAGCCACAAGGATATGAGGTAAAAGGGAAGGAGAAACTAGTGTGTAGGTTGAAGAAGAGCTTGTATGGCTTAAAACAAGCTCCAAGGTAGTGGTATCTAAAATTTGACAAGTTTATATCTGAACAAGGTTATACTAGATGTCACTCTGATTATTGTGTTTATCTGAAAAAGAAAAATGATGGCAGCTATATTATATTGTTATTGTATGTAGATGACATGCTTGTTGCAGGGTCTTACATGCAGGAAATAAATGTGCTCAAAAGGAAATTGGCAAATTCATTTGCAATGAAGGATTTGGGAGCTGCAAAACAAATCCTTGGTATGAGAATAACTAGAGACATGAAAAATCATAAATTAACATTGTCTCAGAATGAGTACATACAAAAGGTGTTAAAAAGATTTAATATGCACAATGCAAAACTAGTTAGTACACCTTTTGCTAGCCATTTCAAACTTAGTAAGGAAATGTTCCCAAAGACGCAAGAAGACATGGATTATATGTTTAAAGTTCCATATGCATCAGTAGTTGGAAGCTTAATTTATGCAATGGTCTGCACAAGCCCTGATATTGCACATGCAGTGGGAGTTGTAAGCAGGTACATGAACAATCCAGGAAAGGAACATTGGATGGCAGTGAAATGGATTCTTAGATATTTGAAAGGTACCACAAATCAAGCATTATGCTTTGGTGGTTCAAATATTTCTCTACAGGGATATGTTGATGTAGATATGGCAGGTGACAGAGATAACAGGAGGAGAACAACAGGATATATATTTACTGTTGGTGGAACAACTGTCAGTTGGGTTTCAAAAATACAAAGTGTTGTTGCACTTTCAACAATAGAAGCAGAGTATGTTGCTGCTACAGAGGCTAGTAAAGAAATGATTTGGTTACAAAGGTTTATGGGTGAATTGGGTAAGGAGCATGATATGGGCACGTTATACAATGATAGCCAAAGTGCCATTCATCTTGCAAAGAACTCAACATTTCATTCCAGGACTAAACACATATAGCTCAAGTACCATTTCATACGATCAGTGTTGGAAGATGGAGAGTTGAAGCTGGAAAAGATACACACTAGCCAGAATCCTGCAAATATGCTAACAAAAGTTGTAACCAAGGAGAACTGAGAATATGCTGAGTTTCAATTGGTCTTCAAGGATGATGATGAAGATGAGAAATAGCCAGGTCCAAAGAGGAGTCATTGTCCAGCAAATGAAGTAGCAGTGGAGTTGCTACAATCATTCTCCAAGTGGGAGATTGTTGAGTATGGAGCATGATTGTTTAGAGGTCTTGTTTCAACTGGATGTATACCTTAGGAAGTTTGTACACCCCTCCAAGCGGCAGGGTTCGAGGGGGACTTGTCCCCCCCGCAAGGGTTCGAGGGGGCCGATCCCCCTCGACTGGAGGGTCTGGGGGGCAGCGGTCCCCTGGCAGGGGTTTCGAGGGCAGCACCCCCAAAGCTAAAAAAATATGTAAAATTGCCTTGTAAAAGTATAGTAATTTCTAGTCAATCTGGACCATTCATTAGGCGGATGATTTGACAGTAGAACTTATGTTTAGTTTAGGGTTTTTTGCCCTAGAAGGCAACCCCTCTCTTTGTATGAGGGCATTGTATTTGAGGCTGTGTAATAGATGTGTATTCTCTGAGTGAGAAATAGAGAGGTGAGACTGTGAGAGAAAACATAGGATATTACAGCAGATCTGCTATAGGTTGTGTCTCTTCATTTTGCTAGATAATAGAAAGGAAGGACTGGTTGTTCGGGGTGGACGTAGCCCAACCTAGGTGAACCATGTATATTTGTGTCTCTCTGGTTTTATGCATTTTCTGTGTTTATATTTCTGCACTATTCTATGTGTTCCATTGCTCTGTAATATATAATTTTCTAACATAACCATCATCCTCCATCGATCTCACCCATATTCGTTCTCTCGTCTTTTTCTACAGGAGCACCTATAGGTTCTATAGAAGCACCTACAAGAATTCTATAGGAGGGACAGCAGGCTTCTACAGGAGGGGCAATGAGTTATTTTGAAGGGAGAAAACATGAGTTTTAGCATGATTTTCGGTCTGAGGAGGTAGGTTCCATGCATGCCCCTATTGAATATCAATATATGCAAGAAGTGGTTTCAATTTTAGGAGGAAATAAAGTCTTTAGGAGAGGAGAAAATACATAAAAAATTCTGCTTATTTAAAAAAAAAACAAAGTCTCCTATGTTTCTCTATTTTTCTTAAAAAAATTTGTCTCCATCTCCACATTTGGTTTCCCAAAAGATTATAAACAAAATGACAGGAGATTTTATGAGAAAGAAGCCCACTAACTCCGCTAGGCTCCATGCACATCCACAAGTGGTGGACATCTTCACAAGGGCAAATTGGATGAATTTCTTTGAGAAATTCTTAGGGTTTGATGAAGAGATTGCCCAAGAGTTTGCTCTCTCTCTAGTACCCCCACACAAGAACTCATGCCACTATCACCTTTAGAGGTCTTTCCATGGAGATAACCCCTGAATTTATCAGTAGGGTCACTACCCTTCCTCTTGGGCTGCCTTGGAGTATGGATGAGAGACCAATTGGCCAGGCTGCCAAGAAAAACTTTTTCCAAAACAATGAAACCCCTGTAGACGATAAAAATGGCAGTAGAAGGGCTAGCATACCATATCCTTGGGATGAGGTTAGCTATCAAATAATAAAATAAATTTCCTATGAGGGGAGGTACAACATTGTCTATGGTTATCACTTTAGAATCCTCCATGAATTAAGGTATGGCATGGGCACTCCAGCACCTCAGAAGCTCAGAATCCCCTACATCGTCCTGCAGTCCCTCATTAACTCTGGCATTAAGGTTCAATCAGGGAATTCAGAGCAACTAGATCACCATGGGTTAATAAAAATCCTAGTGGAAGAAGCCCTCCATACATTTACACTCCCTATAGCATGGGAAGTCTTTTGAAACATGACAGCTGAGGATGACATAAAGGCCCTAACCTGTGATGTCAGTGCTACTGGCAGTGAGGAGGAAGAGTAGCAAGGGGGAGAAGGTGAAGCCACTGGTGACTTAGCAGAACAAGGAGGGAAGGAGGAAGGAACTGAAATAAAAGAGGAGAAAGCTAAATAAACAATAGAGCAAAAAGAGACAGAAAAAGAGACAGAAGGAGGAGAAAAAGAGGCAGAAAAAGTTGAACAAGGAGAAGGGTCCCCTGAGACTCTAGAAAGGGAGGCAGCAACTGCCCTCACTACCATTAGTACACCAATCGAGCCAAAGAAAAATAGGAAAAGACAAGCCTCCATGTGTTTCAGGGCTAGGAAGAGCACAAGAATCAAAACATGCAAACCTTAGCCCTCTTCAAAAATTCCAATTACAATTGAAGATTCACCCTCTGCCAAAGGGAAAGAATACCCTTCAAAGACACCTATCACACATAAAAGTGGGACTCCTAGATCTTCCACATGGAAAGAAAAGGTAGAACTATAGGACCCAAAAACAATCCTACAGGAGGCTCAGACAGTTCTACAGGAGACACTGTCAAAACTACAAGAGACCCAAAAGCTTGAGAAAATTATGGAAGGATAGCCACAGGTAAAGGAGGAAGCAACAGAGCTACAAGAACCTGATCCCCAACCTAGTCTTGCCTCCTATTACAATCTACTCGAGGGAGGAAGGATAATCCCACAAAAATATGCAAGTCCACTATTCTTTGAATTAGAGAAAGAAAGAATAAGAATACATAGGTGGATGCAAATAGCCAAATCCAAAGGAGTTGAGGATATCGGCCATATGGAGAACAAAATCAGAGAAATGGTCAGAGAGTTGAGTTCTCTGAGAGACAGGGAAGCAATTACAAGAAGCCACCTTGAAACTAAAAATGAATTGTTAAGGAGGCAGCTGCAAGAGAAAGAGACTCAGCTGGCATGCATGGCCATCTTATCCATGGAGGCATTGCAATGTAGAACACCAGCCAAATCCTATGGCCTCTATCTCAAGGACCAATGGTTACAATTCCAGATAAAGACTTTGGGACAAAGAGGCACAATGCCTTTCTAAGATTACAGGCAGTTTATGGATCTATGTGACCAAAGCACATCAGAGGATAAGGCAAGGATGGCAGAATTCTACGTACATAACATGGCCCTCACATACATGAATGTGTGGGACCCCAATGCCAGGCTAGGTTACCTGCAACTAATGGCCATGGCCTCATGGATGAACCATGAGGAGTTGAGAGCAACAGAAATAAAAAGATTGATGATAAAAGAGAAAAATGAGCCATTAATGATAAGAGTTGAGCCATCAGATTCCATAGCACTTATCAGCACACACAACCTACTTGCAAATAATCCTCAGATTGCCCCTAGATATCTAAATGATCAGGCACAAGCCATTGCACACTTTGAGGATATGCAAAGGCTACTTGGGGATGATTGTGTGCATGCATGCATGAGGAGATGGAACACCTTACCACACAATCTGCAGATCAGGTAATATCATTCCCCCATGAGGCTGAAGGAGGCATTAAGAAGAGTGCCAATGTACAAGCACTCCATGCAGAGGCTGAAGGTCAACTGTGTTGGCCTCAAACTGAGTCCCCGACTATTGTTAGGCATGCTGGAAGGTATAAAAGAAGAAGAAGAGGAGCAGTGGGAAGAGATAGAAAGGAAGGCAGGATTCTATGACAAAGAAGAGTAGACCACATCAGAAGCTTGGGATGCTAGGGAGGCCACCAAGGCCATAAAAGATGAGGAGATGGACTAAGTTGCTCAGAGGATGAGCAACACCTTCAGTAGGGGGGTGATGATGAGCCTCGTAAATGGGTAATTATATGGGCTCATTTTACCTCCTAACCTAGTCAAATCAACCATTCTCTTAGCTTATTGTATGATTTTCTGATTATATTTATGCTTGTGGAGTGATTTGAGTTCGTTATGATGCCATGTGGTCTAACATGTGTTTAATGCAGATTATTGATGAATTTTGAGGTCAAAGTCAAGGATCCACTGGAAAAATGGTAGCAATAACTCGAAGTGGAAAAAGGAGAGGACTTATAGGAGGGAATCTCCCTCATATATTACCCCTCACTTTGAATTCCCCTTCATTCAGCACAAAGTACAAGCAACCGAATCATGCACTAGGAGGTAGTCGAGCAAGTGGAGAATGACTGATGATTATCTCAAATTTTGGGAGCCAAGCCTCCCTGATTTTAAAGAAGTTGTTGGTAGCTTCATTTGTGTAAGTAGAGAGGCCTAGGGCATCACTAGGGTTAGATTTTTGTTGAATGTTTGCTTATGTGAACTCTGCTCAACTTCGACCTTATTATTTTTTGACAATTTCATGTAATCTTGTTATTGTTTTGATAATAAAGATGGAATCCTTTTTGAGCTAGCACTGAGTTACCTTAGAGGGCTGAAGCTCTTGGGTTAGGGCCCAATCCAAGAAGCCAAGCTCCTCTTTACTTGTATTTGTATGTTTTATTTTAGTTTGTAGATTAGGTTGTTGTTAGATGTATTTCTTTATGGTGAAGAATAGGTTGCTTTTGATAATTCAGTAGTTTTCTTCAATTTGTGCTTAAACAATGATAAAGAGAAGATTCAAAAGGCTAGCAACAGTGCCTTGGTCTCTCTTCCTCCCTTTGGGACCATGATTTGAGGCAAATACCCTCTTGTTGCGCCAAAAACACAGATTTTCCTCATTCATATGACTTCTAGTGTTTGCAACTTTTTAGTAGGTTAATAGTCTAGTTCTGCTTTGCTTCGGATCTTCTTCATCATGCTCACTTCTTTATTTGAAATATTATTCTTTCATGCTTTCCTTTCTTGCAACATTTCTCAGCATTTCCTTTCATATATCATAGGTTAGATTATTTTGATGCAAAACTCTGTTTTGCTAGATGCACTCATTCCATTGCTTGCTTGATCTTATTGGTTGATTGTCAACTCCTTTGCAGCAGATCTCTTCTTGCAGTAGGCTAGCTTATCAGCCATCACATCCTCCATCTGGTCCATGCCCTACAGGTCGCCCAAACCTCACCTCAATTCTGCCTTAGTTTCCTGCATTTTCCATAGAACTTCTTCCTCTCTCCTTGAGCAAACCCAATCATCTTCCTCTCTCCCAGCGATTCATGGTAGACCTTAGGCACCCTAACACCTCATTCCAACCTTCATCCACCATTTCCACCCACTCTCACACCCTCAAAACAATGAAAACTACTCTCGGCCTCCTCCTGTAGGCCTCCTGTAGTTGCGTTGTTTTCCTCCTATAGATTTCATGTGTCCTCTTGTAGATTTTCCTGTAGGCTTTCTTTTAAAGGCCGAGTGTGGGAAAAGCCTCCAGAAGGCCACCTGAGACCTGCTTGGAACCATCCACACCATCCTACACCATCTCAAGTCCCGAAACCACCCTCCAATGCCACCTATTCGCTGCCACATTCACACACAATAAATTACATGCATGTCAAATTCACATAAAAATCCAAAAACATGTTTTTTGCTTGTTTACTTCCAGACGTAGCATAGCTAGATGTTGTTTACTTCCTTGAGTAGGTAATGGCATTCCTTTCATGGTTTTCATAGTGCTTTTTGCAAAAGTAGAATTAGATGGATAATTAGGGTTTACTAGGTTTGCTTTACATTTCAGTCTTTCTCCTTCCTGCAGTTAGAATAGCATCAGTAGAGTAATATTTCTTTCCTTTCATCACATATAGAGCTTCTTCTAGAATCCATAGAAGTTGGCTTGAGCTCCTAGTGATCTTGCGCCGGCTAACCAAGTGACAACCTGCAGTAAGAACTAGTATTTGTGATACAACACCAACGCTTCCAAGTTTGTTACAAACTACTGTGTTGATAAGAGTAAAGTAGGCAGCCCAGGAGTTGCAACATTATTGTTGCAATACTGGTGCTCACCAGTTATTCACAATCTTATCGATCCATTTCACTAAGTAATATAGGAAAATTCATGCATGAGTCTGTCACACGGAAACTGTCAAGGGTGCGGACACGACTGACCTTCCTAGAAGTCTAAGACATTCTAATGACAAACAAGACAAAAAGGAGTGATCTTTCTCTAAATACACCTTTCATAACATGAAAACTACAAGTGTTTAGGCTTACCTTATTCCAAAATGTTGTTGTTGAAGTCCGTTCTTGACGATCCAGATGAGCTCCTCCTTCAAGTCAATTCCTGCAACCACAAACAATCAAACAATTACCAAGCACTTGCATTTCATATAATAAAACATATATCCAACATGCAGACCAAGGAACACATGAAATAACTCATTAACATAAGCTATTGAGAAAAATAAACCAGTTTGTATTAATAACGAAACAAAGAAACTCTTACAACCTGGCCTTGGTGTTGTGCAAGTTCCTCCCAGGGTCCATCAAGGGTTTTCCTCTTCTTTGACAAAGCTCACCCTCTCCCAAGTAGAATCAAGTGAAGACAATCTCTCCTCACAAAGGCTCTAATGGAAGACCTAAATCCTGCAGCATTTACCCAAAGAAAATGTATAGCTCCAACCTCTTCTCCCTCTGGCTCAATGTCTTTATTTATAGTGCTGTAAAGAGGTTATTCAGGTCCACTATCAATGGGATCATCCCCCTCTTTGGGTGGGATAGCTCCCTTATTGATGGGATAAGTTCCCCCTTAATAGAGATACATGAACCAACTGGAGGCGCATCCATTTCATCAAACCGACCTCTAGAATGTTCTAGAAGTAACCACAAGTAACTTTTTCAAAATAAAACTCGCGCATTTTGCCTTTTACAGAGGGACGCACCTGTCCCTTAACATACAGAGTGTCCATGGACGCAGATTTTGTGAACATGGTCAGCGTCCCCGCAGGTAAGGCTAGAGAGAACCTGCGACCCCAGAAATAAACATAGTTTTTACAAGACTTTCTCTCTTCTTTGAGTTTGAGATGGATAACAGAGGCATGAGACTTGCCTAAGAGGGTAGCATGACTGTTGATTTGAGCCATACTAACTGTAAGTAGTCAAGGTGACATTTTTTAGTGTAACAGATTGCCCCCTAAAGTGCGAAGCCTGGAATAGAGTAGGGTTTTGTAATTCTAGGAAGGGTGAAGCGCTTTATCATTTCAAGGATTGTCTTGTGGATGGCCTGGTTGGAACCTGCAATTTTCAACACAAAATACATGGATAAGATTATATCATCACTGAGGTAGGCATTCCCATACTCAGATTCAAAACTTTAACTAATGGACTAACTATTCTGATACAGGAATGATCTTGCAGTACATCATTTTTATAGACTTTTGTAGACACAGGATGGACGCAGCCATCTGTTTATGATTAGTCTACATAGATAATGAATACAAAACTCCTCGCAGCCTGGATGGTAGAAACTAGATCCAGGGTCTTCACTTCTACTTCCCGAATTGGTACGATTCTAGCCATGTGATTAAATGATTCGATGTCGAACATGTTAGAAACCACTTGATTACCAGTCAATGATGCAAACTGTTAACAAGCGTGAGAGAAACCACTAGTAATGTCAATGGTCCTCAAAGTACCAAGCACAACCCGTGAAATGTGAATAGATGTTTTGATGTCGAACACTTCACGGAATCCTTTGATCGAAAGTCAATGATGTAAACTGACGTCAAAGGCGAGAAACCTGCCATTGATGCATGCAGACTTCAAGGTACTGTCGATTCCTAAGTCATCTTTCTAGATAATGTGTCGATGTCGATAGAAAGCGACCCGTTGTAGGCAAGCCCACAACACGAAATCATTGTTCAAGTTGAAGAAATGTTGCTGTAAGGACTGACTCAGGGATGGTCAAATGGATGACAAGTATTTTGCAGATGAAAGTTTTTCTTGCAGACCTCTTGAACACATAACGACACAACAGATGGCTTGGTGACGAATAACTCAAAGTTAATCCCCGGAACCCGGTTAAAGACTTTCAAAGTGGTTTGGTCAACTGTGAGGTAAAAGATTTCCCAACCCAGGTGAATGAAAAGTGTCGTGTTCAAGAGCGGTAATAAAGTTTCTTCTGAGACAAAAGGTGACAAACAGGTTCATTCTTCTCTCTTTTCCCCCACCATTTCTGGCAAGTACCTCTTTATTTTTAACAAGCTTGAGGAGGATAACATATGCTTGATTATAAGCTCATCCTTCGGACGAGTCCAACCTAGTTTAAATTCAAACCCTAGGAAGGAGTGGTTCGTTCCTGTTTGTAATTGAACAGGTCCTTTACTGTAAAAGTTTAACGAGCCCAGTATAGGAGAAACTCGGCGTTTTTCAATTTTAGAGAGTCTGAAAAAACTTAAGGAAACTCCACGTTGAACTTTTTCGTAAATTTGTGTCCCTCAAGCCCGAAAAAGTATAAAATAATACCTGGGGGAACCGCTTGATCTTGCGACCAAGGAGTACTTTCATAATAGTGTCGTTGACCTGAAAAGTAAAAAGCGATCAAAGACACGTCGTTTTATTTCCAATATCGAGTTCGAAACGACAAAAACCTGGCAATCTTTTCGCGTTTTTGCGGTCGGAAAAGGGCTATAAGAAGACCGTCTTTTAATTCCATTTTAACGAGTGTAAAAGAAACGCTCGGCAATCTTTTCATATTTTAGGAGTCAGAAAAGGGCTTAAAAGATGACTCTGAGGTTTCACTTTTTCGTAAGTTTTAACGAGTTCGAAAAAATGATAAAAATGTACTCATGGTTTTCAATTTTTCGTGAGTTTTAATGAGTTCGAAAAAATGATAAAAATGTACTCATATGGCCGACTTTCAATTTAATTTACGAGCAGGAAAAGACGGAAAGAACTCGACATTTTCATTTGTTTTACGAGAATGAAAGATAGCAAAATAATCTCGAGATTTTCATGAGTTTAACGAGTCTTGAAAATAACTGAAATTTACTCGAGATATGTTTCATTTTTACAAAAGCTTGAAACAGATAAAAAATATGCTTTAAAGTAGTTTCATTTTTACACAAGCTTGAAACAGAGATAAAACTGTGCTTGATGCCCCCTAAGCATAACTGCTAGAGGGCAATAATGGCAAAACCAGAGATTCTGGGTTCGATCCCCAGTGGAGTCGCCAATTTGTCACACGGAAACTGTCAAGGGTGCGGACACGACTGACCTTCCTAGAAGTCTAAGACATTCTAATGACAAACAAGACAAAAAGGAGTGATCTTTCTCTAAATACACCTTTCATAACATGAAAACTACAAGTGTTTAGGCTTACCTTATTCCAAAATGCTGTTGTTGAAGTCCGTTCTTGACGATCCGGATGAGCTCCTCCTTCAAGTCAATTCCTGCAACCACAAACAATCAAACAATTACCAAGCACTTGCATTTCATATAATAAAACATATATCCAACATGCAGACCAAGGAACACATGAAATAACTCATTAACATAAGCTATTGAGAAAAATAAACCAGTTTGTATTAATAACGAAACAAAGAAACTCTTACAACCTGGCCTTGGTGTTGTGCAAGTTCCTCCCAGGGTCCATCAAGGGTTTTCCTCTTCTTTGACAAAGCTCACCCTCTCCCAAGTAGAATCAAGTGAAGACAATCTCTCCTCACAAAGGCTCTAATGGAAGACCTAAATCCTGCAGCATTTACCCAAAGAAAATGTATAGCTCCAACCTCTTCTCCCTCTGGCTCAATGTCTTTATTTATAGTGCTGTAAAGAGGTTATTCAGGTCCACTATCAATGGGATCATCCCCCTCTTTGGGTGGGATAGCTCCCTTATTGATGGGATAAGTTCCCCCTTAATAGAGATACATGAACCAACTGGAGGCGCATCCATTTCATCAAACCGACCTCTAGAATGTTCTAGAAGTAACCACAAGTAACTTTTTCAAAATAAAACTCGCGCATTTTGCCTTTTACAGAGGGACGCACCTGTCCCTTAACATACAGAGCGTCCATGGACGCAGATTTTGTGAACATGGTCAGCGTCCCCGCAGGTAAGGCTAGAGAGAACCTGCGACCCCAGAAATAAACATAGTTTTTACAAGACTTTCTCTCTTCTTTGAGTTTGAGATGGATAACAGAGGCATGAGACTTGCCTAAGAGGGTAGCATGACTGTTGATTTGAGCCATACTAACTGTAAGTAGTCAAGGTGACATTTTTTAGTGTAACAGAGTCTGTAATACCTTAATAATTGTCTAAGATCTCATTTACAGATCAACCAAATAAACCAAACCATACCCCCCATATCCAACTTCATTCTTCTCGTGGAAGTCATCGGTTTCTTGTTTCAATACTTGGTAGGAGAAAATGGGTAGCATCCCTATCTTACCTTGTGTATCTGCTTCCATATCTTTATCCTCATTATTTATAAGACCGCTAACAACAAAACTCTCACGAAAATCAACACTCTGCCTTCTGAACACATTTATAACCACTAATAAAGAAGAAATGGCACTCAGAATCAATCCTTCATATTGTGAAATTAAGGCCATCAATGGTGATTGTAGGACTTGAGTTTTTCACACAGTCGATTTGAAAGCGAGGGAGACCACATCCACAGTTTCCAACACTGAAAGGACATGTGATATTCATAATCCCACATGTAGTACCATTATTTTGAAAAAAAACTCATATTGTTTGTCCCAGGTGCATAATGTGCAAGGGAGTAGAGAGGCACAACATACAATAACAATAAGGAAGAAGAAGAGGTAAGTAGCCATGGAGGGAAAGTGAGGAACACATAATTCCATTTGGATAAAGTGGGATGAAAAGCAGGTATAGGCGTCACAAAATTCATCTCCTACCATTAACAGGAGTGGTCAGGTCAATCATAAATGACCACTAATGGGGGGTGGTCAAGTCAATCATAAAAGCAAAGAGAATGTTTGATTACTTTGAATTATAAGATCATGAATTATAATATCGAAGAAGGCATTATAGCTAGTGCTCCCTGCTACTTAGTTTGAATACATAGAATTATAAGATCAAACAAAGTTGTATAGCTAGATCTAATTATAAGATCAAACAAGACCCTATAGCTAGTGTTCCCTGCTGCTTAGTTTGAATACTTAGAATTATAAGATCAAATAAAGTCGTATAGCTAGTGTTCCCTACTGCCTGGTTTAATTATTGAATTATTGAATTCTGAAAGGTATGAACCAACTAGTTTACTACCCATAGTCCATATATTGGCCCATTATAATAAAGCTAAAAAATTAGGATCTTCTGATAAATATATCTCAAGATATCAAGAACTATCAAATTACCAATTTCCTCAGATCTTTTGAAATATATATATATGAGAGAATGACAAAAAGGTCATAATTGGATCGTGATGAGAGGAAAAAAGCGTTTTAGTTTTAGGGAAACCGGACCACTCTATATATATATATATATATATATATATATATATATATATATATATATATATATATATATATATAATCCATTTTAAAAATATTTAAAAAAAAATGTATATATAATACAATTATTATATCATATAATTAATATAGGCTAGGAGTCATAGTTGTCTCAATCCAAACATCAACCTCACCCAAGTATTATCAAGTTATCAAATTTTTTAGATCTTTTAAAAAATAAAAATGAAAAAAATATCATTAAAATTTTGTAATATGATTTATGTTACATTTTTTTTAAATACATTTCATGTATATATAACATAATTATTACGTTAATTATAACATAGGTTAAGAGTAATACTCAAGATAATTGGACACCTCACCACTTGATCCAAAGCTAAAATCCATTTTTAGGGGTATTCATTTTGAGCAGGATTTCATTTCATATGCCAGCTTTTATAACATTTTCAAGGAAAACAACTATTTGGTAGACTCTCTTGCCTACCATGGAATAGGGAAACCATTTGGAACGTTGTGGACCAACTTGAGGGCACTATTCGTGTCAATTTCTAAATCTTTTCTCATGCCATGAAGAATAAGCATGACATGACAATGTCCCATCAATATTTGGGTCCACGTGCGCTTGAATGCAAGGAACTATGAGGGTCATCATGGAAACAACAAGTTTATACATCTCTCGTGGTGTGAAGAGCATTACTTAGTACATTAATGATGTGGAACAATTATTGAAAATCTCAAGTGGTGTGAGGAGTATTACTTGGTACACTAATGATGTGTCGTGTGTTTGTCACATGTAGCTTGCTATCACTTTGGCTTTTATGTAATTTTGTAATTTTTTATATTCATTGCGACAAATTTTTGCCGCCACCCTGTTAGATGTTTAGATCTATGGAATGGCACATTATCAGCACATGATCTCCAAGAGAGAAATTACTGATCCATTAAAATAGAGCCATTGACATCTTAATTGGCCTCTATAATGGAGATATTGATCGTTAATGAGATCGAGCTATAGCATAGAAAGATGCATTGGGCAGCTTGAGGTTTCTATAAGAAGGTTTACAACTCAACAAACAAGGGTCACCATTAGCCCCTGGGGAAATAGTATGTTCAATGACTATAATTGTCTCCACCCACTTTTTTCACCTCGAATAATTCCCCTTCTGGACCTGAATCTAGAATCCTAACTGTGTTTTACAAAGTATATACATATTCACACTCCTAATTTGTTGTAATCCAATATATCCATAATTTATATAATTTTGGTTTAGCTCAAGACAAAGCCTTAATTGAGTCTTTTAAAATTTGTAGATTGTCAATTCCCTAATATTCTCACAATACCGAACTCTAGCAGAATACAAAACCTTTTATTTTCTGAATGCAGATGGAAAAGGAAAAGAGCGTTCAACGATCACAATGACATGAAGTTGGGGAAATGGCCACGAGGATGAGGCTTTTACTTGTTGTCTCAGTGGCTGATTCGTACACTGATTCGTACACTAATATCATTGTGGGAAATGGTAGCACATTCCAACGTAATCTAAACAAGGTTAAGGAAAGACTGGTGAAGAATGCTTATTACAACGCATAAAATACTTCTAGTTTTGGTGATGAGGAATCCAATAGTATTGTTTATGGTCTTTTCCAATGTACCATGAGTGTCAACGGTGTGCATCTACAATGAAGACCAAGCTTGTTCAGATATGAAACAATTGCCGCTTACGTTACAATGATCGTGAATTCCATTCCTTTGGAGCTAAAGATCCATGATCATTGATTATCGATGTCAATAATTATTTGACATCAATAATAACTTGTCCTAAGTTAATTTATTTGGGCCCATTGTAGTTGGAGGGACTTTGGCAACATAACATTCAGTTGTCTACATGTGGCTTTGTTTCACTAGGATCAATGTTACTACATTGAAGGTAGTTTACCTATGACTATATGAGTACCATGTATTACAGGCATTAATAATAGGATTAGAGTATGGAAGAAGAAATTTAGGTCACCGTTTTTTCCAAACTTTAAACATCAAATTTGAAATTCGACATATTTAATCAGTAGCCACACAAATTCGATGAGGTTCAACCAATTAAGTTCGCCTCTCCATTGACTTGTGGTTTAGTAATCAATGTTTAACAGTCTTAAGGTGCTCTATACTGCCGGTGGACTTGTGTAGCCTACGCTCCAAATGGTTACCACCACCAGTATGCCTCTAGACACTTGCAACAAGTCACGACCCTTTTTTTGAAAGTGCATGGTTCACATATATTTTTATTTCTAGAATAAAAATCAAAAATATAATTTCTTGATTATGTAGCAAATTATTTGATTTCTTAATAGGAATTTTATTTTAGTATTCAAAATATCTTTTAGTTATACATAAAGAAAAAGGGTTAGTTTGTCATTAGAAAAGAAAGACTATCGCAGAAATAAATGCTTATTAGTGTTGATATGGTTGGTTGCATATCGGTTATTGTAATTTAAGTTGATGGCCATCATAATATTAATTTATATTTGATATTTGATAGTTAATATGTTTGTAAGAAATAAGTAATACAATAATGTCTATTTTGAAATAGGTTTTCATAATTTTAATTTAATTATTAATAAATATTAAGTGGATGATATGGATTTAACTTCTACATAATATTTTATAATATTATTAGTAATATACACAAATAAAAGGTTCATATTTATTTCCAAAGTAATTGAGCCTCTTTTTCCCTTTTAATTAAATGAATTAATTCAAAAAAATATCATATGAAGTAATAGGAAAAAATGACCTCCTCATCAACTCAGAGGTGAAAGCCAGGATGACTGAAGCAAAGACCACAATTGCAGACCTTGATTCCACACTAACGCTCTCTACACATTGCTAACATGCTTTATAAAGCTTGTTACGAAGCATAGAGGAGCGTTAGTCACCCTGCTAACTCAAGTTGTTAGACCAAGGGGAGCATTAATGAACCTAAGAAAAGTTCAGTGGGTCAAGCCTACGAATCTGCTCACAAATATCTAGATATTTATCCCTAAATTTGCTCAAGAAAAGCAAGGAAACTCTAAAAAATCGAGATATTTGGAGAAATTCCAATTTGAGAATGAAGGCAAATGGGAAAAAGCTTGAAAACAAGGCACGTTCATGGCTTTTTCCCTAATGAACTCTAGGAGGAGCTTGGTAGCCCTAATTCGATTGCTACATAAGTAGCGAGAGGACCATTGTGAAAGGGGTCAGAGCATTTGGAAGGATATCCCATTAAGCTATTGTGAAATTGTCATACACTTGAAGAAGTGAGCCGAAAGAGGGAGATAGAGAGAGGAAGAAGGGGCAATGGATGGTTGTAATCACTCTTCCACTATAAATACAGAACTACAATTGTGTTCCCTACTCCATAGTGTGTGTAATGTTTTTCATTGATTTGTTCATTCTGATGCTTATTGAGATGAGTAGTTAAGTTATACACTAATATATGTTTATTGTGCATTCTCATATTAGTTTTCAAGAGCGTATGTTGTGATTGGTTTACCTTGTCCTTTGTGCAGGAATTGTCTTGGAGCTGACCTTGAAGGAGTTCTTTTTGCCGCATAGAGATCTCCAAACAAATCTAGAAGGAACTAAAGGTGATCATCTTTCCATACCTTGTCAATTTATGTTTGATAGATGAACATGTGCATAACTTGGTAGCTTCTGCAGATAATCTGTTGGGTCCCTGTAATACTAGTGATTACCCCATTACTATTGTAGTTATACCCCTTAATTATATTGTTGTGCCCCTATTACCCCCATATTGTTATTTCTGTGCCCCTTAGAATCCCTCTATTGTTATTTTTGTGGCTTTATATTATTATTGTTAGGTCGGCTGGATTATAATGTGACTCCTTAGACTCCTATATATAGAAAGGAGGTTTTGTCATTTGTAACATCCAAGAATTGTTCATTTATGTAATGTAAAGGAGGTTGCCCCCTCGAAGAGGCTGAATTCGAAGGCGTGGATTTATCTTTTCTATCTTTTCTTGAGCTGGTTTCATAACATTTGGTATCAGAGCTTTGGATTCTAGGGTTTCGCTGCTCCAAATAGGTCATCGTGGAATTGTCGCTATAACTTTTTTCCTGTGACGTTTCCGAAGTCACAAAAAAAACCCATTTGAGAAGAAGTGGCGCTTAACCTTGGGTCCGAATTTCAGAGCTTTTAGCACGATATTTTAGGAGATATGATCTGCGGAAGTTGGCCTTTTTGCAGACTCCTAAATTACATTCAAAACAGGTGACCTAGGGAAAATCGTCATAACTCTCTCTCTGAGGATCGGATTGAAATTCGTAAAAGGGTACAGAAAGAGGACGGACTATAGTTTCTTGTATGTGTGTTTCAGATTCAAAGGTTGAAACAGTGACTCGTGGCACGTCGTACAAGTTCGCTCTACTGAACCAGTCTAAAAGCAAGTCACTGTGGGAGATTTCACATAACTCTTCTTTGGAGAATCCAATTTGGCTCAGACTTGTGGCATTGGAAAGAGGACGCAGAAGGCTACTACAGGTAGCAATTTCAGAACTGGATGATTCGAAATTACAGAGATACATCAGATTCAATATCAGCCTTCTATAAAGTGAAAAAAAGGTGTGTAGTTTTTTTTTAAATTTTTGTGTAAGCTTGGTTTAACGGAATTCAAAGGGCATAGTAAAGCATTATTATCGGTAACTGATGCCCCGAGGAAAGAAAATGCAAACACCTAGTAAGGAACCTGAAAGCTCTAGCATGACTCATGAAGAAGAGGAAGAAATGCTACATGATATATCAAAATTACAAGAACAAGTGCAACAAATGTCACGCTCACAAAAGCTAACAGAAGCTAAGATAAGTGGCGTGGAATCTAAGATAAAGGGCATGGAAGCTAAGATGGATGATTCGAAGACAGATTTGAAGAGAGACATGGCAGATTTGAAGATAGATTTGAAGACAGATATGGAAGAATTAAAGAAGTTGCTACAAGAAGGTGTCACTAATGGTGAAAAGGTAGTAAAGGAAACTCATGATGAGAACAAAAGAAATGTTAATCATGATTCCATAGACGCTAATGTTGGATCGAAGACTCACCATGTTCCAAAAATCGATATGAGGAAGTTTGATGGCAAGGATCCTGCCACATGGATTATTACAGATGGAGCAATTCTTCGATCTCAATAATGTGCAAAACACACAAAAGGTACGTATGGCAACTTTATATTTGGAACCAAATCAGTTTGTATGGTATCAATGGCTTTGTTCTCGTAAACAATTTATCACTTGGGCAATTTTTACGGAAGAATTGATAGCACATTATGAGGATACAAAAAGCAACACTTTTTTTAGCCAATTGATAAGTCTCAAACAAAAGGGTTCAATAATGGAGCACATTGAGGAGTTCCAAAAATTGAACATAAGGGTAAAAGATATTCCAGAGGAGCATAGGATTGATGTGTTCATAGGGTCTTTAAAGGATAATATCCAACATGATGTGCGCCTTTGGGAACCTGATTCATTAGAGAAGGCATTCAGGTTAGCAAGAAAAATGGAAAGCAAAATTATGGCAACTAGGAAGCATACCATTCACAACTATAAAGACGGAAGTGTTGTTGCCCATAGTCTTCCACAACCTACAAGGTTGACACCACAACAATTGGAAGAAAAAAGAGCAAAAGGGCTTTGTTACAATTGTGATAGCAAATACACAAAAGGTCATAAGTGTGCTGAGAAGAAATTATTCTACATAGATTGTGAAGAGGAAGAAGAAAAGGAGCAAGAAAGGTCAAAAGAAGAGGATATATTCCAGGAACAAAGCCTAGATGAAGAACAAATAAATCCGACCATATCTTGTAATGCATTGGCGGGAATTACCACTCCTCAAACCATCAAGATAGAAGGACAAATCAAGAAGAAAAAGGTAATAGTGTTGATTGATTCAGGAAGCACCCACAATTTTATTCATTGTAGGGTAGCAAAAGAATTGAATTGCTTCCTATATCCAGCACCAGAGTGTCAAGTGATGATTGCAAATGGAGGAACAATAAATTGTTCTGGAAAGTGCCATAATATCAAGCTATCCATGGGAGAATATGTATTGACTAGCCCAATGCTTTCCATTCCAATGGGAGGTGCTGATGTTGTACTAGGAGTCCAATGGCTACAATCCTTGGGTACAATAGCTTTTAATTTTCAAGAACTTTTCATGAAATTTTCTGTGGAAGGAAAGGAAGTTGAATTAAGGGGTATTGCAGGGAAACCAGGAAAGATAATCAGCTCTAATGGCATGACAAAGCTTCTAAAAAAGGAGCAAAGAGGTGTAATTGCACAATTATGTTCGCTAGATGTTTCCACATTGGAATCATCTATTTCTCCAGATCTCCAAAAAGTCCTGGACAATCATTCCAAGGTATTTGAGACTCCCAAAGGTCTCCCACCTATGCGTGATCATGATCATGCTATTCATCTGATTCCAGGAAGTGTTCCTCCAAACATCAGGCCGTACAGATATCCCTATGTCCAAAAAAGTGAAATTGAACGTATGGTTGCAGAAATGCTAGAGGCTGGTATAATTCAACCGAGTCAAAGTTCTTTCTCAGCTCCAGTAGTATTGGTGCACAAGAAGGATGGATCATGGCGCATGTGTCCAGATTATAGGGAGCTCAACAAGCTCACTATTAAAGATAAGTTCCCCATTCCTGTCATTGATGAATTACTGGATGAATTGCATGGATCAATTTACTTCACCAAGTTGGATCTTCGTTCGGGATATCATCAAATCAGAATGAAGATTGAAGACATTCCGAAAACAGCATTTAGAACTCATGAGGGTCATTATGAATTTTTGGTCATGCCTTTTGGCCTTACCAATGCACCTTCAACATTTCAAGGTTTGATGAATTCAATTTTCAAACCATTCCTTAGAAAATTTGTGTTAGTATTTTTTGATGATATACTAATCTACAGCAAGTCTTGGAAGGATCATGTTGAACATGTTGACAAGGTGCTACAACTATTGGAGGAGAAACAATTATATGCAAAAAGATCCAAATGTTTCTTTGGAGTCCAGGAGGTGGAATATTTGGGTCATATTGTATCTCATGAAGGAGTTAAGGTAGACCCTAGCAAAATTAAAGCCATTAAGGAATGGAAAATCCCCACATCCATAAAGCATCTGCGAGGATTTCTTGGGTTGACAGGGTATTATCGCAAGTTTGTTAAGAATTATGGGAGAATAGCAGCACCTCTAACAACATTATTGAAGAAAGATTCATTTTCATGGACTCCGGAAGCAACAAAGGCCTTTGAACATCTTAAAGAGGCAATGTGCCAAGCACCGGTCTTAGCTACACCGGACTTCACAAAAACCTTTATTGTGGAATGTGATGCTTCAGGAAATGGAATTGGTGCTGTTCTAATGCAAGATGAAAGACCCATTGCTTTTGAAAGTCGTCCAATCAAGGGAAAGTTTTTAAGCAAAGCTATTTATGAGAAGGAAATGTTGGCAATACTCCATGCACTTAAGAAATGGCGACCCTACCTAATGGGAAGACACTTCAAGGTAAAAACGGATCATGATAGCCTTAAATACTTTTTAGAACAAAGATTATCCTCTGAAGAGCAACAAAAGTGGGTCACAAAGATGTTGGGTTATGACTTTGAAATCATCTACAAAAAAGGGAAGCAAAATGTGGTGGCAGATGCACTCTCAAGAAAGGATGAGGATGTGGAAGCATTGTTGTGTGCCATTTCTATTATCCAACCAGATTGGATAAACGAAGCAAGGGAGGAATGGAAGAATGACGAAGAAGTGTGGGCACTTATTCGAAAGCTACAACAAGATTCCAGTACTTCTGATACATTTAGCTGGAAAAATGATTCGTTATGGTACAAAGATCGCTTATACCTCTGTAAGAATTCCCAGCTAAAACAAAAGATTCTTATGGAATTGCACACTTCTCCCTTAGGAGGGCACTCAGGATTTTTAAAAACTTACCACAGGGTTAAGAAGGAATTTTTTTGGGATGGCCTTAAATCAGATATTCAAAAGTTTGTGGCGGAATGTTTGGTTTGCCAACAAAATAAAGTTGAAACAATTAAGACACCGGGTCTATTACAACCTTTATCCATTCCAAGCCAACGTTGGGAGGAGGTTTCAATGGATTTTATCACAGGTTTACCCAAGTCTGAGGGAAAGAGTGTCATCATGGTGGTAGTTGACAGACTTACCAAGTATGCACACTTTTGTGCATTATCACATCCATTTAAAGCCAGTACAGTTTCTACTGCATTTATGGAAACAGTTCAAAAGCTACATGGAAACCCAAAGATTATTGTAAGTGACAGAGATCCCATTTTCACTGGAAATTTTTGGACAGAATTATTTTCTTGTCTTGGTACTCAGTTAGCTCATAGCTCATCTTATCATCCTCAATCTGATGGGCAAACTGAGATAGTAAACAAATGTTTGGAAGGATATCTTCGTTGCTTTGTATCTGATAAACAGACACAATGGGTCAAATGGTTGCCTCTGGCTGAATGGTGGTATAACACTTCCTTCCATACAGCAACAAAAATGACCCCATTTATGGCACTTTATGGGTATCAACCACCATCCATCACATCATATTTAAGAGAAAATTCTAAGGTTCAGGCAGTGGAACATCACATCGAACATCAACAACAAGTCCTCCAACTCTTAAAGGATAACCTCGTGTTGGCACAAAATAGAATGAAACAACAGGCAGATCAACATCGCAGTGAAAGAAGTTTTGATGTAGGTGATTGGGTATTCCTACGCTACAACCATATAAGCAAATGTCCCTAAAGCAAGCTAAGAAGGATAATAAATTATCACCAAAGTATTATGGTCCGTACAAGGTGTTGCAAAAGATTGGTACTATGGCATACAAATTGGAGCTTCCTGCAGCTTCTCGATTGCACCCAGTTTTCCATGTTTCATGTTTAAAGAAGGTTATAGGAGACAAGCTCCCAGTTCAAACAATATTGCCAGAACTTGACGAGGAAGGAAAAATTATATTGGAACCGGAAGCAGTCACAGAAACAAGAACTCGACAGCTACGAAATCGATCAATTTCAGAGTATCTTATCAAGTGGAAGAACTTATCCGCTGAAGATTCCACATGGGAGGATGAGAATTTTATGCAGAAGTATCCAGAACTACTCAAGCATTGAGGACAACACTTTTTTGAAGGAGAGGGGCATGTTGGGTCCCTATAATACTAGTGATTACCCCATTACTATTGTAGTTATACCCCTTATTTATATTGTTGTGCCCCTATTACCCCCATATTGTTATTTCTGTGCCCCATAGAATCCCTCTATTGTTATTTTTGTGGCTTTATATTATTATTGTTAGGTCGGCTGGATTATATTGTGACTCCTTAGACTCCTATATATAGAAAGGAGGTTTTGTCATTTGTAACATCCAAGAATTGTTCATTTATGTAATGTAAAGGAGGTTGCCCCCTCGAAGAGGCTGAATTCTAAGGCGTGGATTTATCTTTTCTATCTTTTCTTGAGCTGGTTTCATAACATAATCTTATAGTCTGTCGAAGGTCTCGGGAAGGCCTTTGAGGGTATTTTTCATCTTACATACACCGTGCATTTTACCCCATAGCAGATATTGATAAGCTATGGTATTAGACTATCATATTATAAGAAAGCCTATTTACTCATTAAAAATTTATGTGGTAAAGTGGGAGTAAATCCCCTACAATTAATAATCTTGCTCCATGTCTTTTTAAATGTACACATGTTTAACCCTTTTTTTAAACAAAAAACTTATCATAACTCATTTGTCAAACTAGAAATGAGGATAGATATCATTAGAATGAGGATAGACATTAGTGACTTCTATCTATACTCACTTTATTAACCAAGACAATGTAATTACTCTATTGGTTGTGTCTAAGGGGACATTATTTCACTCTTGGAAGATGCACATATATTTAACTCATATATTAATTATTTTTATAATTAATAATAGTAATATTTTAAAATAAAGTTACAATTTAGGTTTTTTTTATACTTTTTTTAATTTCAATAATGTAAATGTATCATGAAGTAAGTGGTTTGATGTTTATTGTGGATTGATACCTCTTGGTGTTTATAACCATTTAATTTATATGGGAGTAGGGGTCAAAGATCAGAATACGAGGAGGGATCAGCTAGTGAGGTCAGAGGCAGAAAAAGAGGGAAGAAAGATATGAGGAAAAAACTGCAGGAGGCAGAGGAAGCATATTTTCATGAAACAAACCCGAATATCAGAAGAATCATTGACCACTTAGAGGAAGATGCCATGCAGGAAATTTCAGATCCTGAAATGGAAGATTGGGAGCAGTTTCTCCCTGAGCCGGGGCATACAAGAGGAAGAATGTCCTTGTACAAACAGTCATTACATGTTTATTGGGGAATGAAGAGGTTATTGGCCAAAGCTATGGAGCAGGTGGCCATGGAAATGGTTGAATTGCCTCAAGGAATTCCCACCCTGAAAAGGGAGCTGAAGAATATCCAGGTTACTCTTCTTATGCAAGACAGAAAGATGGACAAGATTCTGCAGATGTTTAAAGAGAATGGAATGGAAGTCAAGGCAGAGAGAGAGCCCAAGCCAGATACAATGAATCAGTAGGATATGGAAATGCTGCAAGGAGGTTTTTATATATGTCTTTTTTTTCTTTTGCAATATTAGATGGTAATGCTTCAAAGAAAAAACAGTTTGAGTATAGCAAGAATAGATGGGTATTTAGCGTGGATAGATAGACTGGTCATATACTTTTTTTGGATGGCTTTTAAAAACCTTAGATGGTCAACCCGGTTTCCCTTAAGGGCGGGTTGAGACCTGCCTATATATGTAATATCTTTTATTTTCAGTAATGGAATCATAGAATACCGCCTCAGCTTACAAAAAAAAAATATGGTATTTGTAAGAGATAAATTGATATTAATATGTTTTAAATGAATTTTCATATAAAATTTAATTTTGTCAATTGTTATTTTGACTCGTTGGGGATTTGAACCTTGAATCTCATATATTACACAATACTTCATAACATGGAAATTCGCAATCAAGTTGTCTCCCACAAATAATATTTATATACATATTTTAATATAAAATTATATATTAATTTTAATAAACAACATATTTATTTTTTAATAAATATTATATATTAAATATGTAAACTATATAATTAATGATAATTTTTTATGTCATATAAGTAAAAATTATCTATCTATCTATATATATATAGCATTCCACTCTTTAACATGTAGTTAAGGATAAGATCTTTTATATGATTTAAGGATATATAATTCAATAAAACTCAAAGTCATGAGTTCAACATGTTAACGTGGAGAGGATAACAATCATTCCTCTCAATCAGTCTAGAAACACACACACATATTAATATCTACTGATGAATTATTATGAATTATGATGAATTTTATGGAATTTAATTGTTACTGAATTCAAACATGAACAAGGAGAGTTAGAGATTTAGAACTTATCTAGAAAATTTAGGTGAATCTAATTATGCATATTACTTCCAAATTGGACTTTGTGGCTATGGGCGTTATGGGTTTAACCATCCTCCAAATAAGAAGCATGTTCATAAGGGGGATCTAGGTCCTGTTGTGTATGCCAACATGAATACACAAGGCCCCCTTATGTATGCATGTTGGGATACACAGTAGGATAATGGTCTATTATGTATGCAAATTTGCATACATGGTAGGATATGGAGCCTACTATGTATTCCAATAGTCTTACATAGTAAACATTATGTTACACATCAGGCTAGTGGGCATGTTGTGTATGTCAATAAGCATGCACATGAGACTCCTATTTTCATATGCAACATAAAAATATGGACCTTGTTGTGTATGATTGTTAGCATGCACACACTGATGAGAAATATGTTGAGAAGAGCATTATGGAGGACTTTGCTATAACCACCCCTCCCAAACTTACCCAATTTCACTAGCCTATCAAGGTAAACATGATACAAGAGTTACTATGACACGACCCAACATCCTAGATCCAGTTAAGGAAGTGGAGCCTACAACTGACCACCAAGTGACAACTCACAACATTCCTCAAGGCTATAGGGACACTTAAGGGCTAAAGAATCTCCCTAGGTGACCAAATCTTGATTTGGGGCTCCTCTTCACACAACGTAGCCTCAAATAGCATGCACAATCCTGCAAGGATTCAGTTGAAGGCCTCTAGTCACACACACACACCACTGCTTGAGTGAGGTTGTGACTCAAAATGTCCATTTCAGAGGGTATGATCCTGAGATCTTAGTCATGATTCTAGGTCAACCTCTAGAACACTGACCAGAACTACCTAGTACTTCTCATAATCATTAATGACATGACAACAAAGCTAACATATAAAATTTAAGGCGAAACTTAACCTATATTGCTTAGAACATTTAAAACATTTACCAAACACATGGCAAACATGTAAGCTACAAGTCATGAATGCATATCTAGTCATAAAAGTCTAAGATTCAGCTGAGAATCACCAAGAAGGCCCTATGCCCTCTCCACATAGCTTCAAAAACACTTATTAGTCCACACATCCATCAACCAATAAATAGCTAACCAATTCATGGCAAGAGCCATAGATGATACACATCATTTAAACATCATATAACTAGAAAATAACCATCATATGAATCATGGAAACCCAACCATAATAACACCAATATAATCACTAAAAATATATATGTATCAAAGTAGGGAAATAACACTTATTAATATATGAAAATACCAACCAAGTCACACACTTCCACATACCACCCGACCATAGATTGGGAGTGTTATGTAGCCTTGTGGTTGTTGGTTGGTTAAAGTGAATATTTATTGACATAATCTAGATAACTAGAGACCGCTTCTTGACATATCCAAAAGTTTGGAGGTCTTGACATTATTTAAACTATGATTTTTATGAAAATCCCATATTTGGATGCCAATATTATAGAACACATGGAGACACATGGAGTCATGTAATACAAAGTATGACATGACATGATCATGTGTAAAGCTAACAGACATGAAGGATATATTAGGATGACATGGCATGTTGATGTGGCATTCTAGAGAGTCGTCTTGTTATGGTAAGAATATGATGTGGTGCCTACTTCATGGGGACATGGAATTAATAAAATGGGACCCAAAATTCAAAAATATGAATTTTTGGGAAAATGGCATATTGAGATTTTTGTGGATTTGTATGTGTTTAGCAAAATTGGCATTGGATGGATAAGATTTTGATAGTTTTCATCACCATTATTTTATTTTTTTTCTCTTAATGAATACATTAAATAAAAAAATCCCAACTTTTTGAAAAGGTGGCATCATAGGCATCTCAATTAATTTCTAATTACTTAATGTATAATTGAGAATTTATTCATTTAATTATTCTAGTGTTGATATAGAACTTGTAAACTATCATGCACCATATATGTTAATACAATCTGTAAATGCTGATGAGGTTGTGGTATTATTTAAAGATGATAGAGCAATGTTGATATTCTTTCAAAAGACACCAAGATGCACTATGCAAAAATTTAAAGGCTGACATTGGTTGGAATTGAAATGTTACACTAACAGGAATTGCAAATATCACACTCACATTTTCAGAACTTAAAATATCACACTTTCATAAATGGAAATACTAGCTACAACACTTACAGAAATGGAAACCAATTTTGCAAGAAAGTAATCACACTAACAAAATAAATCACACTTTTCTTGAACGTAATCACTAAGGAAGGAAATAAATCACTGTGCTAGAATATAAACACATAAATGAGAAATAAAGGGGCGACTTGAACATGCTAATTGATCATTCAGAAACTCTGCAGTTGAAACATTCCTGAACAAATAAAATAATGTAATGTGGGAGATTTGTTCAATGAGATGAATCAAGAATTTGGTAAACAAAATGAACCTTTTCTTCAATAAATCGACATAATATTAGGAGATAAGGGCAACAATGCAATAAGTTTTAGCAGAGTTGTTAATCGAAAAATAGAGTAAATGCTAGTGAGTTACAACAAAACAAAATAATTACTAGTTGTGTTCCAGTGGTATAAATTAATTAGGAAATAGGTAAATAAGAAAACCAACTAATCTACAATTGAAATTACCACCTAGCCTAGCTAAGATTATAAATAGTACTTGACTAAGGAGGGGGGCCTACCTCCTTAGGTGAGGCATTGTTTATACTTGCAACATGCTTATATTATCAACACATTACACAAAAAGGAGATGATAAGAGATGAGGATAATGAAATTTTTTATTAACATGAATTAAATTACAACTCTAAGAATATCCTCTCCTCTCTGCTACTATTCAGCTTAAGTAGAGCAAGGGTATTTATACAATGTCTTAGTATCTCAATTTAATTAAGGAATCAAGGGACAACCATGAGAATCTTAGATCCTCATGATATTCCATCACAACCAAAATGTCAAAAGATGGAATTGTTGATTCATTCAAACAACACGACAAACAAGGAATTGAGTCAAAAACTTGTTGGAAGTACCAACTTCTTTGACTTTTCCTTCATTAGTAGCAAGTGGTTGATTCTCTGACTGGATCACCGTTGACTGATAATGGTGCAATTGGTGGTTGAATGTACGAAATTGCTATAGTTTCTCATGGAGTTACAGCGATCACTTCCAATAGTCGATATGTTGCCAAGATTTTGAACATGTTTCAATGTAATTTATTGTAGCATCATTGCTTCCATCATGTTGCAAGATATGTGCTCCAATCATGTTGCAACATTGGTGATGGCATTGTAATAACATGAAGGTGTTGCAAGAACATAAGGTTTTTGTAGCACCGATATGTTGGAGGTGAATTGATTGTGTGATAACAATGCAAAGGTGTTGCAGAAACGCGTAGTTGTTCAAGCAACATAAAGGAGTTGCAACCTTGACTCTTTGATCCTTCACCAATGCCTTTAGGGGTGCCTGTTATGATCCTATTTGTATAATTTCTCATGCTTACTTGGTTAGTTAGCATAAAATGGTGCAATATTTTCTAAATGAAAAAGAATAAACATTGAAAGTGACATAACGAGTGAAATATTGTACCTTAGTCAAAAGTGCATTATAGTGGAAAAAATGGATTGTAACATGGTATCTAGATGCGTAAAGGTATCAAAAAGGTGGTGAAAAAATGTCAAAAATATGTTAATTTTGGAGCCTATCATCTTCCCCCAACCGAAATTGTTTCATGTCTATATGCAACCAGATAGTTAGACTAAATCAGAGGGAGTGACTTCCATCGAGATTGTTGATGCTATAGTCAACCTCCCCTACTTCATGTGAAAGAAAATAACATTTTCTCTTCTCAATATCTGTGAAGTAGGAAAGTGCTCCCTCTGCGGACAGAGGCAACCCCTCTAGCCCTAGAGTGGGTCTAGCCACAACAAAACAAAACAACAATTGATTCCTTTAAATAGTCATTGTTGGAGGCCTACCTAAAACTGGTGTTTGGTGAAGCTTCCATTGCGTTGCTTCAACTTTCGTTTCCTTTTTTTTATATGTGCAATCAACCTAAAACACCATAAGAAAACAACAGAGTGCATAACCGAGAACAACAATGATTTATTTACTCATAAAGTCAAGGAGTCACAAGCTATCAAGTAAATTATACAAGATATGGGAAATCATTACAGCTTGTATTAAAAATAAATCAAGAGCAAAGCTTACAACCAAGCCTTGACGTTGCAAGCCTTCTCGAAGGGTCCAGTCGGTATGTTCCATCAAGCATTCACTCTCAAGAATGGGTCTCCCAACTAGATAATCTCTCTCTCTCACTAACAAGCTCTCATGCAAGGCTAAGACACCCCACTACCTCTCACCAAATTATCAACAATTCCACACTTGTTTAACTTACACCAAAACTATCTAATCTGCTTCAATCCAAACCAGAAAACTAGTAACTAAAAAACTAGCAGATTAGAGAAATAGTGAGTGGTTTTATAAGGGGAGGAGCCTCCATGAAATGGGAGAGAGGGAGATTATCCTCAAGGGAGGTTTCACAAAAGGGGAAAATACCATTTGAGAGGAGGAAAAGTGACCCAAACTGACCCAACAACCAGTTCTAGAATCACCCAAAAGGCCAAATGTTTGAACTAATTCACTAAATCTGGATCGTCACAGGTCATGAACCAGGGATCAGTGATGACATTGGAAGGAAACAATGCATTCAGACCAATCATCGCAATAAATAGCTGAAAGCCTTGTGCTGAGCCCTAAAATTTGACCTTCGCGGGAAACACATGTACGCCTACAATGATGTCGCAATGATATTGTTCATGACACGGGATCGTTGCACATTTTAATGGTTTACTCGCGATGATGCAGAAACTTAGGCAAAAAGGGTCAATCTTCAACATTAGAGGGAAATTGTTTAATCTTCTTGGATGAGTGGGAAGATACAGACATGTTTATCTGATGCATGACACATCGAAGGGACTGAGATGAAGTCAATGACAAATTACTGTGTAACAGATGCCCCCTAAAGCATGAAACCCAAGAGAGTGGGAGGGGTGAAATGCTTTATGAAAACATAACTGAATTGGAACACCACCATGAAGACCCTGCAGGTGCAAGTACAACTGATATCTCTGATAATGAAATACATGTAGTCTAGGCATGGGCACAACCATCCAAAAGACATATGAGACTTGGTCTATGGTATGGACGTAACCACCCAGTCGATAAGATAATTTTAATGATAAATGTATGGCTGCAGCCATCCATAAAGACTCAGGTATGGTCACAACCATCCAATCAAAGAGTCATGCATATAATCACAAACCAATCCGTGTAGCCTGAACATATGTAATCCTTGTCCGAGGTCTTGAAACCTTAACCAATCATAGTATAGTTTCTAGCATGCGAATAGATGTGTTGAATTTGAGCATGATATAAAATTGCTTGAGTACCAGTCAATTATGAAAACCATTAACAAGCGCGAGAGAGATCACCAATAATTCCAATGGTTCTCAAGGTACTGCCAGTACAATCCACTAAGTGTGAAAATGAGTTAAAGTCAAACACTTGTGGAATCACCTAATCAAAGACCAATGATAAAAGTCTGTCGTCATGCATGAAGAACTTTCCATTGAGGCATTCAAGCTCTAAGGTACCAAAAGGGATCTCTAGATCAACCTCCTAGATAATGAGCTAGTGCCGACAGGAAGAGATCTATTGCAGGAGGGCCATAATGTTTCCCCCATCAACAACATGATACAAGGAACAAGTGATAGATGGTGAAGTAGAGAATCAAAGGAGGTAAGGGAGAGAACCATAGAAAGATTATACTCTTGAACATACGGCGACACGACTTCGGAAGGTGGCAACATTTTGGTACCAAGGGATCGGAGGTTTGATGGAGACAACATGGATCAAATGGAATGAGGCAAAATGGCAACCCAAAACCTCAGAAGGCCAATGACGATGGGGATATCCCAACCTGACGAGAAGCAAAGTGTCGATGTTCAAGAGTGACTGGTTGCCATAGATAACCAACATTCTCCCACTTTTTGTTTTCTCTCCATGTTGGGCCACAAGAGAGATTAGTCATTTATCCAGCCCTGCAATGCCCATTGTTTCTCTACACCAAGAGAACTTCTCAGAGCTCACAAATTTTTCAATGCATCTATAGTATTCTTCAAAGTGTCAACCTTTACCAGCAATGCCTTTTTGTCTTCTATCATATCCCTCACAAAGTGATATTGAACATCAATGCGCTTTGTGTTTGAATGATATGCAAGGTTCTTTGCTAATAAAATTGCACTTTGGCTGTCACAATATATCCTTATAGCTTTCTGTACTAACCCCATACTTGAACACAATCTCTGCAACCAAACTGCTCCCTTGCTTGCATGAGTGGCTGCCATTTATTCTGCCTCTATAGCTGATAGTGCCACTACAGATTGTTTCTTACTCATCCAACTGACTGCACCTCCAAATAGGCTAAACACATACCCACTTGTAGATCTTCTCTGATCCAGATCTCCAGCCCAGTCTGCATCAACAAAGCCATGAATATCCAACACTCTATCCAATCCTGGTCTTCCTTGGTAGCACAAACCATAATCACTAGTGCCACGCAAATACCTGAAAACCTGCTTCACTGTTGTCCAATCCTCCTTCCCTAGTTTTGACATAAACCTCCTCAATAGTCCCACTGCATGTGCAATGTCTGGCCTAGTACAGACCATTGCATACATCATGCTACCAACTGCACTTACATATGGAATGACATGTCCTCTTCCTCTTCTTGCATCTTGGGACACTGTTCAGCAAATAACCTCACACCAACAGGAATAGGAACCTTCATTGGTTTACTATCCTGCATATTAAACCTCTACAGTATTGTATCGACATACTTCCTCTGGTTTAACCAGAGCTTCCTCTTTGCCCGATCTCTTTTAATTTCCATGCCCAAAATATAGTTTGCAGCACCAAGATCTTTCATGTCTATTTGGAGGATAATTGGGTCTTCAAATCCTGGATAATTTATTTGTCATTTCCAACCAGCAACGTATCATCCACATACAAGACCAGATAAATAACATGGTCACCAAGTAATTTAAAATACACATAGTGATCTTCTTTGCTTCTGGTGAAGCCAAGTCCCCGTATAAATGTATCAAATTTCTAATACCACATCCTTGGTGATTGTTTTAACCCATACAAAGACTTCTTTAACTTGCATACCATTTCTTTCTTACCCTTCACCGCAAAGCCTTCAGGTTGCTTCATGTATATTTCCTCTTCTAGATCCACGTGAAGAAATGTTGTCTTCACATCCATTTGTTCTACCTCAAAATCAAAAGCAACAGCAACAGATAAAAGTAATCTAATAAAATTTACCTTGGCAATAGGAGAAAAAATATCACCAAAATCAATTCCTGGCACCTTGGAATAACCTTTTTCTACCAACTGAGCTTTGTATTTCTCCACCTTTCCTTCTGCATTTGTCTTCTTCTTGAACACCCATTTGCTGCCAATGGGTTTCCTTCCAGCTAGAAACTCCACCAGATCTCAAGCCTCATTTTTGTGCAAAGATGCCATTTCATCAACCATGGCCTCTTTCCAGAGTTTTCCATCCTCTGAATATATCGCTTCCTTCATAGTTCTAGGCTCATCATCAGTAATATATAAAGAAAAAAATTGAATAGAAAGTAGATGGACTATACCTTTCTGGCTTCCTTCCTTCTCGAACTGATCTTCTGACACCCAGAGTTTGTGGCTCTCATCTTCTGATTCCTCCTCTACTGTAGAGTCATATTCTTCCTCCTTAAGCTGAAACTCTATCTTCTTAGTTTCCTTTGGTTGGACTTCATGTTTAATAACATATTTTACCTCCCTGAACACCACATCTTGGTTGTACACAACCTTCCGTGTAAATAGATTCCAAATCTTATAACCCTTTAAACCATCCTTATACTCAATAAAGATGCACTTTTCAGATTTATTATCCAACTTGGTTCATTTCTCCTTTGGAACATGTACATATGCATCACATCCAAATATCCTCAGATGTGAAAGAGAGGGTTTCTTACCAATCCATACCTCTTGTGGAGTCTTATCCTCCAACGTTGATGAAGGTGACCTATTAACCAGGTAACATGCAGTATCCACCGCCTCTGCCCAAAATTCTTGTCCTAACCCGGCACCACTGAGCATGCTTCTTGTCCTTTCCATCAACGTCTTATTCATTCTTTCTGTAGCTCCATTTTGCTGAGGTGTATATGGAGTAGTCTTATGTCGTGCTATACCACATTTCTTACAGAATTCTTTAGATTCTTTGCTGCAAAACTCTCCACCATTATCTGTCCTCGGCACCTTTATCTTCTTCTCTATCTGATTTTCCACAAGAGTCTTAAATTCTTTAAACCTATCAAAGACTTCAGATTCCTTCTTAATGAAATATATCCATGTATTCCTTGAGAAATCATATATAAATTATACATAGTACACAGAATTACCTAGTGATGGAACCTTCATAGGTCCAAACACATCACTGTGCACAAGTTTTAATATATGTTTCGCCCTCTTACTACCAGAGGGGAAACTCACCCAATTCTACTTCCCATATACATAATTTTCACAAAAATCAAAATCTAGAGAGCTATTACTCATACCTTCTACCATACCTTTACCATGAAATATTTGAAGGCCCTTCTCTCCAATATGTCCAAGCCTTTGATGCCACAACATGGTCTTCTCTCCAAAGACCACTAGATTTTCTGCTCCACTTTCAGGAACCACAAAATTGTTGCACCCATCAACAGCCATGCTACCTTGCAGGTTGTACAGAGTTCCAATCCAAACTCCCCACATCAATACCAGTGCTCCCTGAACCATCTTGTAAGTATCCTTCTCAAACACTGTTTTTACACCTACATCATCCAGCTTGCTAATAGAAATCAGATTTTTGGCTAATGCAGGAATATGCAGAATACCCAGAAGTGTTCTAACCCTTCCATCTTGTAGCTTCAACTTTACTTTTCCACGACCAATGATTCTAGCCATCCTTTCATCCCCCAAGAAGACATCACCACCATCATATTTCTCATACTCGCAAAACCACTCTGTATGGGGAGTGAAGTGAAAGGATGCACCTGAGTCAATCAACCATGCCTCATGATCTACATGTGTACTTGAAGAAGCCAAGTACACATCCCCACCTTCATCTGAGGTGGTTTTTGCCTCTGCAGAAGGAGCATCGTCGTATCCCTTTCCTTTATCAGGAGCTTTAGATTTACAGTCCCTTTTGTAATGCCCTTCCTTTCTGCATTTCTAGCACACCACCTTTACAGGTTTTCCTGGAGATTTAGATCTCCCACTCGATGACTTATTCTTGTTTTTGTTTTGGGATCGTCCTCGTTCAAACAAGGAATCACCATTCTGGCTCTCCATATTTTTTCGTCTTATCTCCTTATGACAAAGTTAACTTTAATAATTTTATAAAAAATTAAAATTAATAATTTTAGTTTTTTCTTTTGGGGCCATTGTAATTAAATAATTAATAAAAATAATATATTAGAGTTTACCTTTGGACCATTAGATTTAAATAATTATTATGAAACAAATATACAATTTACCTAATGTAACAAAATTCTTAGAATAATAGTGATTTGATACTATTTAAATAATATTGGAATGATAATATATATATTTTTAATAAATAAATATGAACGATTATACATGACTATTATGTCTAAATAATAATAAATAAAACATGATTATATAGTTTTTATATTTCAGATATACTCAATTAGTTTTAAAATTTTTTACCTTTGGACCATTAGATTTAAATAATTATTATTAAATAAATACACAATTTACCTAATGGAACAAAATTCGTATAATAATAGTGATTTAATACTATTATTTAAATTTAAATAATATTGGAATGGTAATATATATATAGATTTTTTAATTAAAAAATATGAATGATCATACATAACTATTATGTTTAAATAATTAAAAAATGGATTATATAATTTTTATATTTTAGGGTATTGACCTTTAGATTTAAATAATCATTGTTAATAAATACACAAATTACCTAATATAATAGTGATTTAATACTATTATTTAAATTTAAATAATATTGAATGATAATATTTATATAGATTATTATTAATAGATTTTATATTTTAGATATACTCAAATTAACTAATGAACTCTCTTAATATATGAAATAATAATAATGAATTATAAGTTTTAGCTTTTTCCAAGAATATTAATAATAAAATTAGGGTTTGACTAGGACCTCTGGTCAAAATTAGCCGTTGGCATTATAGCCGTTGGAGTCTCTGCACACTCTATTTAATCAAGCTAAGCCGGATTGGTTCTTCAACTTGTCCTGACGATGAACCACACTGGTTGGTTCGAAACGCGTCGACAAAAGATTGGTTATGTGATTTTGCCGAAGATTTTCTAAACAATGTTATGGATCACAGAAGTCTTAATTCCTTAAGGATGAGACTATTTCATCAAACTGCAAGGCAACTACATTACTACCTATAGCAGTAACCAGACTATCCCACAAATCTGGTAGAGAACACAACAAACTGATGTATTTATCTTCATTTGAAATTTTAAAATCAAAAGGTGCTAACTGGCTTACGAAAGTATTAAATGTGTTCAGATGCTCTGTCACCGAGTCTCCATCTTTCATCCTCAGGTTATACAACTTTTTCTGCAGGAACAATTTATTCACCAAAGACTTAGATTGGCACAAAGTCTCTAACTTTTCCCACAAAACCTTTGTCATATCTTCCCCTGATACATTCAACAATACTAAATTTGAGACACACAATCGTATTATACTCTTTGCCTTCCGATCCAACTTCTTCCATTCTTCATCAGACACTCCCATTTTTTTAGTACCCAAATCTACCATGATCAACTGATCTTTATCCACCAACAAATCCTCCATCTTTAGTTTCCACAAGTCAAAACTCTGACCATTAAATTTCTCGATCTCTATCTTTCCACTCCTCACCATCTTCTTTCACCACCAGAATCGATCTCGCAGATCTCCCACTAAATAGGGTCTACCATAGGCTCGAGCGAAACCCCTCAACAACAAAGGCGTCCCCTTGAAGCCAAAACTGCTTTGATACCAAATGCAGGTTTTAACCCCGTACAAAAATTACCTGCATACGAATTCTAAAACACTGAAAATAAACAATGCGAGACCATAACACATAAAACACATACACAGAGATTTTCCCCTGAATCCCAAAACTAGGACTACCAGCTTGATTTTTCATTATGTTCCTTTCAATGTTATAATATGTAGTTATACATGCCAAAGCATCCAATACCATGGACCAAAAACCATCGCGCCCAATACCATGGACCGAAAACCATCACATCCAAAAACATGTACGAAAATCATGCACAAAACCATAGGTGGGTCCACCCATCCTAATATACCCCATTTGTGCACTCTTTAGATATCAAGCAAGAAAGAACAAACAATATCAATGGTACCAAAGAGGATCAGCAACATGGTACCAAATATGATCGGCAATGGGACAACCACTACGAAAAGTAGGAGGTTGGATGATAACCACTGGGATTCCCCCTGAAGAACCACTACAGCTGGTGGCCCCAATTAACATTAGGCAAAGTTCCCTTTCACCCTAACCAAATGATGGACACCCCCTATCGGCTGCGAGTAATGTCAGCCCCCTCAGGCCCACTCATTCATCACCAAACGGGTGGCACCACAACAAATGAGGCAAGGCAGTCCCCTGGCTCCCTAACATCATCCGTGAATCTGGAAACTTGTTGGTATCCCAGTGATCAGAGATGGACACCCCATCTATATGGGTTGGGAGACCGTGCCTAGTAGCCCCTGAAGGCCCACTCGGTGATATACAGGTGGTAACCTTAATAGCTCTAGCAAGGTTGCCTTGCTCCCTAACATCATCCGTGAATCTATTGGTATCCTACGCCTAAACTGTGATGGTATCCTAGCAAGGATGGTTCATCTTGGTTCCTACAAGGCATGGTGTTCCTGAGTTTTATGGCATCTCAAGAATGAAATTGGTTACACTCGTATGCAGCTCACTCAATGCAAGCAATACTTAGCTTGAAGCGATATTGAGACGTCAACCATTGGGTGCAATGAATAGTATGCCACACCTTTAAAAATGGCCTCAACGCCCCTATGCCTTACCCTGGAATAACTGAGGCACTGAGTCAAGGTGGGCTATCATTAACGAGGGACTCTCCCCCAGCTGCATAGTTAAGTGACAATGTGTTGGGTGCCCGAGTTAACCAAACTAAGCTTTGTGCCTTAACTGGTGTTCCATCTAAGAGGTCTAGAGGTTGTTTAATGGGTTTTGATCCTTTTTCTATACCCACCCTACATTCTTTTTGGTCGGGCCTATTGACTGCTTACTGGTACTACCCTTTTCTATACCCGCCCTACGCTCGATTTGGTTGGTCTTTCTCTCCTTCTAGAGGGAGGAGGTGAAGTTAGGAGTTTTTGGTCAAGGTTAAGGGATACAAGGTGATTTTAGGAGTTTTTGGTCAAGGTTAAGGGATACAAGGTTGGGTGGTTCAAGGAGAAGAGGGGCCCATTAATGGGACTCGTATTAGGATACCCCCTCTAGGCCAAATGCTCAAGGGTCAAGGAGGGGCCCCATCAAGGATGGGTGTCCCATCAAGGTGGGCCAAAGGATCAAGGCTCAAGGTGGAGTTGGGGCCCCATAAATTTCCCTTCGGGCAAGACCACTGAGAAGGATGGGTCACCCATCAATGAATAAGGAGCTTGCTTGAAGGGAAATTTATGGGGCCCCAACCCCAACTTAAGCCTTGAACCTTCGGCCCACCTTGATGGGACACCCATCCTTGATGGGGCCCCTCCTTAACCCTTGAGCCTTTGGCCTATAGTAGGTCTCCTGATGCGTGTCCCATTGATGGGTCCCTCCACTCCTTGAACCACCCAACCTTGTATCCCTTAACCTTGACCAAAAACTCCTAACATCACCTCCTCCCTTTGGAGGGAGAGAAAGGCTAACCAAATCGAGCATAGGGTGGGTATAGAAAAGGGTAGTACCAGTAAGCAGTCAGCAGGACTGACCAAAAAGAGTGTAGGGTGGGTATAGAAAAAGGATCAGAACCCATTAAACAACCTCTGGACCTCTTAGATGGAACACCTGCTAAGGCACAAAGCCTAGTTTGGCTAACCCAGGCACCTAGCACATTGTCACTTAACTATGCAGCTGGGGGAGAGTCCCTCATTAATGATAGCCCACCTTGACTCAGTGCCTTAGTGATTCCAGGGCAAGGCATAGGGGTGTTGAGGCCCTTTTTAAAGGTGTGGTGTACTATTCTTTGCACCCAATGGCTGATGGCTCAGTATTTCTTCAAGCTTAGTATTGCTTGCATTGAGTGAGCTACATACGAGTATAACCAATTTCATTCCTGAGATGGTGTCAAACTCAGGAACACTATGCCTTCTAGGAACCAAGATGAACCATCCTCACTAGGATACCATCACAGGTTAGGCATAGGATACCAACATATTCATGGATGATGTTAGGGAGCAAGGTAGCCTTGCTGGAGCTATTAAGGTTACCACTAGTATATCACCAAGTGGGCCTCCAGGGGCTACCAGGTAGAGTCTCCTAGCCCATATATATTGGGTGTCCATCTCTGATCGCTAGGATACCAACAAGTTCCCAGATTCACGGATGATCTTAGGGAGCCAGGGGAATGCCTTGTCTCATTCGTTGTGGTGCCACCCATTTGGTGACGAACGAGTGGGCCTGAGAGGGCTGACATTACTCGTAGCCCATAGGGGGTGTCCATCATTTGGTTAGGGTGAAAGGGAACCTTGCCTGATGTTAATTGGGGCCACCAGTTGTAGTGGTCCATCAGGGGGAATCCCAGTGGTTATCACCCAACCTCCTACTTTTGGTAGTGGTTTTCCCATTGCCGATCCTCTTTGGTACCATGTTGTCTATCCTCTTTGGTACCATTGATATTGTTTGTTCTTTCTTGCTTGATATCTAAAGAGTGCACGAGTGGGGTTATGTGTACACCTCAAACCCCCTGTGACCCCCCCTTGCTAAATAATCGGTGCAACGAAGGGTGGCTACGCCCCTCCTCTAACCCCCAGTTAACTACAAGGGCTAGTCATGGAAAGAATATAACACAACCCAACATTGTCAATGCATTAGTTAATGTGTTTAAACTTCTTGGAATGTGTTGATATGTGATAAAATCAAAATTTCTTTCCAATAATCTAGCACACAAATACAACCTTAAAATTTGAGGGTTTCTGATGGAATAACGTTTGTTAAGTTGGAGAACAACAAGTTGAGAATCCAGATTCACAACCAATGCATGAATATCGAGGCCCCTTTTTGCAAAACACGTTTCACAATATAAGGCCCATGCCACATAGGCTCAAATTTGCCTGCCCTCAGCTTATCATTTGCTTGATCATAGAGCAGGACTAAGTCTCTCTCGATGAAAGAATGGGTGGTAACAGTTTGATCAAAGTGAGTTTTGACTCTCTTCTTCTGCGCTTCAATAATTAGAGAGGCAAGTTGATGGGTCACGTCTAGATGCTCTAGGTAAAGAAGGCGTTCTTCTACTGGAGTGGTATTGGGGAGAAATTTGACAGCTAATTTAAGAGACAGGATCTCGCATTCAATCAGAAGGGTAGCCTCCATACTATAAACAAGTTGAAACAGGATGAATCTAGTGGCATCCTTCACTGAAATACGGTAGGCCCATAAGGTGGAAAACAACATCAAATTCCAGTTATACTTGCGCATACCAATGGTATGCTAAAGCATCATGACCAACATCTTGTTGACATCTTCTACTTGGCCATTGGCTTGAGGATAATACAGCGTCATACTATCATGATGCAAGCCTAGCTGGGTTGTTAACTCAGTCATCATATGACCATGGAAATGAGAACCATGATCAATGACAATAGCCTAAGTGACGCAAAATCGAGAAATTACATGATTGAATAAAAATTCAGCTGCTATCTTACCATCATTAGATAAGGTAGGCATCACCTCGGCCCATTTTGTAAAATAATCAACAGCAACGATGATATACCCATGCCCCCCAGTCGAGTCAAGGTTATAGGTAATATAATCAATGCCCCATTTGGCAAAAGGGCCGATGGTAATGACACGGTGTAGAGGAGAGGGAGGCGCATGCATCGTCCATTGGTAAATTTGGCATGCATGACATGAATGGATGACGAGAATGCAATCCTTAAAAATAGATGGCTAAAAATAACCAGCATGGAGGATCTTTTGGGTAGTAGCGTAATCGGACATATGACCACCACAGGCGCCGGAGTGGCAATCATTCAAGTCTCGTTCGACTTCCTCGAACGTTAAACAACGACAGAGAACAGAATCAACACCGACACAGTATAGGGTGTCCTCAATAATGCGATAAGGCTGAGAATGATGGCGAATACGTCACCAAGCATCCTTGGACAAAATAGGACAAAAGGAGGACGTTTGAAGGTAGACAATAATATCCCCATACCAGGGATTAAGGGTGCTGATCAAGAAAAGAGTATCATCCGGAATGTGATCCTCTAACTGAGAGGGTGTGATAGCAAATGGCAGTGAGTAAAGCAATACAGCGAAGACAAGGGTTTTCTTAGACTTGGCCATAGTAAACTCCAAATCAAATTCTTGGAGGATAACAATCCATTTTGACTATTTGCCCCCCAGCAACTAACGCAACAAGATGTACATCATTTGGTTGCAATCATAAATCACTATTGTCATAAACAACAAGATATAGTGACGGAAATGTTCGACATCATCAACGGCTACCAAAGCAAGCTTCTCAACATAAGCATATCAAGTTTCCATGTCAAGTAAATTGCAACTGAGATAATAGACAACATGCTTGGCACCACCATCATCATCTTGAACCAAAACCATGCCAATTGTGCTATCTTCAGCAACTAGATAAAGAGTATACTTTCCATGATAATCAGGCGGACATAACAAAGGAGCATAGACAAGAATTGTCTTGAGTTGATTGAATGACTCTTGTGCAGCGGCATCCCAAACAAAGGAGGTGTCTCGCTTCAACAACTATGTATAGCCTTTAGCAATTTCAGCGTAGTTTGGAATAAAATGGTATAAAAAATTTGCTTTACCCTGCAAACTCTACAAATTCTACAAAGAAGCAGGGGGAGGGAGATTCAAAATGACTACAACCTTGAGGGGATCCAGATAGATGCCCTCTTTAGATATTACAAACCAAAGAAGTCTGCTAGATTTGACACAAAAGACACATTTATGTGGATTAAGATGGATACGGTAGTGGCGACAACGAAGAAATATTTTGCGAAGATGATTTGGATGGTCATGGCACTTTGTTGAATGAGCCAAAAGGTCATCCAGGTAAGGTTGCACAATGTGACGAATATCATGAAATGCATAGGACATTGTGCACTGGAAGGTGGCATCAAAATTTTTGAGACCAAAAGGGAGCTTTTTATAGGAAAAGGTACCCAATGGACAGATAAACGAAGTTTGGTGTTGATCCGTAGGCGATATATTGATCTGGTTGTAACCAGAAAATCCATACATAAACGAATAAATTTCACTCCTAGGAAAATCGTCAATGAGCTGGTCAATGAAAGGCGTAGAATAATTATCTTTGGGACAGGCACAATTTATGTCGCAATAATCAACACAAACCCTAATAGTGCCCTATTTCTTGGTGACAGGGACAATATTAGAAACCCAATCAATGAGCAAGATAGGGTAAATAAACCCAGCCTTGAGAAGTTTTTCAATTTCTGCTTTAATAGTAGCAGCCTTTCGCGGGTGCACAAGGCACAAACATTGTCGAACAGGTTTAGCCCTAGGATAGGTAGGGATTTCATGCACCATGATACTATGATCAATGCCAGGCATTTGTTCATATGACCAAGCGAAAACATCACAAAATTCTCTGAAAAGATCAGTATATAATTGAATCTCCTTTGGAGTGCAAGTGATCCCAATATGTATGTTCTCGACAATCCATGGTTTGATGGAGATGTCGATAGGCATGGTTTGCGTAATGTTCCCCATATTGCCTTTAGAGAAAAAATCATGGATTTGAATAGGCATCTGAAGGGGTTGAGAGGGGACACAAGAAACAAAATTCTCAAGACAAGTAGTCATAGCCCTATGGTCAGGGAGAAACGAGGAACGATGGTGATGATCAAACGAGGGAGGCTTCTCAAAAGACATAGTCTCTATAATGGCTTCATCAGAACGAAAAATTTCCTGTAGCGAATCTCAAGAAGCGTTGTCTCCAAGCCAAGGGGATTACACATAAGTGTCGAGAGTCGTGCTCAAAAGAGAAGGTTCAGAAGAGGAAGCCAATGCAAAAACAATTTCAACATAGTTGAGCTCGACAAGACTCAACGGCATGACATCGCCCCAAGATTCTACCTAATCAATGGGAGGAAGGACCCAAGGATCAAAACACAGAGAAATCATATTGATGGGAGCGACGTTAGGAGGTGGGAGTGAAAAAACACCCATAAGGGTTGGATCCTTAAAATGTCCAGCACCCACACTCTCATATGCAACAGAGTTATGCTCCACAAAAGGAACGTTGCCATCAAAGGAAGAAGAAGAGAAGAAGGACAATTGGTATACCGTGACAATTTTCTCTTGATGGGGAAAACAAGGCACACAAAAGAGGGATGAGGCCATAGCTCACATGGCATACATCCAATGTCGACCTAAGAGGAGGTTGTAGGTCAAATTTGCATCGACATCTTCGACCTCAATCGTCTTCCCTTCCAAAGTAATAGGTAGACGCGGGAGGATACCAAAAGGACGGGAATCTATTCCATCGAAGGCTTCCAAGGTGTTCATAGATTGACTCAATGTCGGGGAACCAATAGCCTTCCAACAAGCAACAGACAGGATTCAAGTGGAGGCGCCCTCATCAACAATGATACGATGAATGTTCCTAGAGTTAATGATGACCTGAATTAGGAAGGCAATTTGATGAGGCAATCTGGGTACATGATTATCGAGATCAAAAGTGATCAAATCCAAATCAGTCAGGTCAATGCCACTGATGGCTGATAGTAGAGACTTCCTCTGGAAGAGACAACTCTAGAGGACCTCCAATGTGAACATAGCAGAAGGGGCTTGGGCTAGGTCTTCAACAATGATGTAGTGCTACATGGCACGAGCATTGGGGTTGTAGGAATACTTCCAAAGCACACCTTTGGGATGAGAAATGACCGACTCAGTACTAGGTCGTTCAATATGGAGAGGACCAATGCTAGAAGGAGGAACACTCGAAGGATTTTTAGGTTCCTTCCCGACAGGCGTAGGTTATTCCTTTGATCGCATACTAATATGGACAAGAATATTTCCCGCCATAAAAACTTGGTGTTAGGTCCCTATAGTACTAGTGATTACCCCATTACTATTGTAGTTGTATCCCTTATTAATATTTTTGTGCCCCTATTGTCCCCATATTGTTATTATTGTGCCCCATAAAATCCCTCTATTGTTATTTTTGTGCCTTTATATTATTATTGTTAGGTCGGCTGGGTTATATTGTGACTCCTTAGTCTCCTATATATAGAAAGGGGTTTTTGTCATTTGAATCATCAAAGAATCATTCATTTGTGTAATGTAAAGGAGGTTGCCCCCTCGAAGAGGCTGAATTCTAAGGCGTTGATCTATATTTTATATCTTTTTGTGGGCTGGTTTCATAAAATTTGGTATCATAGCTTTGGGTTCTAGGGTTTCGCTGCTCCAAATAGGTCATCGTGGCATTTTCACTATAACTTTTTTTTCTGCGACATTTCAAAAGGTAAAAAAACAAAACCCATTTGAGATGAAATTGTATTGAACCTCGGATCTGAAATTCAGAGTTTTTCGCGCTATATTTGCAGAGATATGATCTGAGGAAGTTGGTCTTTTTGCAGACTCCTGAATTACATTCCAAACAGGTGACCTAGGGAAAATCATCATAACTTTATCTCTGAGCATCGGATTGAAATTTCGTAAGAAGGTATAGAAATAGGGCAGACTGTAATTTCTTGTATTTATTGTTTAGATCCAAATGTCGAAATAGGAACATGTGGCATGTTGTACAAGTTCGATCTACTGAACTAGTCTATAATCAGGTAACTATGGGAAATTTGGCATAACTCTTCCTTGGAGAATCCAATTGGGATCATACCAGTGGCATTGGAAAGAGGACACAGAGGGCTACTATAGGCTACAATTTCAAAACTGGATGATCTGAAATTACAGAGATACATCAAAGGCAATATTGAGCTCCTACAAAGTGAAAAAAGGTGTGTATATTTTTAAAAAAAATTATTAAGCTTGGTTTGAAAAATTATTTTGAAGGAATTCAAAGGGAATATTAGAGCATTATTATCGATAACTGATGCCCCAAGGAAAGAAAATTCAAACACCTATTAAAAAAACCTGAAAGCTCTAGCATGATTGATGAAGAAGAGAAAGAAATGCTACATGATATATCAAAATTACAAGACCAAGTGCAACAAATTTCACTCTCACAAAAGCTAACAAAAGCTAAGATAAATGGCGTGGAATCTAAGATAAAGGGTGTGGAAGCTAAGATTGATGATTTGAAGATAGATTTGAAGACATATTTGACAAATTTTCTTCAAGAAATACTTACTAATGGTGAAAGGGTAGTAAAGGAAACTCATGATGCGAACAAAAGAAATGATAATCATGATTTCATAGACTCTAATGTTGGATCGAAGACCCACCATATTCCAAAAATTGATATGAGGAAGTTTGATGGCAAGGATCCCACAACATGGATATTACAGATGGAGAAATTTTTTGATCTCAATAATGTGAAAAACACACAAAAGGTACATATTGCAACTATATATTTGAAACCAAATCAGTTTGTATGGTATCAATGGCTTTGCTCTCATAAACAAATTATCACTTGGGCAATTTTTACGGAAGAATTGACAGCACATTATGAGGATACAAAAAGCAACACATTTTTTAGCCAATTGATAAGTCTCAAACAAAAAGGTTCAATAATGGAGCACATTGAGGAGTTCCAAAAACTGAACATAAGGGTAAAAAATATTTCAGAGGAGCATAGGATTAATGTGTTCATAGGGACTTTAAAGGATAATATCCAACATTATGTTCGCCTTTGGGAACTTGATTCATTAGAGAAGGCATTGAGGTTAGCAAGAAAAATGGAAAGCAAAATTATGGCAACCAGGAAGCACACCACTCACAACTATAAATATGGAAGTCTTTTTTCCCCTAGTCTTCCACAACCTATAAGGTTGACACCACAAAAATTGGAAGAAAAAAGAGCAAAAGGGCTTTGTTACAGTTGTGATAGCAAATACACTGAAGGTCATAAGTGTGCTAAGGAGAAATTATTCTACATAGATTTTGAAGAGGAAGAAGAAAAGGAGCAAGAAAGGTCAAAAGAAGAGGATATACTCCAAGAACAAAGCCTAGATAAAGAAGAAATGAATCCGACCATATCTTGTAACGCATTGGCTGGAATTACCACTCCTTAAACCATCAAGAAAGAAGGACAAATCAAGAAGAAAAAGGTAATAGTGTTTATTGATTCTAGAAGTACCCACAATTTTATTCATTGTAAGGTAGAAAAAGAATTGAATTACTTCCTATATCCAACACCAGATTGTCAAGTGATGGTTGCAAATGGAGGAACAATAAATTTCTCTGGAAAGTGCCATAATATCAAGCTATCCATGGGAGAATATGTATTGACTAGCCCAATTCTTTCCATTCCAATGGGAGGTGCTGATGTTGTACTAGGAGTCCAATGGCTACAATCCTTGGGTACAATAGCTTTTAATTTTCAATAACTTTTCATGAAATTTTCTACGGAAGGAAAGGAAGTTGAATTAAGGGGTATTGCAGGGAAACTAGGAAAGATAATCAGCCCTAATGGTATGACAAAGCTTCTAAAAAAGGAATAAAGAGGTGTGATTTCACAATTATGTTCACTAGATGTTTCCACATCGAAATCATCTATTTCTCCATATCTCCAAAAAGTCTTGGAAAATCATTCATAGGTATTTTAGACTCCCAAAGGTCTCCCACCTATTCGTGATCATGATCATGCTATTCATCTGATTCCAAGAAGTGTTCCTCCAAACATTAGGCTGTACAGATATCCCTATGCCCAAAAGAGTGAAATTGAACGTATGGTTGCAGAAATGCTAGAGGCTAGTATAATTCAGCCTAGTCAAAGTTCTTTCTCTGCTCCAGTAGTATTGGTGCACAAGAAGGATGGATCATGGCGCATGTGTCTGGATTATAGGGAGCTCAACAAGCTTACTATTAAAGATAAGTTTGCCATTCATGTCATTGATGAATTACTGGATGAATTGCATGGATCAATTTACTTCACCAAGTTGGATCTTCGTTCAGGATATCATCAAATCAGAATGAAGACTAAAGACATTGTGAAAACAACATTTAGAACTCATGAGGGTCATAATGAATTTTTGGTCATGCCTTTTGGCCTTACCAATGCACCTTCTACATTTCAAGGTTTGATCAAACCCTTCCTTATAAAATTTGTGTTAGTATCTTTTAATGATATACTAATCTACAGCAAGTCTTGGAAGGATCATGTTGAACATGTTGACAGGGTGCTACAACTATTGGAGGAGAAACAATTATATTCAAAAAGATCCAAATGTTTCTTTGGAGTACAAGAGGTGGAATATCTGGTTCATATTGTATCTCATGAAGGAGTTAAGTTAGACCCTAGAAAAATTAAAGCCATTAAGGAATGGAAAATCCCCACATCCATAAAGTGTCTCCGAGGATTTCTGGGGTTGATAGGGTATTATTGCAAGTTTGTTAAGAATTATGGGGAATAGCAGCACCTCTAACAATATTACTGAAGAAAGATGCATTTTCATCGACTCCAAAAGCAACAAAGGCCTTCGAACAACTTAAAGAGGAAATGTGCCAAGAACTGGTCTTAGCTACACTGAACTTCAAAAAAACCTTTATTGTGGAATGTGATGCTTCAGGAAATGGAATTAGTGTTGTTTTAATGCAAGAGGAAAGACCCATTGCTTTTAAAAGTCATCCAATCAAGGGAAAGTTTTTACACAAAGCCATTTATGAGAAGACATGGCGACCCTACCTAATGGGAAGACACTTCAAGGTAAAAACTGATCATGATAGCCTTAAATACTTTTTAGAACAAATATTATCCTCTAAAGAGCAACAAAATTGGGCCACAAAGATGTTGGGTTATGACTTTGAAATCATCTACAAAGAAAGGCTCTCAAGAAAGGATGAGGATGTGGAAGCATTGTTGTGCACCATTTCTATTATCCAACCAGATTGGGTAAACAAAGCAAGGGAGGAATGGAAGAATGATGAAGAAGTGTGGGAACTTATTCGAAAGTTACAACAAGATTCCAGTACATCTGATACATTTAGTTGGCAAAATGATTCGTTATGGTACAAAGATCGCTTATACCTCTGTAAGAATTCCCAACTCAAACAAAAGATTCTTATGGAATTGCACACTTCTCCCTTAGGAGGGCACTCAGGATTTTTAAAAACTTACCACAGGTTTAAGAAGGAATTTTTTTGGATGGCCTTAAATCGGATATTCAAAAGTTTGTGGCAGAATGTTTGGTTTTCCAACAAAATAAAGTTGAAACAATTAATACCCCGGGTCTATTACAACCTTTATCCATTCCAAGCCAACGTTGGGAGGAGGTTTCAATCGATTTTATCACAGGTTTACCCAAGTTTGAGGGAAAGAGTGTTATCATGGTGGTAGTTGACAGAATTACCAAGTTCTTTTGTGCATTATCACATCCATTTAAAGCCAGTACAGTTTCTAGTGCATTTATGGAAACAATTCAAAAGCTACATGGAAACCCAAGATTATTGTAAGGGACAGAGATCCCATTTTCACCGGAAATTTTTGGACATAATTATTTTCTTGTCTCAGTACTCAGTTAGCTCATAGCTCATCTTATCATCCTCAATCTGATGGGAAAAATAAGATAGTAAACAAATGTTTGGAAGGATATATTTGTTGCTTTGTATCCAATAAACAGACATAATGGGTCAAATGGTTGCCTCTAGCTGAATGGTGGTATAACACTTCCTTCCATACAGAAACAAAAATGACTCCATTTATGGCACTTTATGGATATTAGCCACCATCCATCACATCATATTTGAGAGAAAATTCTAAGTTTCAAGCAGTGGAACATCACATCGAGCATCAACAACAAGTCCTCCAACTCTTAAAGGATAACCTCATGTTAGCGCATAATAGAATGAAACAACAGGCAGATCAACATCACAGCAAAAGAAGTTTTGATGTAGGTGATTGGGTATTCCTATGGCTACAACCATATAAAAAAATGTCCCTCAAGCAAGCTAAGAAGGATAATAAATTATCACCAAAGTATAATGGTCTATACAAGGTGTTGCAAAAGATTGGTACTATGGCATACAAATTGAAGCTTCCTGCAACTTCTTGAGTGCACCTAGTTTTCCATGTTTCACGTTTAAAGAAGGTTATAGGCAGCAAGCTCCCAACTCAAACAATATTGTCAGAACTTGAAGAGGAAGGAAAAATTATATTGGAACCAGAAGCAATCACAGAAACAAGAACTCGATAGCTATGAAATCGATCAATTTCAGAGTATCTCATCAAGTGGAAGAACTTATCCGCTGAAGATTCCACGTGGGAGGATGAGAATTTTATACAAAAGCATCTAGAACTACTCAAGCGTGGAGGACAACACATTTTTTGAAGGAGAGGAGCATGTTAGGTCCCTATAATACTAGTGATTACCCCATTACTATTGTAGTTGTATCCCTTATTAATATTGTTGTGCCCCTATTGTCCCCATATTGTTATTACTATGCCCCATATAATCCCTCTATTGATATTTTTGTGCCTTTATATTATTATTGTTAGGTCAGCTGGGTTATATTGTGACTCCTTAGACTCCTATATATAGAAAGGAGTTTTTGTCATTTGAATCATCAAAGAATCATTCATTTGTGTAACGTAAAGGAGGTTGCCCCCTCGAAGAGGCTGAATTCTAAGGCATTGATCTATCTTTTCTATCTTTTTGTGAGATCGTTTCATAACATTTGGGAACCGAAAGTGGAAGAAGATTGAGGTCGATCAGCCACCATTTGAGTCTATTGTGAGGGAAAGGGCTCTTTGAGCATAGCAAGAGTCCCAAGGGCGCCTTTAAGCAAACAATTAACTTTAGACTGTCGAGGATAGTCTTTTGTATAGTGATCCTCGCCGCAAATGAGAAAAGGATACTTAGGTTTGCGTTTGGCACCTTCTTCGGCCTAAGGCTTAGGAGGATCCTGCTAAGGATACTGCTTTGGTTGATCAGCTTTATTTTCCCTTTACCCTTTTTATTACCTTTCTAAGTTTTATCTGCTGGGGTGGACTAGATGGCATTAACTTCGAAAGTGTTACCAGAATTGGATGGGGCCTGAGAAGCAATGTCAGTTGGAGCAGAAGGTTTTTGCTTCACCGAGTTCGTGGAAGACTTTCAAGAGGAAGAACTAACGAAACTGATGGCACCGTCAATAGATGGTGTTGATGAAGCCTTGGAAGTTCCGAGTCACAGAGTGTCAGGAAAATAATCATATAGCGTACCAGATCGGGAATACACAAAATCAAGATACTGAGCACGCACAATAACTTGCTCTTCAGTAACACATGCCCCCATGGCAATGTCTTGGGCTATCAGACCGACAAACAATTTTGTGAACCCATCAGTCAGAAGCTGAGGGATCCATAACTTAATTAAATGACAACGCCTCCTCCATTCATGAATATGATCAAAAATGTGCATTACTGTGTTCTGTTTCAAAGACGTTAGGAGATGCGTGCCCATTTCATAATGAATCTGTAACTGAAAATTAGTTAAAAATGCCATAGCAAGCGAATTAAAGTCTTAGAAAGTTCCATGAGCTAACTCAATATACCATTTCGGAGCAGAGCCAGTGAGAGTTTGTTGAAAAAGATGAAGCCGGATAGAATCATTAAGCGTTGAATTAAATGAACACCATAAGTGATAGGTCATGACATGAGCTTGAGGATCTTCTCCAGCTTTACTGTCGAATTTAGGACATTCACCAGGAATCTTAGTCAAAATACATGGCCAATATGGATTATGAAGAATAGGATCATTTGTCAACTTGGACACGCTAGGTAGTTCTAGAGTTTCTAAGAAAAGTAATTGAGGGTTGAAGGACATCTAAGGTTGTTGATAAGAGCTAGTGTTAGGTTCCATCCAACGCCTTGTTGGCCCCATTGGTTTGGTCCAAATATATTGGGTTTGTAAGGATTTTGGCCATAGGGATTAGAAGTATAATTGGATGGTTGACCCAGGTCTGGACCACCAGCAACCCATTGATTACCAACCTGACCAACAAGGGCAGCATACGGCTGCTAAAAATTTTGATAGGGATTGACCTATGGTTGTTGATAATTTTGATACGAGGCAATTTGAGGCCACCCTGGGGTTTTTGGAGGTTTTGAGGTCCATATTGTAGCTGAGCACCAAACTATGTCTGGGGCCTAGACTACATCTGATAAGCAGATTGGTTTTGAAAACCAACTTGAGGTTGGGGCCCAGTTTTTGTCTAGAATCCAGCGTGAGTTTGGAAACTGAGTGGATCTTGAGAAGCAACAAGCATTTAAGCACCCAGTTGACTAGGCGAGGGATTAACCTAACCAGACAGATTTCCTTGTGGAAACTAAGATTGACCCATTGAGACTGAGGTGAACCCATTTTCCTAAAAGGCTGAGCTTGCTGGGTGATGAGGTGACCTTGCGGAACTGAAGGCTGGCTTGACTGACTACAGGGGTGAGCTGTCTAAACAGTAGGTTGACCTTGTGGATTTGGAGGTTGATTTACATGTCCAGAATTTTGACTGAGCTGGACAGTAGGTTGCCCTTGCTGAAATGGAGGCTGGCCTACTTGCCCAGAGGATTGGCTAGACTGAACAATAGGTTGGCCTTGCTGGATCTAAGGCTGACCTACTTGTCCAGAAGGATGACCTTGTTGGATACTGGATTGGCCTTGTTGGACATAAGGCTGACCCAGTTGACTAGAAGGCTGCCCAAAGTAAGTGAAAGAGGAACCGGTGAAGGCCGAAGGTTGTCCCTATAAGGGTTGTCCTTGTGGGCCAGCAGGTTTCACTAGATAAGGTTTCCCTTGATACTGCTGCCCGTAAGAGGGCTGACCTTGGTAAGAGGGATTTTGAAAAGCTTAAGGTTGTACTTGGCCACCATGACAACTAGTAGGACCCCAAGAAATAGATAAGGGAACCGAAACCTCAACCGCAAGTTGAGATGGGAAGGATCCAGGGTGATAAATATGAGCTCCTCGAGAATCATAATAATGAAATGGATTCTGCAGATCCGGATTCTGAAAAGCATACATGTACTGGTCATACGTCCACCCTATCAGAATGGAACCATAAGAAGGCAGAACACTACTGGTGGGGTTAACATCTCCAGATGCTGATGCTGAAGGACCACCACTAGTAGGACTAACTAAAGGTCCAGAAATAGTGGTCACCACCAAGGATACAACGACAGCACTAACAACAGGAGCTGAAGAAGCCACACAAATGGTAGGTATCGTGGGGACATAGGTGATAGTAACATTGTGAATCTGAGGTGTAAAAGGTTCTGAGGTTGAAGCTACAGAACGAGACCACATGGAACTTGATGGGGGAGACCTGGAACTCATGATATCAGTCAAAGAATTATAGCGTAACGGAAACGTGATACCAAGAGGGGTAACACGGAAAGGTGAAGTTTTCATAGGCATAAGGATTTCGCCACTTGCCATAAAGGTTTCTTCACTAGAGACGGGGTTCATCTCATCCATGTTAGAAGAAGACATTGGGGTCGAAACACCAAAAGGAGTAGTGGGAAAGTCCTCTTCGGAAGGTTCCCAAATAGGGTTCCAATTAATACCATGGAACTCCTCTTCCAAGGCATGAGAATTAAGTGGTTAGATACTCAAAATGACGAGAAGAGTATCACTAACAACCGGTACCTCAGAAGTGGCAGAAGATGCATAGCCTTGGTCACTTGGTACGAGAGACGGGATCGGTGATTCTGCCAGGATGAGTTAACTCAAAAATCCTAGGAGAAGATAAACGAGCAAGGAAAACAACCCAATGAAACACAATTAAGACAAACCAGGAAAATGTGAACGTGGTCAAACAAATTTTATGACACTGGAACAAAACTTGACCTTTTCATGTTTAAAGAGTTGAGAAAAGAATAAAAGATGACTCTAGTTGTCTTTGAATATTTAATGAGCCTAAAAGGACAAGTGCTCAAATGGACCTTTTTTTTAAGGAATCAAAAAGGAACAGAAGTGACTACTCTGGGGAAACTAGGCAAAGGGTCTACTAAACAAAACCGTAAAACTACATATACACCTTGGTAATCAAATGAAAGAGAAATGACCAAGGATTTTTCGTATGACAGTTAATCTTCCTTAATGTTGTGTTCGTTCTGTTATGGTTTGTAAGGTGGTAGACAAGGCTTCCTATGGATGTAGGATGATAGCCTAGTGGGGTCTCCCAATATATACATGACGGTACGGGGAGCACAAGTCCATACTAGCAGCTGTTGAGTCACAGAAGGAGGAATCACCCAACCTTACATGAAAACAATAGTGACTAGGTTTAATGATGCCAAAGCACGTCTCTAGCCTAGACCTCTAAATAATGAACATTAAGTTCCAATGCATTGTTAAGTTTATTCAGTTAATTTTAAATTTTATCTTGAATTAGGTTTCAATTTCCAAGCCCTAGCATATGTATATCAAACACCTAGGATGCAACTAGAATGAGTAAAGCATCATTTTTTTCGATGAACACCTACTTAAAGAAGGGTAAAGAGTTCATTCCTAAGTAAACACAAAACCAAGACAAGCAAATGCAGGCACTAAGAACCACAATGCATCAAATCACAAATCCTATAGTGCTTCGATACTACTAATGAGAGATTTGAAGTTGGATTTTCAATTTCTTGAATGTGAAAATTTGAAATGCACATATACTTTCACTTTCGTATATCTAATGAATGCAATCCCTTAATTTGTTTTTTTTTGAATTTAAAGAGACAAACAAGCAAGTGTAGACTGCTCAATCCAAACAATTGTGATCTATGCTTGGTAGTGAAGAAATCAAATCAATATAAAAAATTGGTTCAATAATTGACACTAAAATTCAACCAGCAAGAGAAACAAGTAGCAAAAGCTTCAAGCAAATCAATAATATGGTTGCAGACGAACCTTGGATAGACAAGCAACCCACCTAAATGGTCTGAAACACTAAAAAGAGCTAGGTCACAGGGCTAAAAAGATCAGATTCACTCAAATTAAAGCAATGAGAAACAAACCTTAACCAAAGCAATCAACACAGGTTGATGGGAGACAAAAAACAGTAGGAGATAGGAAAGACTGATGGTTTCAGGAGGTGAAGTTGTAGAAAACAACTTACACAGGAATCGTCGCGGGCTTATAACAAGAAACTTGTGACAATGAGGCAATCGTTGCAAGTGTAAAGGCAGCAACAAATCAACGTCGTCACAAGGGTACACCTATCTTCTGCGGCAATCCTATTTCAGGAATAGTCGCAACTATACGACAGGTAATCAGCGACGCACATATTTACTAAAGAGGATAGGGTGATGTCGTCGCAGCTGTTAATCTATCTTCAGTGATAATTTTAATTAAATGGAAAAATCGAATGACAACACCTAAAAGACACTAGATAATCTTCCAAGTAGTAAGGGGAATTCCAAAATTGACCCAGATAATCCAAAAGCTAATGTTTAGACCCCAAAAATAAGAGACACCAAGTCACAAACAAACCAAATGTACGCAAGAAGAAAACATACGAAGGAACTCTCTAGCAGAGTTTCCAACTTGTGAAGTAAGAAAGTGTTCCCTCTGTGGACAAAGGCAACCCCTCTAACCCTAGAGTGGGTCTACTCACAGAAAAAACAAAACAACAATCAATTCCCTTAAATAGTCATCATTGGAGACCTACCTCAAACCAGTGTTTGGTGAAGCTTTTATTGTGCTCCTTCAACTTTCGTTTCCTTTTCTTTATATGTGTGATCAACTTGGAACACCATAAGAAAACAACAGAGCACGTAACCAAGAACAACAATGATCTATTTACTCATAAAGTCAAGGAGTCACAAGCTATCAAGTAAATTATACAAGATATAGGAAATCGTTACTACTTGTATTAAAAATAAATCAAGAACAAAGCTTACAACCAAGCCTTGACGTTACAATCCTTCTCGAAGGGTCCAGTCGGTATGTTCTACCAAGCATTCACTCTCAAGAATGGGTCTACCAAATGGATAATCTCTCTCTCACACTAACAAGCTCTCATGCAAGGCTAAGGCACTCTACAACCTATCACCAAATTATCATCAATTCCACACTTGTTTAACTCATGCCAAAACAATCTAATCTGCTTCAATCCAAACGAGAAAACCAGTAACTAAATAACTAGCAGATCGGAGAAATAGTGAGTGGTTTTGTAGGAGGAGAAGCCTCCATGAAATGAGGGAGAGGGATCTTATCCTCAAGGGAGGTTTCACAAAAGGTGGAACTACCATCCCAGAGGAGAAAAAGCGACCCAAACTAACCCAACAACCAGTTCTAGAATCACCCAAAAGGCCAAATGTTTGAACTAATTCACCAAATCTAGATCGTCGCAGGTCATGAACCAAGGATCAGTGGCGACATCGCAAGGAAGCAATGCATTTAGACCAATCATCACAATAAACAGTTGAAAGCCTTGTGCCAATCCCTAAAATTTTACCATCGCGGGAAACATGTGTACACCTGTGATGGTGTCGCAATGATACTGTTCATGACAAGGGATTGTCACACATTTTAATGGTTTACTCGCGATGATGCAGAAACTTAGGCAAAAAGGGTCAACCTTCAGCATTAGAGAGAAATTTTTTAATCTTCTTGGATGAGTGGGAAGATATAGACATGTTTATCTGATGCATGACACAATAGAGGGACTAAGATGAGGTCAGTGACAAATTACTATGTAACAATATCCCTTCAATAGACAACCTCTTACTTCTTGGTCATCCTGTAGTGTTTTTTATATCTAAGGGATGATAGCAGGATCATGGGAGAGTGGAAATTTAGGCCTATCCACTAACTCCCATAACTCTTCATGCATTCGACTTACTGATACACTCTGTCTGGTGGCATTACAAAATTATTTGGGTTGAATGGGTCCCTTTGGCACATGTCCTCTGTGACTTGCTTCCACTGTTGAGCACAACCTTCTACAACTGTCTTTTCCAATATTTGTATTTGTAGTGATCAATGGTTTCTTGTCTATTATGGGCCATGAATTATGCTTTCCATTGTGAGTTCACCTAGCTAAAATGTGTAATGAGAACATATTTGGGCATGTAAGACTCTTCCTAATCTAGATATTATAGTTGTAGCTGTTTTTTTCCACCTTATGAGTGATTTCCCAATCAACAATATTATTCATGTAAGACATAAAGTTTCTCGATTGGGAATCTCCCACAAAGTGGTTGGGATTCCAAGCTGGATAATGATACAATAAAATGTTATTCTGGAACAACTCACATAACAAGTTATTTTATTCATTTGTGCTTGTATAATAGGCCTCTAGAAAGGTTCTTGGAGAGGTGATTTCATGGGTTTATTGGTCATTAGGGCCATCCTCGAGCGCTGCTAAACACCAATAAGTCGGTAACCCAACGGAGAAATGTTTCTCCTCCTTGGACAACTAAGTAGCTATCAACCTTATTTTATGAACACATAATATGATGCCATGATCCTCCACCTATTTCTCCAATTATATTTCTCTCTCCTATCTGACATTCCTTCTTGAAGGAAGGTGGGTCATCCATCAAAATTCAATTTAACCATTATGAAGTCATGTACTTTCACTTAATGTTATGGACATACTAATATGGATCAAGGGGATACCTAGAAAATTAATTGATCTTGATTATATTCTTTGAATCTCACTTCACCTAGGAGGTTAATATTTGACTCTAGTCTAGTGGGACTTCCTCTAAGACATTATAGTTTTAGGAGGACACTACTAGGGAGGATTCGATTCAAGTAGTGTTCCTAAGGTATTCTGTAATTACCAATTTCCATCTTCCCCTTATTCAACTCCATTCTTCTAGCTAGTGGTCATTGGTCATGAAGATTGGCATCCTTTTCATCCTCATCCTTGAGCATGGGGAAGAAAACTTTTCCTTGGAGGTTGATGCAACTAAGAGAAAGGTAAAAGCATAAGAAAGCCACTGAATGAAAGAAAAATATCAAATGAAAAAAATGGCAAGCACATTTAAGTACCATGTCTGAGAAAGTGTCAGAAAAATTCTAGCATGAACCCTACCCCCCTCATTAGCCAACACTCAGTTCCTCAAGCAAATTATGCTTCATATATTAAAGGAAATCTTGCATTGTCCCAACCATGATGAGTGATAAACTAACTCATCCTTAAGGGGTAATAAAAAATTTCAAAAGAAAGATTAGTCTCTTGAGTTATGAACCCAAATAAAAATAAATAAAAATAAGTAAAAGATAGACCAAACGAGTGGAAAAATAAGGAGTAACTCATGCCCCCATGATTTCTCCCTTCTTAGATATGTGCACTTAGGGTGTTGAACCTCCATTAACTAGTCATATGCCTATGATACCTTGTCCTAAAGTGTTTCCCACTTTGAAATCACCATTCACACACACCTATGGATTGATAGGCTAACTTGGAACATGCCACTTCCCCTTAAGGGTTGGAAACACAAACTAGGATTATACATTTAGCCATCCCTAACATAAGGAGGTAGCTTGTTTATGAGACTTGATCTAGTTAAATATTTGAAGATGAGCTTCATGTGAAGTATTATCATTCCCCCAACTTTAGGTATAATTCACTATGATGCATTTATAGTTAATGCTCCTAATGATTGATGATTTCACTTTATCTTTGTAGGGTTTTGTTGTATTTTCATAGTCATAGAGTCATATTGAGATATTATTATCACTCCATTCAACGGCAAACTGAAGGTCATTTTTCCCAATTGAGAGGTAATATATGAACTTGTTGACGCAATGTTTACCACCTATAGCAGATTTTTGGGTTATAGGATGATTCCACATGGTGCTTGACAGTCAAAGGTATCCTTAGATATTGAAACTCTGAGCCAGTGAAGCTTGGTGTTGGATTTGAAGATGATGTGCTTAATGAACCCAAGGTCCCCATGTGCTAGCCTTGACATTGTTTGATTAATGTTTCTTGTTTCTAATCCTGGATAATGATGTTTATCCTTAATATGATAGGGGAGGGCTTTCACATCACTTCTTGGATGGAATTCTTAAGTATATAGGTTCGGCATCCCCCTCTTTCCCTTTAGAGGGTGACATGGGGCATCTTGATGATGACATCTTGGTATGGAGCCACTTTAGAGGCATACACATGGACATAGAGCTATTTTTCTTTTATGGAGTACTCATTGTTCCATTAGCCACTAACTAATGGAATTGTGAGCTCCTTTGGTTGGAGGATGACACCATAATCAAGGAGGTTTTTCTCCCAAAAGTGTGGGAATTTTTGGCATTATTTGTTATGTTTTTCAGCTATGAGGTTGGCTTGTAACCCCATGCTTGTTGAACACTCAAAGAAAACTTTTAATTAGGAATTTTACTTGTATTATTGTGAAAATAAGGATGCTAATCCTTCATATCAATAAGGGATCCCCATGATTTCATTTTATCATCACATATCAATTCACTCTTCTAGCAAAGAGTGAAAATTAATCCTTTTTTGCGACTCAGGTAAGACGTGAACTTTCTATGGTGCAAATTTCCCTTGGAGATGGATTTTTATGTGGAGATACTTTTCTTGATTTGAAAGAAGTGTTTCTTGGAGAATTTTTAAGTTTAATTATTTATCTTCTATCTTTTGCATATTGTATGTATGAAGTAGGCTTTCTATTTTATGCCATAACTAAATGTTATTTCTATGTTGAAATCTTGCTCCAATATATTATGAAAATTGTTCTTTTGAAACCTATGAGGAAACAATGGGTGTTCATTTCTTATATTAATTTCTCTCCTCACGAGGAAAATAGTTAAAATTTTAAAAGTGAATTCCCTAGTCATCGTCCCTTACTCCATCAAAACCTTTCCCTAGAATTTTAGCCCTAGAAAAATCCATTAAGCTCATTTAGGATAAGAAACTAATCATTGTTGTGTTGATCATCCATAATTTTTAACTTAAATTTCTTCCTCTTTTCCTTATTCCTAGATGTCTAGGGTTAGTTACTAGGGTTTTGAGCCAAAATGGTTGCATAAAAAGTAAACTTGTGTTGATGTTTATGGTTCATAAATTAGGAATTTTATTTATAAACTACATAAAATAAAAATATGTCATAGTGAATGGTTAATTGCTTCTATTAGGGCTAATGTGATACATATTTGAGTTTTATGCATAGATTTCAGCCATGAAAATTAATCTGCTAACCCTAATCCCAATGTCTATTGGAAAGCTTTTGCTCCTTTTTGTTGATTATCCTTGAAATGCATTTTATATTACATTATGCTCCTTATCATTTCAAACCAACCAAACCTTAACTTATAAAAACCATATCTTTGGTCTAGGAACAGAATACTTGTGTTGCAGAATAGAATAGCTAGGTAATTCTAGGCTTTGTTAGTGCTTTGTCCCATATTATATACCTATTGTTTATATCCTTGATTTAGAGCATGATAATATCCTTAGGTGATCTAGTGAAACCTCCCCCGTGCTAAAATAACACTAAATAATAGGAGGAAGTCTGTTCAGGTGATGATCACGACCCTTTCTCTTTTTTCCATAAGGTTTGGCCTCACCTAATGAGGCTTTGCACCAAGCCTTCTAGATTTTATAATGAAAATAAAATGACATGCTTTTCTTGCAAGTACATCCTATAAATAAGGGAGGATTTCTTTCATCTGAGTGCAAACTCCACCAAAAAGTGGAAACTCCACCATCAACCCTAGTTGAATCTTCATAGTCTCAAGCTTGTCCACCTATCTTTGGAGCTTAAAGATTTTCTCTTGATCTTAAATCTCCTTCTTCTAGTTGTCCCATTTAACTCTGCAGGCCTTTAAGTGCTATTCCTACTTCTCCTTAAGTATTTTGATAGCTTGGGGATACTCCATGATGGGCAACATCCCTTCCTCAGAAGCAACCACTATCTTTTTCCATTCTTCATCCTATGAATTCACCCACACATCCTGAATATCTGCTTGAACAGATTCATCATTCATCATATTAGCCTTTCTTTGAGTGGTTACCTCATGCATCTCACATTTGTGTTCTTCTATTTCAAGAATCACTTCCTAAAACAAGGCTCTCTCCTTGTGAATTTCTCCTTGGATTGGCTCCTCTACTTTAAGGGTTGATTGATTTTCATTGAGGATACTTTCTTCCTGAGAAATTCAATCTAACCCCTCAAAATATTGTTTTGCCTTAGTATGGTTACTAGGGCCTTAATCTTGTGTTGCAACTCCTTTCTTCCCCTGACATATTATATCTTTTAATGAGAAAAAAATGCAAAGGAGTAAAAAGAAAGTTTACCTATAGGTCTTTACTCCCCTTAACCTTTTGTACTTCCCTTAGAGATTATGCAACAGCAATGACATGTTAAGCTATAACTCTTTGATGTAGTTTTTCTCCTTTCCTATAGCAACATCTCCTTCCTTTTGCTTCTTAGTAGAGCCTTCTTCCAAACCCTCCCCTTATGGTTCTTGTGTGTTAGCATGGGTTTTAATTTCTTCTTCATTTTCTCCTATTAGTTCTTTAGGGTCAACAAGATTTCCACTTTCTACTTTCCATCATCCATCTTGGTTTTTGTGTATCACCAAGGATATATATTTCCTCCACCAATCCTTATGGTTCTTGTATATCAGTAGGGATGCCACTTTCTTCTTCAACCATTCCCACTAGTTCTTGTGTGACGGTAGGGATGTCAATTTTGTCTTCTAATTCTACCCTTGTTGGTTCTTGTGTGTCAAGAGTAATTACTGGTGAGCTCCAGTATTGTAGCAATAATGCTACAACTCCTGGGGCTTCCTGTCTCTCATTTTATCAACCCGGTAGTTCGTACAAACTTGGAAGCGACGGTGCTATATGCACAAGTACTAGCTCTTGTCGCAGCTGTCACTTGGTCAGCTGGCACAAGTCCGCTAGGGCTCAAGCCAACTTCTATAGGCTCTCAGAAGAAGCTTGCTAATTGATGGACGAAAGCTAATCTCAAAGGAAAGCTACTTTACTTGACAAAAATGAACTGAAAGCAAATCAAAGCATGTAAACCTAGGAAACCCTAATTTAACTAGTCTGACCTCTACAATGCAAGGAATGTAAATGCAACTTCTACCAATGCTGTCACTACCTCTAATGAATGAAAATGCATGGATCTAAACTACTTGCATCATGAAAGTTATGTTTTTGTATTTTTCCTTTAAGTGTGTGGAATGATGGTGATCTTGTGCTAACTAGGGTTTGGTTGTGCAGATGGGATGGAGAAGGAAGGAAAGCGTGGGATAGGTTGGGGAGGCTAGGAGAGGTCCCTAGGGATCCTTAGCACCCATCCACAGAGGTTCCTCACATTCAGATGCTCAGCAACCGAGAGAGTGGCCTCCTACAGGATGGCTGTTGAGAATCCTACAGGATACTCTGTTTTCTACAGGATGTCTATAAATGGCTACAGGATGACCTACCGTGAGTGTTTGGAGTGATGGAGGGATGATGAAATGGTAGAGGGAGATGTGTAAGGTAGGGATGAGGCTGGTGATGGCTTTAGAAGTGAAATATTAGGATGGGAAGTGAGTGTAGGGAGGAGGATGGAAGGTGAAGGGCTATGTCAACAAAAGGTTAGAGAATGGAAATACGTGAGGAATGGAAGACTTTGTGAGGTAACAGAGCGGAGCAGGGGTCAAAGAGATGTCTGCATGCGTGATCAAGATGGAGGAAAAAGTGATGGAACGAGAGAGAGAGAGAGCAGTGTAAGTGAAACACATGCTTATGACTGTCACTTAACCAAAAATGCATCAACCTAAACTACTTGTGCTTGTAAATTCAATGAGCAGCAATCTAAATGTGAAAGAGAACGTGCATGAAGCTGTGGTAAGGAAGTGTGGTGCAGGTGTGAATCATGTAGAAGCATCTAACTTAACGTGACTGTGTTGGCAGCAATCATGGAATAAAGAAATGTGTATTTTTGGTGGTTAATCATGGACTTCACTCCAATCCCAGATGAGACGGCAGTGAGCCTTAACAACCTTTTTGTTGGAGCTCCAATCGATTATATCTATCCTCTGCTACGCTAAGCAAATGGAAACAAATTCACTATAAGCAATCTCCTATCTAACTCATGAAAAAGACCAACTCAACAACCTGTAATTCGAATTGCATGTGCAAATGGAAAGCTCACAGTGCTGAAATGAAATGGAAACAACACTACAGCAGAGGGGATCTATGGCTCTCAGGTTGGGCCCTAACTTGAGAGCTATAGTCTGCTTAAGAAAAACTCAGAACTAGATCACAAACTGCCTTCTTTATTCATAACTGATATCATGCCAAATTGGCTTACAAAAAGGAACGAAAACTGAACTGTGCTCCAAAACTACAATAGCAATACGAGAGTTTCACCAACCTATCTAAGGCTAAAGCCTTCATACTTATACAAAAACGATGATCCAACAAGTGTCCTACATTTTAGGAGCTCGGTTGTCCAACTAGAGTTTAACTGCTGATCCTGTAGGATGGTCATAATTGCTGTTCCTGTAGAGCAGTTTATAACTGTTGTTCCTGTATAACAGCTGGCCGTTTTTTAAGCTCGGAGGGGAGATGGATTAGAGCTCGGAGTTCTTGATGGGAATCACGAGGGATGTCCCTAGAACCGTGGACATCCTCTCCCAAAACCCGCAGTGCCACCTCATTGTCTCCTTAACTCCTTTTTCGTTGTCTTTTGCTCCCTTTTAATGCCAAAACCTGGAATCAAAATGCATCAGTCACGTAGAGAGAGTGCCTACCCTTCTTCCTACAAACAACATGAATAAACTAAGAAATGCATGCATAAGCAATAAAAAATGAATGGTTTGAGCAAGAAGAATAGGCCAAAATGAGCCCAAATTGTACCAAAATTGGGGCTCATCATCACCCCCCAGCTGAACCATTTTCTCATCCTTGAGCAACTTAGTGAAGATCATCATCCTTCATGGCTTGCACTACTCCCCTTACATCCCAAGCTTCTGTGGTGATGTCTTCTTGGTCGGTATGAAACCCTGCTGTGTTTTCTACTTTTTCCCATTGTGCCTGGTCATCCTTTTCTGTACTTCCTTCGACCAATCCTAACAGCAATGGAGGGCTGAGTTTAAGGCCAATCCAGTTGGCCTGAAGTCTTTGCATGGATCTCTTGTAGAGGTCTACTCTTGCCGATGCTTCCCTCATTCTGGTCGGGGTATGGTACTCCCGGATCTTCAAACTATGTGCCAAGGCATGCCACCTACGTGCACAAGCCTGGGCAACAGTTTCCCCCAATAATCTGTCCATGTCCTCAAAGTGGGCTATTGCTTGAGCTTGCTGGTCCATAAATTTCAAGGAAGTTGTAGGATCATTGGATAACTGCTGGCGGGCTGAGATGAGGGCAACCGGATCCTCTGGTTCTGCCCGAATGTACAGTGGCTCCCTCACTTCTCGGCTCATGACCAATTTTTCTTCAGTGGCCCTCTGATCCTCATGATTCAGCCACGAAGCAAACGCCATCAACTGTAGATCGCCCAAGGCGATATTGGGATCCCAAGAGACTTCGTTGGGCAAAACCAGATTGTGGATGTAGAATTCTGCTAGCTTGGCTTTGTCCTCTGCTGAGCTAGTACTGCATATTTCAGTGAATTGTTGTGGGTTATGGATCTGCTCAATACCTCTTTGTGCTAGTGTGTTTATCTGGAACTGTAGCCACTGATCCTTCAGGTATAACCCATAAGACTTTGCAGGATGTCTGCACTGCAGGGCCTCCATGGCCCAACTGGCCATGCAAGCCAATTGTGTTTCCTTTTGTTGCAGCTGTTCCTTTAAGGCCTGCACTTCAATTCTTATCTGTTGTCCTTCTTCCTGTAGAAGTGTCTTTGGCTCTTCCAGATTGGTGGTCAGCTCCTTCTTGCCTTCTCGTTCATTTGTGATGCCCTTGGAGGACGTTTCTGCCCCTGCCTTGAGTGCTTGTAGCTGCAACCTTAACTTCTGGTTTTCTTCCTGTAGAAGTGCCTGCTGGAAACTAGCCACATGTTTGGCCATGGTGAACTCGCTTCTGACTTCCCTGAGCTGATCTTGTAGAGGGCCTATGTCCCCCACCCCCTTTGATTTGGCAATTTGCATCCATGTATGGGAGCGAACTCTTTCTTTCTCTAATTCAAAGAATAGGGGTACAGTAAATTTTTGTGGGATGATCTTGCCCGCCTCCAAGAAGGTATAATATGAATTCAGATTGGGCGAAGGGCTAGGTTCGGGTATATGTTCTCTTGTTGTTTCTTCAGGTAGTTCTGCCTCATCCGCCCCTGGTGATGAGGGTCCTCCTTCTTCTCTTTGTTCGGTTTCCTGTAGTCGAGCCAAGGTATCCTGTAGGACGTTTTCAGCTTCCTGTAGCCTGGTTTTCTCGTCCAACAGGTCCACTCGATCTTGCCATGTGCTCTTCTTCGGACTTCCCTTTTCATAGGTAACTGTGACCTTTGAGGGGGATTTTTCTTTGGGAGACTCAGGGGTGTCCTTAATGACAATTGGGCTGCTGGACTGCTTCTGTGGCTTCCCTGTTTTTATCCGAACACTTCTCCGTGCTTTGAAGTAGAGAGGGGGGTCCCTCTTCTTTTTTCCTTTTGGCTTAGGTGGCGTACTGAGGCCGGCTAATACAGCCGCTGCCTCTCGGGCTAAAACATCCACCTTCTGCTTCTCAGATTTTGGTTTTGCATGGCTTCCTGTAGAAGCCTGTTTTTGTACTTTTGTGCTTCCTGTAGAAGCTGTTATCGGGATTCCTGTAGAAGCCTTGGTCTTTGCTTTTGGGCTTCTTGTAGAAGCCTTGGTCTTTGCTTTTGGGCTTCCTGTAGAAGCCTTGGTCTCCTTTCCTGTTGTGGCAGGCATCTTTACATCTACTTGCTTTCTTGTAGGGGTTTGATCCTTTTGTTTGCTTGTGGGTGCTGAAGTGGTAATTGGGCTGACATGGCCTGCCCCAACTTTGTCTCTTCTGCTTTTTGACCGTATCTCTCTTGCTGACGGGATGGGGGAGTCAGCTTTTTCTTCAGCCTCCTTTTCTTCAGCCACCGCTTCCTTGTCTTCACTGCTGGAGGAGCCACTATCCTCGATCAAAATTTTAATGTCCCCATCTCGTGTTAGATTCCTAAATGACTCTGAGGAGAGGGGAACTTTATACGAGTGCAGTGCATCCTCCACAAGCAATTTTATTAACCCATGATGGGCTATCTGATCAGGGACGCCCTGTCTTAGCTTTGTAGCACACTCCATTAGGGACTGCAGGAGATAATAAGGGATGCTTAGTTTTTGCTCTACAGGAAGGTCAATTCCGTGCCTTAACTCGGTGAGGAGCCGGAAGTGATATGCATACACGATATTGAACCGGCCTTCACAAGTAATATATTTCATGATGTGCAAACTGACTTCGTGCCACGGTGGTGACAGGCTGGTCCTCCTCACCCCGTTTTTATCCTCAGAGAATTCTTCCTCAGGTGTGAAAAACTCCTTCTTTGCTTGCTGGCTCCACTTCCGCTCTTCTTTATCCCACGGCAGACCCATGGGCAGTTCCGTGACTCGACTTATGTGCTCTGGGGTGAGTTGGAGGCTGAGGTCTCGGAAGCTTACCGTGGCCAGTGTCAGGGATTTATGCTTCAAGGCCTGCAAGAATTCCTCGGCTACTTCATCATCGTAGCCTCGTAGCTTATCACAAAAAGGAATCCATTGTGCTCTAGTGAAGAGCTCAACCACTGCCGGGTTTCTCCTTAATTTGGCGGAATCTGTGGGTTCTCGCCTGATAAACCCACCAGGAATGACGAACACAGTGGTTTTGACAAAAGGCGGTAGATACAAAGGAAATTCGGTCTTATAGACAGAGCATGCAATGAATTCACAAAACCACAGTCTAATTATACTGCTATCTTGTAGAAGCGATAGTATAGGCACGGTAATCCAATATCTTTTATGACCAGACTGTGAATAATGACCTTGCCACCTTTGAAAACCAATTGCGGAAGGAGTTTCAGGGTTACCTCTTTTCCGCCACCTTTTTTTACGTGAAGACTTCACCTTCCTGTAGATACTGCTTTCCTGTAGATATTGCTTCCTGTAGAAACTGTTCCTGTAGGGGCAGTGCGCAGACTTCGGAGGGAGCTATAGTTGGACAGCGGTCGAGAGGTGCCTTACCAGCGTTTAGGTAGCCGAGAGCTTGGCGTATCAACATGCAGAGGTAATCAGAGGAGCTACTCGAGTCTTGAAGTGAGGTTGATGGATATACACGCTTAATCGAGCCGATTAGATTTTGAATCGGCGCAGCTCGTGGCGCGGGGGGTGAGTTGTCCCCGCCGGACCGTTGGGTGACGTCACCCATCATCCGCCTGCACATTCGCTTGCTGCCGCATTCATTCCCATAGATCTGCCGCCGCCCTTTTCGGTTAAACTCGTTTCACGGTTGATGGGACTGATCTTCACGTGCGTGCTGCGTGTGTCCTTTGTTGTGGCTGCCACCTCATCATCCTACTATCCCTTTACTAGCTGATGTGGCCAGTCAACTGGCCTTACGGCCGCTCAACCATTCACCTTTATGCCATGCAAAACAAATCAAAGTAATATCCATGCGATTTGATGGAGAGAAGGATTAGAACACTTACCTGCGCGTGTCTGCATATGATTTTCAGGTTTTTGGACGACGGATCTACATGTTGCATGTAGCTTACACAGTCCGGAGGCTCGTGGTCACGGGATGCTGGCGCTGTGGTGGACGTTCTGGTTGCATGCGCCCGCGTTTTGCTTGCAGATGGCTGGGCGATGAATGGAATCCACTCCTGCAGGTTTGACTGCTACGGGATTCCCGCGGGAGCCTTGCAACAGTCTCACCTCCTTGGGTGCATGCTGCATGCTAGCGGTTCTGGCTTCTCGATCACGACCCCAGCGCTTCTGATGCATAACGTGGATGTGGTATGGCTCTCGGTGCTTGGTTTTTCTTTGACAGATGTTTTTTCACGAGAACTCATTGCTTTGTTGTGCTGCTGCAGGGATCTTGTTTGCATGGCGACGAGGATGGTCGAGCAAGAGAATAGCAATGTTCAGGGGTGCCATCAGTGGCATGCATGCATTCAATCCATTCCTCAGTCGCTAGATCTTCATTTAAAACATATTTCGGCCGTCGCAACCTTCTACAGGAAGTTTCCTGTAGAACACAGAGCTTCCTGTAGAAATTTTGCACTTTCCTGTAGAAGATCCGCGTCTTCCTGTAGGAAGACTGCCTGTTCCTATAGAAAACTGTATCTTCCTGTAGAAGATCCAAATCATGATGAAAATTGCACATACCTTGAAAAACATTTTTATTCTTGGAGGAGGTGTTGATGACATCCTTTGATAGCATGATGAAGGCCCCTGGCTTGGAGTGGAGAGGCTTCTTCTCCTCCATAGAACATCTGCATGCAAAACTTTTATTGTGCTTGTTGTTTTTTCTTTTTTTTTCTTTCTTTTTTTGAAAAGATAGCAGGGGCGCCCCAGAGAGGTTTTCACCCTTGCTACCTGCCCTGAGCGCCTCAGAGAGGTTTTCACTCAAGGATCTTTTTTTCTTAAACTTTCTCTCTTTTTTTTTTTTTTTTTGAAAGACAATAGGAGCGCCTCAATGAGGTTTTCACCCCTACTGCCTGCCTTGGGCGCCTCAGAGAGGTTTTCACCCAAGGATCTTTATTAATTTTTTTTTTTTTTCTTTTTTCTTTTTTCTTTTTTTTTCCCTTTTTTTTTTTTTCTTTTTTCTTTTTTTTTCTTTTTTTTTCTTTCAGGGTATGCCCAAAATGGAGGGAGAACCCTTCTCTATGACCAAAACAGATTTCTCCATAGTGCTGATAAACTCTTGTCTTGAGGGAGGCTTCCTGTAGATCTTCAATCGGTGCCCATTGACAAGCATGGGAATGGCTTCCTCATCAATGGTTTGAATGAGGACAGATCCATTGTCATGGCACTGCTCCACTACATATGGTCCTAGCCATCTGGTTCTCAACTTCCCCTTGAAATCTTTGAATCTGGAGTCATACAACAAAGCCCAATCTCCCGGCTGAAATTGCTTGTCATGGAGATGTTGGTCATGCCACACCTTCCTCTGAAGTTGAACCACTTCTGAGTGAAGGAGGGCCTGCATGCGGTGCTCATCCAGTCCATTCAGCTGCAACAACCTTTCTTGCTGTGCATGGCTGAGATCTAAGTCTAGCTGAGCTGCCATCCTCAAAGTGTTATACTCAAACTCAATGGACAGCAAAGCTTTCTTCCCATAGACCAGCTCATAAGGTGTGAAGCCGGTGGTGGTCTTCCAAGTGGTGTTGTAAGCCCAGGTGGCTTCAACCAGGCGATCTTCCCAGTCCTTTCTGCTGCTGCTCACCACTTTGGTCAAGATCCCCTCTAATGCTCTATTGGTGACCTCCACCTGCCCATTTGCTTGAGGATGATAGGGAGTGGAGGTTCTATGCTTGATCTTGTGATGAGCTAGGAGATCTTCAACCAAGTGGGAGGTGAACTGGCTCCCTTGATCGGTGACCAGCTCTCTTGGATAGCCAAACTTATAGAAGATGTTCTCTCTCAAGAACTCGGCCACTTTTTCTTCTGTTGCTGCTTTGATGGCTTTGGTCTCTGCCCACTTCGTCAGGCAGTCAGTGCACACAATGATGTAGGATCTTTGCCTCGAAGAGGGATTGATTAGACCCACAAAGTCCATGCCCCACTTCTCAAATGGCTCAAGAGTCACTTGAGGTTGGAGAGGCATCTCATCCCTTTGGGTCGGTTTTCCCATTCTTTGGCATTGGTCGCACTGGCTGACATATCTTTTGACATCTTTGATGCAGTGTGGGCCAATAGTAGCCTGCCTGCAGAATCTTGAAGGCAGTTCTCTTTGCTGCAAAGTGTCCTCCACAAGGCCCATTGTGACAGGTGAGGAGGATGTCAAAGACTTCCTCTTCCCTTACACAACGCCTTAAGATCTGATCGGGGCCAAGCTTGAACAGATTGCCCCCCATCCATGTAAATGAGGCACTCTTTCTGATGATTTTGCTCTTCTCTTTTGAAGAGAGGTGCGGAGGGAACTGAGCTGAAACAAGGTAGTTTGCTATATCAGCAAACCATGGAGAGAGTACTGATATAGCAAACAGATGCTCATCAGGCATCTGGTCATCCACCGTCCCATCTTCATCTGCAGACAAATCCAATCTAGACAAGAAGTCAGCAACAACATTTTCTCTTCCTGGTTTATCAACAATGGTTAGATCAAACTGCTGCAATAAAAGTAACCATCTAATAATACGAGCATTCACATCTGATTTATTCATCAAGTATCTAATAGCAGCATGGTCAGTATGTACAAAAGTCTGGTAACCGGTAATATAATGTCGGAACTTGTTCAGTGCATGGACCACAGCTAAGAATTCCTTCTCGGTTACAGTGTAGTTCAGCTCGGCTTTGGACAAGTTTTTGCTAAAGAAGTAAATGGCATATGGAAGTTTTTCCTCAACTTGTCCTAAGGCTGCACCTATGGCTTTGTTTGAGGCATCAGTGTGGATGTGGAAAGGTAGGGCCCAGTTTGGACCTCTCAAAATTGGTGCAGACACCAACTTGTCCTTTATCTCATTCAAACTCTTCTGACAATCGTCAGTCCACTTAAACTCCACATCTTTTGCCAACAGACCAAACAATGGTGAGGCTAACTTGCTGAAGTCCTTAATGAATCTCCGGTTGTATCCTGCTAATCCCAAGAAACTCTGGACATCCCTTACTTTTTGAGGAGGTGGAACCCTCTTGATGAGGGCAATTTTGTTGGGATCCACCTGCAATCCTTGGGAAGAAATAGTATGGCCTAGCACGGTCCCCTCAGTCATTAGGAATTCACATTTTTCAGGACTAAGGGACAAGTTCATCTCAGTGCACTTGGTGAGGACCTTTCCCAAGTTGGACAATGCTTCCTGGAAGTTGGCCCCATAAGGGGTAAAGTCATCCATGTATATTTCCACTGCATCATGGACCAACTCCGAGAAGATGCTTAAGACATCTCTCTGAAAAGTAGCAGGAGCATTGCATAGCCCAAAGGGAAGGACTCTGTAGGCAAAGGTACCCCAAGGACAGGTGAAGGTGGTCTTATCTTGGTCTTCCGGGCTGATTTGGATTTGATTGTACCCGCTAAACCCATCCAGGAAAGAGAAGAACTTCTTTCCTGCCAGTCCATCCAACACTTGATCTATGAAGGGTAGGGGGAAATGGTCTTTCTTGGTAGCTTTGTTCAGCTCACGGTAATCTACATAGATCCTCCACTTCCCATTCTTCTTGGGAACCAACACTAGAGGGGACACCCATTCACTATCTGAGATGGGGTAGATGAATCCGGCATCCAACAGTTTTTGCAACTCTTCCTTGACAATGTCCTTAAGGGCTGGATTCATCCTCCTCTGGGGTTGCCTAACTGGTTTACAATCCTCTTTGATGTATATATGATGGGTACAGACCGAGGGATGGACTCCTTTCATCTCCTTATAGCTCCAAGCAAAGGCATCTAAGTGGCTGGCCAATAGGCTACACAACTCCTTCTCCTGGGAAGGAGATAGGGAGGAGCTGATCTTTAATGCTCTCTCAGGGCCAAACTCCACACTTTTGATTCTGGGAGTGACAGGGTCGGTTGTACAGAGGTCCACTGAGGTGCTAGCTTGGGCATCCTCCACCAACTTCTCTAAAGATAGTGCACTGGAAGGTGGATTCTGGATCAGGGTCTCAATCAGATCATCCTCGGTAGGAGGGTCTCTTCTATTGGCTTCTATGGTACACAGAGGTGCTGAATACACCTCGTCTTCTTCTCCTTCTTCCAACCAGAGTGGTAAATCATGCTCTAAAGAAGGTTGGGCAGGAGGGTATAGGACAAGTTGCTTGGACATGGGACCATTCTTGATGGTCATGTTTCCTGCCCGACAACTTATGTAAGCATCTGTAGTAGCTAACCAAGGCCTTCGCAAGATGAGAGGATATCCAGTAAGCTTGGCCTTTGGTTGCTGAACCAGGAAGTCTACAGGGTATTCCCAAGAATCAATAGAGACCAAGACATCCTCCACAATCCCTTCGGGAGTCACGGTGGAGCGATCTGCTAATTGCAGCACTGTCGAGGTCTTCCTCAAAGAACCCTGAAGATTGAGTTTAAGCATGGTATCTCTGGTCATCACATTGATGGCTGCCCCTAGATCAATCAAGGTGTGGGGGATAATGGTGCCATTGATGTGAACATCTACTACAGGGCTTCCAGGATCTAGGTACTTTGGACAGATGACTTGTCCTAGCATAAGGTCAGACAGTTGTCCTATGACATTGATAGTTGAGGCATCTTTCTTCCGTCTGCCTGGGTGTTTGAAACACTTCTCCTTAACCAGCTTGTTATATATAGGCACATCCTTGATGGCTTGGAGAAGTGGTATTTTTACACACAACTGCTTGAGCTCACCCAAAAGCTCATCTTCTTCTGGGTTAGGTTGTGCGGTGGCTGTTAGTCTCTCAGGAAAGGGTAGAATAGGCTTTGGTTCACTCTCCTGATAGTTTTCCTCATCCTCTGGGGGAGGAGGTTGGCGATCTGGAAGAGTCTTTCCAGATCTAAGATTGATCTCCTGGATCTCCACAGCATAGGTAGGGCATGAGGTCTCCCCAGTATATACCTGCTGAGCCTGTCTATTGTTGGGGTTCGGGTTCGGTTGAGCAGGCATCTGAGGTTGCCTAGGAGGAGCAGGAGGTAAAGGCTGAGGTTGGACTGGTGGTGGAGGCAAAATGGCAGGAGAAGTGTTGTATTGGGGCCTCCACCCCGACTGAGGAGCACTCCATTGAGGCTACAACTGGGTATGTGAGGGATATGGATGAGAGGGAGGTTGAGTAGGATACTGAGGTGGATAAGACCATGGAGGAGGCATGGACCAAGAAGGATGAGCAGGGGGACCCCAGGAAGGCATAGGAGTCGATTGGTTGGGGTTGTAATAAGCTTGAGATGCCCCTTGCATCCCCTGCTGATAAGGTCTAGATCCTTGAGGCCTCCTTTGATTGATGAAGTAGAGAGGTTCAGTGGGGGATTCAGTCCCTTGGTACATGGCTTTAAACCCAGGTAAGGTGGGACACTGATTGGTAGGATGGTCCTCCTCACAAACAAAACACACTTCAACCGAATGCAATGGGCATTCGTTCTTAGGGTGTCTTCTGGTGCACCTAGGACAGAAGATAGCCAAGGCTCTCTCAGCTTCTTCTTTCTTCTGCTGGATCCTGAATGTGTCCAGCTGCATGGCAATGGTCTGTCTCACCTCACTCTTAAGATCTTCTAATTGGTTTGTAAACTCATGTTTGGAGAAAGGGACACCAGTGGAGAGGAGATTTCCTCTACCTCTTTTCCTAGCTGCCCTAGAATGATTTCGGAACACAGTCTTGATGTCCTCATAAGGCAATTGGTAAATGTCCCCCCCAGCTAACATGTGAAGGGTGTCTAAGATATCTTCAGGGACTCCTCGGAGTAGAACCAACTTGAGGGATTCAGGGTCAAGTGTGCACCTGGCCCGTTTATAGCTAAGTTGGAACCTCTCCTCATAATCCTCTAAAGACTCATCATTCCCCATGGTCATTCGAAAGATCTCTCCCTTAGTTTCCTTGGACCTACAATAATCCCTATACTTGGTATTGAAGGCTTGCTGCATCTGAGCCCAAGTAGCTATGCTATTCCCAGGTAATCACATGAACCAGCGTAGAGCTGCATCCTTAAGTGTGGAAGGGAAAAGCTTCAGCTTTTGCTCATCTTCAGTATAGTCATAGGTTCTACAAAGGACATCAAACTCAAACAAGAAGGTATCAGGATCCTCAGTGGTCAGTCCATGGAAGTGAGGCAAAGCAGAGGGGCTAATGTTTTTCATTTTCATCTCTCCATTGGTCTCTCGGATGGGGAAAGCTCCTTCTATTCTCTCATCTTCTCTCCTATTATCAGCCATGGCTACAGATGGAGTGGTCTCTAACTCTTCTTCTTCTATAGGGTCTTGATGTATCTTCGGATGTTCACCTATAGGTTCCTCTGGGTCACGGTCACCAAAGAAGAGTGAAGGGTGACTCAGTGATGTGGTGGGGGTGTTTGGTAGGAATTTGCCTGATCTATCACGGTTCCTACGAGGCATGAAATGGAAAGGACTTTTCTTTCTTTTGTTTTGAGTGCTTTTGCTTTTTCTTTGGTACCTGCAAAACTGAAACAAGTGATCTACAACTAACTATATTGCTCAAATGAAATTGCAAAATTGGAAAGCTAATCTAGGAAAGCAAGAAATATTAATCTAGGAAAGCAGGAAATGCTAATCTAGGAAAGCAAGAAATGCTAAGCTACTTTTGCAAAAAGGGAAATGAAGTAAACTACTGAGCAGAAGTAAGAGTATGGAAGTAGAAGAAAAGAAACAATTACTAATACTCTGACGCTTCCCCGGCAACGGCACCAAAAAGATGGTGAGCTCCAGTATTGTAGCAATAATGCTACAACTCCTGGGGCTTCCTGTCTCTCATTTTATCAACCCGGTAGTTTGTACAAACTTAGAAGCGACGGTGCTATATGCACAAGTACTAGCTCTTGTCGCAGCTGTCACTTGGTCAGCTGGCACAAGTCCGCTAGGGCTCAAGCCAACTTCTATAGGCTCTCAGAAGAAGCTTGCTAATTGATGGACGAAAGCTAATCTCAAAGGAAAGCTACTTTACTTGACAAAAATGAACTGAAAGAAAATCAAAGCATGTAAACCTAGGAAACCCTAATTTAACTAGTCTGACCTCTACAATGCAAGGAATGTAAATGCAACTTCTACCAATGCTGTCACTACCTCTAATGAATGAAAATGCATGGATCTAAACTACTTGCATCATGAAAGTTATGTTTTTGTATTTTTCCTTTAAGTGTGTGGAATGATGGTGATCTTGTGCTAACTAGGGTTTGGTTGTGCAGATGGGATGGAGAAGGAAGGAAAGCGTGGGATAGGTTGGGGAGGCTAGGAGAGGTCCCTAGGGATCCTTAGCACCCATCCACAGAGGTTCCTCGCATTCAGATGCTCAGCAACCGAGAGAGTGGCCTCCTACAGGATGGCTGTGGAGAATCCTACAGGATACTCTGTTTTCTACAGGATGTCTATAAATGGCTACAGGATGACCTACCGTGAGTGTTTGGAGTGATGGAGGGATGATGAAATGGTAGAGGGAGATGTGTAAGGTAGGGATGAGGCTGGTGATGGCTTTAGAAGTGAAATATTAGGATGGGAAGTGAGTGTAGGGAGGAGGATGGAAGGTGAAGGGCTATGTCAACGAAAGGTTAGAGAATGGAAATACGTGAGGAATGGAAGACTTTGTGAGGTAACAGAGCGGAGCAGGGGTCAAAGAGATGTCTGCATGCATGATCAAGATGGAGGACAAAGTGATGGAATGAGAGAGAGAGAGCAGTGTAAGTGAAACAAATGCTTATGACTGTCACTTAACCAAAAATGCATCAACCTAAACTACTTGCGCTTGTAAATTCAATGAGCAGCAATCTAAATGTGAAAGAGAACGTGCATGAAGCTGTGGTAAGGAAGTGTGGTGCAGGTGTGAATCATGTAGAATCATCTAACTTAATGTGACTGTGTTGGCAGCAGTCATGGAATAAAGAAATGCGTATTTTTGGTGGTTAATCATGGACTTCACTCCAATCCCAGATGAGACGGTAGTGAGCCTTAACAACCTTTTTGTTGGAGCTCCAATCGATTATATCTATCCTCTGCTACGCTAAGCAAATGGAAACAAATTCACTATAAGCAATCTCCTATCTAACTCATGAAAAAGACCAACTCAACAACCTGTAATTCGAATTGCATGTGCAAATGGAAAGCTCACAGTGCTGAAATGAAATGGAAACAACACTACAGCAGAGGGGATCTATGGCTCTCAGGTTGGGCCCTAACCTGAGAGCTATAGTCTCCTTAAGAAAAACTCAGAACTAGATCACAAACTGCCTTCTTTATTCATAACTGATATCATGCCAAATTGGCTTACAAAAAGGAGCGAAAACTGAACTGTGCTCCAAAACTACAATAGCAATATGAGAGTTTCACCAACCTATCTAAGGCTAAAGCCTTCATACTTATACAAAAACGATGATCCAACAAGTGTCCTACATTTTAGGAGCTCGGCTGTCCAACTAGAGTTTAATTGCTGATCCTGTAGGATGGTCATAATTGCTGTTCCTGTAGAGCAGTTTATAATTGCTGTTCCTGTAGAACAGCTGGCCGTTTTTTAAGCTCGGAGGGGAGATGGATTAGAGCTCGGAGTTCTTGATGGGAATCACGAGGGATGTCCCTAGAACTGTGGATATCCTCTCCCAAAACCCGCAGTGCCACCTCGTTGTCTCCTTAACTCCTTTTTCGTTGTCTTTTGCTCCCTTTTAATGCCAAAACCTGGAATCAAAATGCATCAGTCACGTAGAGAGAGTGCCTACCCTTCTTCCTACAAACAACATGAATAAACTAAGAAATGCATGCATAAGCAATAAAAAATGAATGGTTTGAGCAAGAAGAATAGGCCAAAATGAGCCCAAATTGTACCAAAATTGGGGCTCATCAATTACCACTTATTCCTCTACTATCTTGTTGGTTCTTTTGTATCCATGGGAATTCCTCCATGTTTTCCTCCATTTTCCCCACTAGTTCTTGTGTGTTAGTAGGGATATCTGTGACCTCTTCTTTCTCTGTTACTTCTATTTTAGTTGAAGCTAGCTAGGTTAAGTCTTATTTTTTTAAATCATGTGCTAGAGCCTTTTGGTTAGAGATGGACTCCCATTAACTTTTAGATCATTGTTGATGCCCTAGGTGTTGTAGTAGTAACCCATATGGTCGTGTAATTGGGTGTTTCAACAGTTGTAGATGGTGCAACCTATAATTATGTTGTTTGTGATTAAGCTGTTGTGACTAAGGATGCTTTTGGTGTCACAAAACCTTATTCAGTTACTTGTTCAAGTGCAACAAGTGGTCTCTCCTCACAATATCATCTCAAGTTTGGCCTTGCTTGTTGGACTGCATGTACCGCTAATAGTTTGATGAGACATTGATGTGAGAGGGAGTTATTACATCCATATTCCTTTTGAATGTGGTGGCCATCTATTGTAGTGTCCTCCATAGGAAATATGGCATGTTTATCTATCTTTGGTCCCTGATATGATCTAACAGCTTTAGGTGGTGCCAAAAAACAAAATTATATGGCATCCCTAAAGTACCTTTGCATGAAAATGGATACATAATCAAATAATGTTGGTGTTAGTTTTTGTTATGGTTTATTTCAAGATTAACATCACTCCTCAATCTATGGTAGCCCTAATACAGCTACTATGGTTTTCTCATTCACAAGTATTGGTGTCCCTCCTACCATTTTCTTGTCATTATAGAAATTTAAGCTGAAATCAAGTGAAATGTCGTCATCATACCCTTACAGTCTCTTAACATACTCAATCCACCCTACGTCTTGAAAGATAGCTCAGATATGATCGTAGGATTGTAGGATGAGCATCTCAGAGAGTTCCTAATGATTCAACGAGTCATATATAATGTTTTCTTGAGTTGAGACGATCTATCGATTACGATGTAGAATGAATAATTTGTTGGGGGAATTTTGGTTAAGGCGTTTTAATCATGGTTTTAATGGAAAACATTGTGTCGTAGGTTGTGGTGGTAGAGGAGCATTATTGTATTTGATGGTGGGTGATGTGTGCAAATCATTCCAAGGTAAGTGAGATCATGTCATTTTAATGTCATTCATTATGTAAGGAAATTTGTACCTTTTAATGCTTACCGTGAATTCTTCGGTTTTTCCAGGTTGGCATTGTCAGTCATGTCATGTCCTATCCTTTTCTCATTTTATTAGTGGTGTCAATTATAGTTGTACTTAATTTGTGAAGGTATTGTACCAATTAACTTGGATTAGTGTTGTAACATAAGGTGTTGCAACAACAAGAATTGTATTGGATCCACTTGAAAAATGTTGCAACGTGGTTTCTGAGTCGTTGTTGTGACATGGTTTCCTAAAGAAATTACAACACTGTACAATTTCATCCATGGGAGATATTGCAACAACACATTGGTTCTATCCATAGGAGGTGTTCTAGTAACAAAGTTGTTCCCTTTTATCCCACCACAATCCTAAGGAGTGTTTCATTAGAAATAATAAAATAAAATATCAAGAACCTGCAAATCACACAGACAAGTTTCAACTATCTTATCTCATTTTCTTTTCTTCTAACACATTATGAGCACACTACCAGTTGATATACATTTCATATGACATGCATCCTATTGTGCCCTAAATATTATCACAAATGAGCTTTTATTACATCTCTTTTTTCTAGAAGAGAATTTTTGAGAATGAACCATCTGACGAGGATTTTCCCCTTACGAACAATCTCTAAGTCATTATCAGACCATCCTTCATTGATCCTTGGGTAAGGGCTTGTGATACAATTGAAGCTCATGTCCATTTTCCATCAATGGAGTTCTTTTATCATCAATGGTAAATAGTTTGATGGGCCCATTGTTATATGTAGTAATGATCTAATAAGGCCCAAGCCAATAGGGATGAAATTTTCCTTTAAATCCTTTGAATCTTAAAACAAATAATAAGGCCCAATCTATGAATTTGAATCTCATCTTCTTTATGAGCTTATCATGCCATCAATTCCTTTGTTTCTAAATAATAGTTGTCTAATGTAGAGTTAATTTACAAATTTCATCTAGCTCATTGATTCAAAGAAGTATTTGTTGTTGCACCTTCGATAGATTCATGCCCAATTCCATTATTGTCCTCAAGTTTTGTACTTTTGCCTCTATTAGTAAAAGAACTTTCTTCGTATACTACCTCCAATGAAGTGTAGGCAGTGGTGTTTCACCATGTAATTTGGTAGGCCCATAATGATTTAGCTAGTCTATTTTTCCAATCTTTGAGGTGCATTTATATAGTTTTTTAAATGATGGTCTCAATTATCTTATTTTCCCCTTCTACTTTCCCATTAAAATATGGATGATATGGCGTGGTTACCCTGTGTTTAATATTATATACCTCTATCATGGCCTTAATTAATGTTGTAGTGAATTGTACCCCTCCATCAGTGACAACCTCTTGATACCCTAAATATGACAAAGATTTCTCCATGGAGTAATTTTTCTATTTCTTGTTCTATTGCAATTGAGAGTGCCTTTGCTTCCATCTGCTTTATAACATAATTAGTGAAGAGAAAGGGATAAGATATTTTCTGGGGTGAAGGGTTGATAGGTCTGAAAATAAAAAGCCTAATTTTCAAAGGGTTATAGTGCATTTCATCTTACTGGATTGGCCTTCTCCTGTATTAGAAATCATCACATATTTTTACTCACTAGTTGGCATCTCAAAAAATAGAGGGCCATATGTACGCTTGATGGAGTACCTTATAGTTAGTCTTCTTATCTACAAAATGACATTCACAAGGCCCATTATGACAATCCTTTAATATGTCATGGATCTCATCCTCTCTTACACATCACTAGATAAGTAGATACAACCCCATGTAAAAGATACATCCATTGATTCATGAAAATATCCAACTTTTCGTAGTGATCTTTTGTCATTCCTTTAGAGATAGATGAGGTGGAAGCTTCCTTACGACCAAATAGTTAGTAATATCTGCAAACCATTATGAACTAATAGATACTGTAGAAAAATGTTTATTAGGAAAAACATCTTCTACAGGTGACTCATTTTCGTTTGTGGTAAGCCTAGAAAGAAAATCTACCACCACATTATATTTTCTTGGATTCTTGCAATAGTAACAACCATCTAGTCACCATCCCATTATTGATTTATTTGTTCATTATATATTTAGTTTTAACATGGTTAGTATGTAAACTCACATGATATCGAGTCATATAATACCATTAGTTGACTATATCTTTTCTAGTTAACATCAATTGAAATTTTTCAATTGAACCAATTAAAAGTACAAGGTTTATCATTTTGGTTACCCTAGTGTCTAGTGAATGAATTTGTTAGTTCAAGGAGGTTATTCCCATTTTTGTTAGTTACAAAGTGTAAACCGAACTGGATTGAATTGAGACAGGTGTATCATGTAGCCTAATGGTCGGTGGTTCGTTAATGTGAATGTCTATTAATGAAATCCTAATAATTGGAGCCCATTTTTATATAGATCTAGAAGTACAAAGGTCAAAAAATTATTTAAGAAATGTTTTTATGAAAAACATAAATTCAAATGTTAGCAAGCTAGAACACGGGATCCATCCAAAATGGAGTATGATGTGTTATAAAATACAAATTAATATCATGTGATAGATTGACTTGTCATAGAGGCATGCTAATGTGGCAAGAAGATGATGTGGTGCCTATGTGGCAAGGATAATGTGGTATTGATAAGGTGGAACTGGAATCTAGAGATCCAACTTTTTGGTAAAATGGCATTTTTGGAAATTTTCCTAATCTGGGTGTGTTTAATTGAATGTAGGTAACTAGAAAGAAAGGTTATGAAATTATTATTAAATATTTTAGTATTCAGAATTTAAAGTGTGACCCGAATCGTGTGCCTATGAATTGTTCACCTATTTATTTACACATGAATAAAAAGATGCCTCGTGTTAATATTTTTTCACAAAAGGTATGTTAGCCCGAACTGAAATCAATGCGGATCTTATTTTGTGACAGTTAAAATTATATGGAGGTTTGCTCACGTATGGCATTGGGTAGTGGCTACATAGCCCCAGAGTACGCTTCACTTGGATAGCAGACAAACAAGGTAGATGTATATAGCTTTGGAGTGCTTCTACTTGAGATTATCAGCGGAAGGAAGAATTATAATGACTTGGAGTCTCTCCTTCAAAGAGTATGGTTTCTTTGAATCTCATCTTTCGAGTGGAAATTTTCTAAGATTTTCATAGTATTGTGATCCCTTGCTAACTAAACTTTTATGTTTTGTTGATGTTGTCCAATCACTAGAGATGGAGATTTTATCAAGAACATAGAGCTTTAGAAGTTATGGATCCTACATTGGAAGGCAGTTATTCGTGGGATGAAGGGATTCAAGTGATAAAATTGGTCTTTTGTGTACACAAGCAGTTGCACTGTTGCGACCTTCAATGTTCGAGGTGGTGTGGATGGTGACAAATGATGGGGACATTCCGTTGCCCAAAATGCCTGGTTTCATAGATGGGGAGAGTGAGGGCAAACCTGACTTGACACATCCTGATGTCCATTCTGCAAGTGTTGAGCCTTCATCTAGCATTCTCGGGGGCAGGTGAATATCAACCACTACTAGTTAATGGAAAGTTTGTTGTTTTGAATCATGATTCAAATATTTGTATTCCTTAATGATGCTTTTAAATATATTCCTTAAAAAGCTTTTATTCTAGGATAAGTCAATCTTGTTCCTTTTGACTCCATAATTATGTTCTTCTGGATCACATTTTGTCTTTCATATATGTTTTAACACTCCCATGTCCAGTTGGTCTTCCAGAAAATATCAAAAAACTAATAATGATGTTTAATAAATATCTCCAATGTTATAATGTCTCATCACTAACTACTTAAGTTTGATTTTAACTTGTGTATAGTTTTTAGGTATCTGAAAAAACAATAACGATCGGTAACATATATTTCCATTGTTCCAATGTCACATCACTAACCACTTAAATTTGGTTTTAATGTGCCTATAGTTTTTAAGTATGAAGAAAGGATTGTTAATTGGTTTAGGATGGATTTTCAAATAAATTGATGCTTTTATTGGGATTGGTAATTTAAATATGTTAAAGAAAAAAAATCTCCTAAAAAGTAGTTTTTATCCTTAAAATTTTTCAAATCTTTTGTTGGAAATACTGAAAAGGGGGTGAATCAATATTTTTTTTTCAATTGTTATTTTTACGAGTTAGATAACTTATAATTAGAACACAAAATGAACAATAAGAATAAATACTTTTATTAATCTCTTATTTACAAAAAAATTCAATACAATAATGTGTAGGGTCAAGCCCCAAGAGTTAGCTCAATTGGTCAAATCAGTGCCTCGCCAATCGGGAGGTCACAAGGTCAATTCCAAAAATCTCTTGGGGTCAGGCTAAGTAAATATGGCCGAAGGGTGTTAATCCCCTTCGGGTGGGGTCCACCCTAGATATTATTCGGTGGACATAGCGACTACCCAGTGACCAAGGGTATCCGTGAACCACACGTGAAAAAAGATAAAATAAAATAAAATAATGTGTCGGGTTCCAACCCTCTATGAATAAATCAATATTCAATATTCTAGGCTCCAACCTGTAGTTTTCCAAGAACCGACTTGGGCTTCCCAAGGCTTCAACCTTGTCACTTTGAGGCACCAACCTGTAGGGCTCCAACCTTGTCAATTTGAGGCACTAACCTCTAGGGATCCAACCCTATCTTTAGTATAGGCTCCAACATGTTTTCTTAAGGATTCTTATCCTCTAGGGCTCCAAATGTATCTTTCAAGGCACCAACCTTGTCTCTATGAGGCTCGAACCTCTAGGGGTCCAACCCTTAGCTTCAATTCATCAATATATGTTTGATTAGTCTTCAAATATCCCTAAAAATCTCTTCAAGAATGCCTCCTCCAAATCACTTCACTACTGACAACCTTGTCTTCGCAATAGGTGTCACCATTGCCTTTCATGTCACCCAAGAAAGTTCTCCAAGGTTACCTCATGTTGGATTCAATGCACCATGGTCTCCAATAATGGCTCCAAGGTCAACTTCAAGATGTCTTCAGTAATGCCTCAAGGTGTCTTCAATAAATTTCCCAACAACTATCCAAGATAATGAAGGCTTCTCCAAGGAGTGCTCAAGAATGCTTCACAAGTCAATAATTATTCACTAGTCTTCACAAATGAAGTTTGTCAACAATTCTTCACAAAATTTCCAAACTAGACTCTAACAATTCTACTAAATGCTCAAGATAGTTTCCAAAGAAACCTTTAAATTCAAAGCTCCAAGTACAAGGACTATTACAAACTCTATTTCAAGGCTTCATTAAGTTGTCCCACAATTTTGCTCAAATGTTGTTCCATAATGTGCTTCAGCAAGTGTGCTCTAAATTATTCGTCTTCAATAGGTTTCCTTCAATGTTGTCTTCAATATATTTAATTCTTCAATGGTCCTCCAATAAAGTATCTTCTGCAAAACAACTTTATAATATTTCACTAGACTTTCACCTTGTCCAGTGTCCAAAAGCTTCGGTTTCTTCATTGCTCAAGGCTTCAAATAATCCATTATTCAAAGCTCTAAGCACTTCACTTCAGAGTATGCTTCAAATAATGACTATAATCTGCTCCAAAGGATGTCAATGGATTGCTTCAAAAAATGTCATCAAGCTACTTTAAATGTGATTATAAGATTGCCTCAAAAATTGAGTCACAATCTGCTTTCTAATATTACTAGATTACCCTAGACCAAATTATAGAAAATAGCATAGGTCTAGGCCCTCCACAGGTGATTTTTCACTTAAGGTCCGAGCCATGACTGTTCATACACAAATCCGAGTTGTAATGGACCTCTTCCACAGGTTTTTGAGATGTAGTCTGAGCTACATAGTCACTGTAGATGCATGTTTACAGTACGAGCTCCTACAGTGAATGATTTGAGCTATAATGATGAAGTCTTAATCAATGAAATTTCCCAAACATAATTCTTCTTGATCTCCTCGGCCTCCTTTTTGTCTCGATGCTCTTTCTCTGAAATGACTACCGAATTGATGACTATTATGATGAGCTTAGTGTATATTTATAGTAATTCATCCTTAAGAAAAGACTTGTCCGTTGGGCTAAAGGACCGATATGAAGGAACTGAGCATAGGTCGGCTAGGTAAGAGAATAGGATACATTATCTTAAAAAATTATTTTCTCTTAGACTATTGGGAGTTGGAGGTTGAGTGAGGGTGTTGTAGGGAAAAGTATCTGACTCGGATGACCCTATCCCACTCTAAGGGTGACAGTTCCTTAGCAACAACTGTAAAACAAACTACTTAAGGTTTACTTCTTTATGAAAGCAAAAGAGAATGGAGAAAGCACTAACCGTTGCCTTGCGCTTAATGTCGAATCCAAACTCTTCTCTTTGGTCGCTTGCTCCTAGCTCGTTGTTCTTCTACTCGCCCAGCTACAATGAGATCCTGCACAATAACAAAGAAGGAAACTACAAGAGGCATGCAATCATAACTGGTTCATGGATTAGTGTAAACCAAACATGCAATCATCACAATATATAATTGAACAAGAGCACATAGAAGAACCTCAATAGCTTTTATTAATGAAGAAGTAAAGGTTCTGAGAGTATTACAACCATTGCAGGCTCCAACCCAGCAACACCTCCCAGCAGAAAGAATTGCTCTTCTTCACCTCTCTCAAACAATCACCCAATAACTCAATGATGAAACCAACAGCATATCATTACTTTGCACAAAATTCCAGCCTCTTGAGCTCATAGGAGAGAGCTCAATATATAGATGAATTGAGAAAGGATGAGTCAGCTTGCAACTGATGTGTAGCTGCCTTGTGTCCTCTCTCTCTTCAGTTAATCTTTAGTTGATCTTCAGTTCTTGAGTCCACTTGGTGAACCTTGCTTCCACTTGGAGAAACAAAGCCTCTGACTCATCACAAGGCGAAATACCTGATCCAAGTGTCATTTTTGGAAGATTCCAAAGTAATGACTCACTGTGCCACATGTCCAAACTCGCCCAACGCAGGTGGGCTTTGTTCTACCTGCTTTGCAACGCAGGTACACCATGGAGCAGTTGTGTTTCAGCGCAGAAGCCTAGTGGAGCACCTACTTTGATTTCAGGATTGCTTGTTTTTGAGTGTTTTCAGGTGGAGAACTGATCTGAGAGCTGTTGGTTTGCTGACCTTGTTCCTCTAGGGGTAGGAACATCATGTTTAGGGAACTTTGGATCCCTTGGATTATTGACAATTCATGCTTGTTGCTGTAAGGCACAAAATTGTCTATAACAGATGCCCCCTAAAGTATGAGGTCGTTTATCGGGTGAAATGCTTTATTGAGAGGATCCGAAGTTCATTCAATCTGCTGAGAAGTGTCCTGTAATAAGATACAATACAATACATTATTTTTCATACATTTTTCATGATCTAGCTGAGGCGGGCATTCCCATGCTCAGCTTTATAAATACATTTTGGTACATAGAACAGACGATCGTCTGATTGTAGACTGATAATTCCCTGCCGAATTTATCATCCTTTGAGAAGGATGATCATCTGCTGTAATGATGTACATATCAAATGTCTTTATGTCCTGAATATATATCGCAGCCCGGATGGATGAAACTAGATCCGGGGTCTTCAATCTCTTCCAATCTTCACTCGATGTACAAGTCGATCCATGTGAGAATTTCTTGAAGTCGAACATGGAAAGACATCGCTTGATTACCGGTCAATGATGTAAACCGTTAACAAGCGCGAGAGGAATCACCGATAAGGATGATGACCCTCAAGGTACGGCAGTACAATCTACATGGTGGGAATAAAGGACTTGGCGTCGACCACCATGCAAAATCTTCTGGTCGAAGGTCATTGATGTATACCTTTCGCCGGAAGTGAGAAACTTGCCATTGAGGCATGCAAGCTTCAAAGTACTGAGGGGGGTGTTCCTAGATCAACTCCTTGGATAATGAGTTGATGTCGACAAGGAGCGATCCGTCAAAGGAGGGCCTTAATGAATCCCACATCAGTGACACGGAACGGAGCTAGTGATTGTGATGAGGTGAAAACAAACTGTGATGTATGATTCAGGGTGGCGGTCATGAAGTGGATGAAGGATAATGTATGGCAGTGGGTGGAACACAGTTGACTCTTTACAGAACCACTTCTCTTGAACATATAACGACACTGATGTGATGGATTGGTAGCATTACCCCAATTGTGGATGGTGTGGCGAGGACCATGATTCTGCGACCGGTGAATGAAACAACCCAACCCGATGCGGTACGGAGGACAAAGTGTCATGTTCAAGAGCGACTTGCTACCATTAATGCTGTGAGGTTCTCCCAATTTTTCCCCAGTCATTGCTGACCAGTACCTCTTTATTTTTGTCAAGCTTGAGGAGGATAACATATGCTTGTTCTATAACCTGCCCTTCGGGCAAGCCCATCGCTATGTTTTAACGAGCCTAGCGATAGGGAAACTCGTTCTCGTCTAAAGACAAGTTTGTCGCTATTTAATCATTTTAACGAGTCTAACGACAAGGAAAACTCGGTCCTTTTCATTTTTAGAGAGTATGAAAAGGTACGAAAAGTTAACTCCAAAATTCCTTTTTCGTCTTCTAATCCCTTAAGTCCGAAAAAGTATAAAACAATACAGAAGGGATGAATTTTCGGTTGCTTTAACGAGCCAAACAAAACAAGCGCTCGATCTTTTTGTGCAATAATCCCTCAGGTCCAAAAAAGATTAAAATCTAGAGGAGGGATAGCTTTCCGGTCGCTTTAACGAGCTGGAAGGCCAAAACTCGGCAAACTTTTCATATTTTACGAGTCAGTGAAAAGAGCTCAAAGAAGACTCGTCTTTTGAGGAACGAGTGATGAACAGGGATAGCAGCAGATTCCAGGTACAGGTTGGAATTCTCCAATCACGGCAGTGTCACAAGGATGGCTAAGTGAAATCACTCTTCGCAGCTGTTCCTCAAAATGGGTAAACAAACATATGGAGGTGAACGATTGGCCAAATGAACGGATGGAGGTGATGGCATATAAACACGACCAAGGGCTTTTAATATGGCTTTCAAAGGTTACATTTCTCGAGGTTGTTTACCGGTTCATTTTTTCTGGATGAGCTTGAACTGCTAGGGAAAGATTGCTCACAATTTATGTTTATTTTTTAACGAGCATGAACTCTTCACAAAAACTGCTCGATTCTTGCGTTTATTTTTTAACGAGCATGAACATTGCTAAAACTGCTCGATTATACCAGTCTTAATACAAGGAATGCCTTAGGTGAGGTAATCTTATTTAAGGAGCGATACCACACTAATTACTCCAATTTGGCAGGTTTTAACTTTTGCCTTTCATCCTTTCTTTACGCAAGCTGGAAACGGCTAATCCTACGAGTTTAACGGGTTAGACCTACAGGTTTAAAGGGAGGACCTAAAAATTTAAAAAAATAAATAGTCGTCCCGTGCTTGCACTCCAAAAGGTTTGCATGCCCCTAGGTATAAAGTATAATTTCGAGATTCTGCCATCTCTTACTTATTATCCGAAAAATGGTTTTGTTTGCTGCCACAAACTAAACTCTCTTTTCGGCGATGTCTATCATTAGGTTGCTAAGGATGGTGACTACTTGTTGCAGCAATTTCATCTCTTTCTTTGAAGACTGCCCCTACTTATCCTTCAAAACAGCTTGTTTTAATGGGTGAGGCTTGACATTCAAAGATGGTGGCTTTTTGCTGCCACAAATAGACCCCCTCCTTAGGAGAGCCCACTTTTTTAGACAAAGGGAGACGATCTTTTCGCTCACATAACTTTGACAAAAATTTTTTATCCTAGAACAACCCTCTCTTCCACTGCCGGACGGGGTACGGACTAGTCCATCCTTCTGCGGAAATTAACTTTATACCTAAGGTTTTCTCTGCCCGAGGCAGGCCAGGGTGCATGCCCCCTGGGTCCCAGTTCTTTCTTTCCGAATTACTCGCATTCATCGGGAAGTAGAACCGGGGGTGGTGGCATTCCTTGAGTGAATAAACCATTAAGGGATGGTATTTGACTATTTGCAATGCGTGATCCTGGAAATGAAAGTTGGTCTACTAGCTGGACCATTCTTCCTTCGTGCGGAAAACACATGACTCTAAAGAGCGAGGACACTATTGCCTCCATGCAATATATATAGTCTCGTCCAAGGAGTAAGTTATATGCCAAGGGTCCCTGGACAACCATGATGTTCATGCGAACTGTCTTCCCTTTCAATGTAACCAGAACATTGGGGAGAATCCCTAACGGGTGACTGGTTCCTTTATCAAAACCTGATAGATTTCTCATCTCAGGTAAAAGCGTCGGGCAACCCAGTGCTTTCCAAGCAACAGAGGAAAGGATACTCACAGATGCCCCTTCATCAATGATAGTTCCAGCCATCACCATTCTGTAGATTTGGACTATGATTCTGAATGGGATACTGGCTGGTAACCGGGGTCTGCCTAGTTGATTCCAATCAAAGGATACAACTAGGTTGCTTGGTGGTGGGACCGAATATACGGCCGGATACGACCCTGACGATGTTCCTTCCTGCGATAAAGGAATGGGCGCATTGCCCTGATGCTCATCAGAGTCTGTGTTGATGAAAAGAATATGGACGGTGTCATCCTTATCCTCTTCAGTGAGGGTGTCATTCGAAGATGGGTCTTCAATGACGGAGTCATTGGATGATGAAACCTCTTAAGGAAGAACCGGGTCAACTGCCATTTCGACCTTTAGACTTTCGTCTGGTCTGGATTCAGTAGGTTCATTCTCAATGATCGACACTTCAGCTGACCACTTGAGCGGGTCAGCTGGATTTTCAACTATCGAGGGATTAGGCGCGAGTTTTTGGTATCCAGGAGGAAGTCGTAACGGTGAAACCGGACGATCTTCTAAAACTCTCTTTGCCTCATCTAAGAATGGACATCGGTGGATGGCATGCTCGCCTTCACACAATATACAGGGTGATCTTGGTCTCCCTCTTCGTCCTTCACTCTCGCTAGTTGACGGACTGCAATCAACATGACTGCCAGAGGTTGATGCTACTGGATTGTGCAACCTTGGGGACCAGTCCCTTAGTATCCGGGGAATACAAGGACAATCACGATGGAAGTGGGCCCCTTCGCAAATGACACATGGCGATTTAGGCCCGGTCGGTGCAGTGTGTGGGTTTTTGTCAGCTGTCTTTTGCTTGCCCCCAGTCGCCTTCGCCATAGGCCCCTTCTGCTTCTTTTCTCTCTTCTTCCTTTCCTTCTTCTCCATGGGAGGCTGACTTTTGCCAGCTCTACCTTGCGAAGATGAAGGATCAGAGGAAGTATTGTAAGAAGTGGAAGGCTGGTGGGTAGTTCTAGACTGGTCTGACTGTTGATTCGACTGCTCAGGATTAGTGGCGATCTGGACTACATTAGTTGAAAAGAGCCATAGAGGTAGGCCGATTGTCAATCCTGGAAGTGACAATGTTGCCATATGAGGCGCACCAACATCTCCCCAAGAGGAGAAGGGATTTGGACTTCCGCCAAGGTTGCCTCCTTGGTTGGTGGGCTCCATACTTTTCAACTGAAAGATCAACGTGGGAATAACAGGTGATTATGTTCCGCTTAAAATAAATTTTATTAACGACGCTTTTAGACACAAACTTGCTTTTTCATGTTTTAAGAGTCGAGAAAAAGCTAAAGATGACTCTAGTCGCCTTCGATGTTTTAACGAGCCCGAAGTGACAAATGCTTAGATGGACTTTTTCAGTTATAGAGTTTGAAAAAGGCCAAAAGAAACTTCTCTGGAGATCTAGGCAGAGTGTGTGCCAAACTTTTCGCGAAACCACAGAATACGTTTTACGGTACGGGTGGTCGATCTTCGTGAATGCTGTGTTCACTGCATCGCGATCAGTAGGGCGGTCGACACGGCTTCCTATGGATAAAGGATAATTGCCTATAGGGGTCTCCCAATATATACTCGACGGTACGTGGGAGCACAAGTCCGTATTAGTGCCACCGACTCTCAGGAGGAATCACCCACCTTCGTAGAGATCGACAGTCACTATGTTTAACGACGTCGGAACACGTCTCTACCTAGACCTCTATGTGTTTGCGTTATGTTACAAAGCGTTGTTATGTAAATTAGATTTATTTTAATGTTGATCTTGCTTATCAGTTTGCCTTTAAGGATCACCACGAGATGTATATAACAAATTCCTGAATGCAGTCTAAGATGAGAAGCAAACTTTTCAATCTTTCAACTTTGAAAACCTTAACTACTGAGGGAAAAGAAAGGCAAATCTTTTCACACAGATCATAGAGCACACACTAAAATGCAAATTTTTCCTAAATCGTCAAGCACACAGTCAAATGCAAAATGCACAATGCATGTATTTTCTTTTCCCTTTCTTAATGTGGATGGATACAAAAAGAAAGTGGTTATATAACTTTGATTTCGATTTAAAGTGAAAGTAAACAAGTTTGTCCAAAATCAAAAGACACCTTAAGATTCACTTGCTTAATCACTGGAAATACATGAAATCAAACCATACTGACGAAAGTAAAATGACTAATCAGCTATGGACAGCAAACAAGCTAACTCTTTAGACCAGCAAAATGCCTAACACAGGTTCAGATCTAAGAGGCCAAAAGCATGACTAGTTTACTTTTCGTTATGGGAAATTGTAAATGAGTAAGAACTACAAAGAACAAGTACAATTTCGTTATATAACAGAGGCGGAATGATGACAAGTAATATTGGTTTCAAAACAGGCACAAGACTGACACCTAGCAGCAAAAGTAAGTGAAAACAGGCAAGAGAAGGGAGGAAACCCCAAATGCACTAAGCAAATTTGGGCCAACGCAGGCTCTGCACAGTCAAACTGGCTCTCAGCGCAGGTAGCCAGTTCGGGACCTGCGTTGCAAAGCAGGTAGCCTGTGTACTACCTGCTTTGGAAAACGAGAATTGCGTTTTCACAGTTTCCGGGTCATAATTTTCTCAAAAATGCACGGTTTTTGCTCAAATCAGAAGCAATCAGTCAAGCACACTCAAAGGGATGATTTAGAAGGTGCAAAGCTATCACTAAGAGCTTACAAGGATCCTTGTAGATCAGCTCTTCAAATCATGAATCTGCTCAGAAAATGAGCAAGAGTAGTTGCCCTCTACTTCGCTTTTGATATAGTCAAAAGCTTTTCGATTTGGTACTCTTTTGTTCAGGAAATGAATAGCAAAATACTACAAACACAATCAAACGGATACGATCCCCAGCAGAGTCGCCAGTTTGTTGTAGGGAAAAGTATCCGACTCGGATGACCCTATCCCACTCTAAGGGTGACAGTTCCTTAGCAACAACTGTAAAACAAACTACTTAAGGTTTACTTCTTTATGAAAGCAAAAGAGAATGGAGAAAGCACTAACCGTTGCCTTGCGCTTAATGTCAAATCCAAACTCTTCTCTTTGGCCGCTTGCTCCTAGCTCTTTGTTCTTCTGCTTGCCCAGCTACAATGAGATCCTGCACAATAACAAAGAAGGAAACTACAAGAGGCATGCAATCATAACTGGTTCATGGATTACTGTAAACCAAACATGCAATCATCACAATATATAATTGAACAAGAGCACATAGAAGAACCTCAATAGCTTTTATTAATGAAGAAATAAAGGTTCTGAGAGTATTACAACCATTGCAGGCGCCAACCCAGCAACACCTCCCAGCAGAAAGAATTGCTCTTCTTCACCTCTCTCAAACAATCACCCAATAACTCAATGATGAAACCAACAGCATATCATTACTTTGCACAAAATTCCAGCCTCTTGAGCTCATAGGAGAGAGCTCAATATATAGATGAATTGAGAAAGGATGAGTCAGCTTGCAACTGATGTGTAGCTGCCTTGTGTCCTCTCTCTCTTCAGTTAATCTTTAGTTGATCTTCAGTTCTTGAGTCCACTTGGTGAACCTTGCTTCCACTTGGAGAAACAAAGCCTCTGACTCATCACAAGGCGAAATACCTGATCCAAGTGTCATTTTTGGAAGATTCCAAAGCAATGACTCACTGTGCCACATGTCCAAACTCGCCCAACGCAGGTGGGCTTTGTTCTACCTGCTTTGCAACGCAGGTACACCATGGAGCAGTTGTGTTTCAGCGCAGAAGCCTAGTGGAGCACCTGCTTTGATTTCAGGATTGCTTGTTTTTGAGTGTTTTCAGGTGGAGAACTGATCTGAGAGCTGTTGGTTTGCTGACCTTGTTCCTCTAGGGGTAGGAACATCATGTTTAGGGAACTTTGGATCCCTTGGATTATTGACAATTCATGCTTGTTGCTGTAAGGCACAAAATTGTCTATAACAGAGGGCTCATTAGAAAGCTAAAATTTACCTCTACATTTTGGAGGAGGAGCCATTGTAAAATGATGTCTTCAAGATGTCAAAACGTAATTTTATTTATGACAATTTGAATTTTTAGTGCAAACCTTGGGGATTTTTATGATTCTCCATGTATAAGGATATTGGGACAGAATGAGGGTTAGGGTATTCTCATTAGGGCTTTAAGTGAGGTCTCCAAACATCATACAAGTGTTTCAGATATGGTCTCCAACTATCATGTAACCATTATGTCTCCAATTGTCATGTTTCTATTGTAATGTCTCCAACCATTATCCATGTCATCATGTGGTCTCCAAGTGTGGTTGTCAATCCATGTCATCAAGCGTAATGAGATCATATTTTTATCAATGAATTTATCCATGGAAGCCTTTAGGAACTTATTATTTGGACAATGTTAGGGCACCTTCTATATGGACATAGGCCTTAAGATTAGGACATATAGAAATCATTATTATCATGAGACTTTGTGGTTTCATCATCAAGAACAAAGATGTCATATAGTTAGGGTTTGCTTAGGACAATAATTTAATGGCATCATAAGCATATTCAAAAATGCTATAATATCGTATTTTGATTATTATGCATGGATGTGCCTAGGAGGGTTTCTAGAGCTTCAATGTTCATTATTAAATCATACATCATGTTCATGCTTAGGGTTAGGGAAACATCTTTAGGACATGTATGACAAGAATATTTTCCATAAAAATATAAATAAATAAATAAATTCCATATTGACATCAATGACAACCTTGCCCAACCATCTCCCCATTTTTCATTGATGGTAATATTATTTCCTTTTCAACATTTTCTCCCCCTTTAACATCAATGGAAAATAGGGTGCCCAAGTACTCCCCCTATCAAGTTGCTTCACACTGCTCCATCATACTTTCTTCATTAATGATATTTCTCCATAATAGATATGTTTCTCCCACTGTCATGGTGCTCTTGATTCAACGAAACTTCTCCCCCAATCCTTTTCATGTCTTCATGGAAATGGATGAGGTAGATGATCAACCAACTCCCACTGCCTGCACAAAATCCTCTAGCTTATGAATGATTATTTCCTAGTGATCAAGTTGAAGAAATCTTCATAATTTTTTGAGATACTCGCAAGATATGATCTATCAATATTTTCCATATATGACTCGTCAAGGATTTCATAGGGCTCTTCACGGATAGCTTCTGAAAGAATAGTCAAGAATCATAAGCTCCCCCTAACAATATGCATGGTATTATTCTTGGTAGAATTTCATCATTAAAACTTGGAATATCATATCTGCCAAAGATGTACTCATCAGATAAACAACATGAGTGGATGTCTTGAGTGTTCAAGAGACTTTCAAATCCAATTTTCTTCCTTCTCCGTACTTGTGTAACTTTTGTTTCTTGCCTGGTATAAATGTTTTTAGCTTGTTTAGGGACCCAAGTCAATTTACAATCGTGAGCCATATGCCCAATGTTATGATAATTGAATCATTCCATCTATTCATGAATGAGGAATCATGACTTCTTCTTACATAGTTTCTTCTAGGACGCTAATGTAGACCATTATATTTGTCCTCGTGGTATTCCCTACAATCCTTTACCACATGCCCAAAATTTGTACAAGAATAGCAATAACCAAACTTGATATACTTTGATAGCTAGTGAATGGAGATTCTTGATGTACTTTTGAATTCATTCTATCTTGGGATACTTTGATCATATCCATTCCCTCTTGAATGACACCATTTGCATATCTTCTTGCAGTAGGGTGTCTTCCAATGCCATCTTGACCCTTCTCCTTACCTTTACTAAAATTGCGGGCATCAATATTTCTTCCAGGCTTCTCCACATCCTTATTGTTTGAAGCATTAGGGTTTTCATCATTCTTGGTTGAGGGTTCACCTGCATAGCTAAGGCTTGATTTACCAATAGGATATCTTTGATGACTTAGGATGCCATCTAGCGTTTGAGAGCTATTTAGGCTCTTGTTTAGATGATCAACTTCCTTTTTAAGGATATCAATTTATTCTTTCATTTTGTTTCATTCTTCATCCTTCTTTGATAGATTTAGCTTCATTTCTTCCTTCATCTTGGTTTCTTCACATGATTGGGCCTTAAGTGAGGTCATTTCTGATCTTAATTTGGTGATGTCCTCATCCTTTTCTTCTAGTTGGAATTTCATGGTGTTTCTCTCCTTTTCTTCTTCATCAACTTGTCCTTCTCTGAGTGCCAAGGCTTCCATCACCTTCTCAACTCCTTTTCCTTGTTTTTTTGCTTCTTATAGTTGAAATCTAAGGGAGGAGACCTCTTCCTTGTATTGACCAGTTTCCATTCCAAGTTTGCTCAATTCCTTGTGTCTTTGCTCAAGATAGCTTGACAAAATGTCTTCCTTTTTATTTTCTTTATCCAATTGATTTGTCATGGATATGACTTCTTCATGATATCTTTTCTTGCTTTGATGGCAATCCTCCTTTAGCTTGGTGAGTTCCTTATCTTTTTCTTATACCTAATGCTTAAATATGTCAACTTCCTTCCTTGTTTTGTTAAGGCTATGGTCACCATATTGTAATTTCTTCTTAAGCTCTTCATTTTCTCTTTTCAAACTACTAATCTCTTCTAGGAAAACTATAAGCTTCACTACGAGATATTCTTGGAAGTCATCTTTATTTTATTCATCTTCTAGGTCTTCCTTTTCCTTGATGTCTTCACTCTTCTTTTTAGATTCCTTAATGGGTTATGGATATCCTTCCTTCTTTCCATCACCATCTTGATTATCATTCATGGTTAATTCTCCTTTTGAGTGAAGATCTTGAAGTTTGTCCCACATATCTTTTGCCGATGAACATTTCTCCATTTTGGCTTTTATAGCATCTGGTAGCCCATTCAAGATTGCCTTCATCCCTTTTGTATTATATTCCTTGGATTTTCCTTCCATCATGATGTTAGTAATCATTGATTCCTAGACTTCAATGCCTTAAGCCACTAAGAAATTCCTCATTCTCATCTTCCATATATCAAAGTTTCCATTGAACAACATAAATTTCCCAACTTGATTGTCTTCAGTTTTCATGGATGAGGGAGAGACACATTTAGAAGGATTGGGGGCTTTCTTCCTTGGCTTCGCCATCTGTATTCAAAGATAAACCTTCAAGTTGTTAGGCTCTAAGTGAAGGTACTAAATCTGATCCCAGTTGTTGGAAATACTAAGGGGGGGGAGGGTGAATCAATATTTCTTTTCAATTGTCATTTTTACCAGTGGGATCACTTATAATTAGAACACAAAATGAACAATAAGAATAAATAGTTTTATTGATCTCTTCTTTATAATCAATTAAATACAATAATGTGTAGGGCTCCAACCCTAGATGAAGACGCCAATCTACAATCTCCGAGTCTCCAACCTGTAGTTTTCCAAGCACCAACTCAGACTTCCCAAGGCTCCAACCTTGTCACTTTGAGTAACCAACTTATAGGGCTCAAACCCTATTTTTGGTACAGGCTCCAGCCTAGTTTCTTGAGGACTCCCATCCTCTAGGGATCCAACCCTATCTTCTAAGGCACTAACCTTATCTCTATGAGGCTCCAACCTCATTGGACTCCAACCCTCAACTTCAACTCATCAAGATGTGTTTGATTATTCTTCACACCTCCCAATATCTTCTTGAAAGATCCCTATCAATCTCTTCAGCAATGCCTGCTCCAAATCACTTCATCAATGACAACCCTATCTTCTCAGTAGGTGTCACCACTACTTTTCATGTCACCCAAACAATTTCTCCAAGGTTACCTCATGATGGCTTCAATGCACCATGGTTTCCAATAATGTCTCCAAGATTAGCTTGAAGATGTCTTCAGATGTCTTCAATAATACCTCAAGGTGTCTTCAATAAATTTCCCAAGAACTATCCAAGACAATGAAGGCTTCTCCAACGAATGCTCAAGAATGCTTCACAAGTCAATAATTCTTCACTTGTCTTCACGAATGAACAAGAGTATCAACAAGTCTTCACAATATTTCCAAACTAGACTTCAACAAGTCTGCTAGATTGTCAAGATAGTTTCCAAAGAAACTTTTAAATTCAAAGCTCCAAGTACAATGACTATTGCAAACTCTATTTCAAGGCTTCATCAAGATGTCCCACAATTGTATTCAAATGCTGGTCCAGAATGTTCTTCAGCAAGTGTGCTTTAAAGTATTAGTCTTCAATAGGTGTGTGTCAATGATGTCTTCAAGATCATTAATTATTCAAGGGTCCTCCAATAAGATATCCTCTTCCAGTCTTCTTCACAAATTCTTTATAAGATTGCACCAGAATTTCACCTTGTCCAATATCTAAAAGCTTCAATTTCTTCGCTTCCCAAGGCTTCAAATGCTCCATTGTTCAAAGCTCTAAGTACTTCACTTCAAAGTCTACTTCAATTAATGACTATAATCTACTCCAAAGGATGTGACTCAATGGACTGCTTCAAAAAATGTCATCAAGTTGCTTTAAATGTGATTATAATACTTCCTCAAAAATTGGGTCATAATGTGCTTTCTAACATTACCGAGTTACCCTAGACCGAATCACAGAAAACAGGACATGTTTGAGCTCTCCACAGGTGACTGTTCACTGATTCGAGCCCTCCACAGGCGATTGTTCACTCAAGGTCTGAGTTGTGACTATTCATACATAAATCAGAGTTGTAGTGGACTTCTTCCACATGTTTTTGAGTTGTAGTCCAAGCTCCACAGTAACCACATATGTTTGTTTACAGTTTTGAGCTCCTACAGTCAATGACCTGAGCTGTAATGATGACTTAATCACTGAAATTTCCCAAACATATTTCTTCTTGATATCCTCAACCTCCTTTCCATCTCTATGCTCTTTCTTTGAAATGATCACTGAATTGATAGTTAGAATGATGAATTTAGACGTATATTTATGGTAATTTGTCTTTATGAAAAGACTTGTTTGTTGGGATGGACGACCACATGAAGGAACTGAGCATAGGTCGGCTAGGTAAGAGAATAGGATACATTATCTTAAAAAATCAATTTCTCTTAGACTAATGGGAGTTAGAGGCTGAGTGAGGGCTCATTAGAAAGGTAAAAATGTCCTCTACATTCTCGAGAAGGAGTCATTGTAAAATGATGTCTTCAAGATGTCAAAAAATATTTTTCTTTATGACTATTTGAATTTTTAGTGTAGACCTTGGGGATTTTTAGGATTCTCCATGTATAAGGATATTGGGACAGAATGAGGGTCAAGGTATTTTCTTTAGGGCTTTAAGTGAGGTCTCCAACCATCATACAAGTATGTCATAAATGGTCTCCAAATGTCATGTAACCATCATGTCTCTAACTACCATGTCTCCAACCATCATCCATGTCATCATCAATCCATATCATCAAGTGTAATGAGCTAATATTTTTATCAATGAATTTATCCATGGCAACTTTTAGGAATTTATTATTTGGACAATGTTAGGGCATCGTCTATATAGACATAGGCTTTAGGATTAGGACGTCTAACAATCATTATTGTTAAGAGGATTTGGGGTTTCTTCATCAAGAACAAGGATGTCATATAGTCGGGGTCTCATTAGAGAAAATATTTAAGGGAATCATAAGCATTTTCAACAAGGCTAGAATACCATATTATCATTGTTATGCATGCATGTGCCTAGGAGGGTTTCTAGGGCTTCAATGTTCATTATTAGATCATGCATCATGTTTACGGTTAGGGTTAGGGAAACATCGTTATGACATGTATTACAATAATATTTACCATCACAAATAATGCATACTGACATCAATGGTAACCTTCCAACATCCTTTATATCAAGTTTCGACTTAAAATTAAATGAAAATTAAACTCTGTAAAATATATCTAATTTACAAAATATTCACATTTACCTTTAGCTTTAGCTTTACGAAACATTAATTTAAAATGCACGATCATTTTCTTATAAATGTGTTAAATAATCCTTATCAACTAGTTTTCTTATTAATTCACTCCCACCTCTCAAAAACAAGCAAATAATAATTTTATGGTAATTGATTATATAAATTAAAATTTTTCATTTGATTCATAAAATTATCATTTGGTTGAGAACATGTATATCCTGTTATTTGTTTAGGTTGGAACGTCTTAGAAAATACGTTATGACAAAGCGCCTTACAATCATTAAATCAGTTAAAGCGGAGCCCCTTCCCATCATCATAATGCACTTCAGATTTTGTTTTTTGGTTTACCAATTTGAGAATGGTGAATATTTATTATTACAATCATATTTAATCAATAATAAGTAACAGGTAACTTTTTATTATTCTTATTTTTCTTCATTAGGTTGATATTTAGTTTTTAGTTAAACTCATATTAATTTAGGTTTGGCCAATTTTTATTTTTATTTTTATGTTTAGTTTTTAGTTAAATTTATATTAATTTAAGTTTGATGAATTTTTTCCTAAATTTGCTATAATTATTTAATAATAAAAATAAAAATTTATTATTTTTAAATAATATTTTAAATTATTTATCTTAAAATTAATTAAATAAATTTTAATTATATAATCATTATCGATATATACCCATTTTAATTATATAATCATTATCAATATATACCCATCTATATCATATTTAAAATACATATATAACTAATGCAATATACCCACTTATATCATATCTAAAATACATATATAACTAATGCAATCTATACCATGCTCTAAAATAAGTAGCATGACTTAATACACTTTGTATTAGGGAATGACAGTCACAAGTTAAATGGTACATATTATTATTTAAAGTACAATCTTCATTATCGTAAGAAAATGGAAACGGAGAATTTCATGACTTTAATATAAAAAATAAAGCACTCGGTCACAAGTTACAGTGTACATATTATTATTTAAAAAATAAAATTCATCCCGCAATCTATCACCTTAAAGAACACACCTTAAAGTACAATAGTCATTATCGAGAAAGAAAATGGAAATGGCGAATTTAATTACTCCGATATAAAATACTAAAGCAATTTGTTAATTTATATAAAATTTTTAAAGTATCAGGTTTGAGGTTTGTGTTTTGTCATGGAATATATATATTATTTATTTTATTATTTTATTAAATTATGAGTAGAGTTATTTTATTAAATATTAGATGTAATATCTATTTTTGGTTGATAAGTGGGTGAATCCTCAAAACTACTTTTACCATGTGATTGAGAGGCCACGACTCACGAGCATTTAAGTCGTCAAAATCACCTAGGGATCACACCGAGCCGCACCAGTGGAAGCCATGCTGGATTTTTTGGTATCGGTGAGACTAGAACCGATGACCTTTGGATTTTTTGGTATCGGTGAGACTAGAACCGATGACCTTTGCTTAGGAGCGCCTTAACAGTGCACTCCTTCACCAACTATTCTAAATCTCTAACCAACTATTCTAAATCTCTTTAATAATATTAGATGTAACGTTTATTAGGAATGGAGTTATCTCATTAAATATTAGTTGTAACATTTTTTATATGAAAAGATGTGTGTCACTTTTGATTTTCATTTAAGAGTCCTTCAGTTTTGAACCCATGACTTTTTTAGGAAGAAACATATGTTCTTAACTATCAAACTATATATAATATACAATTATATGTCAGTTATGTCAAATTTGTAACACTGATGTAATCTAAAAAATATTCTACTATGAATCAACTATATTATAAAGTAATTGTAAAATAGCAAACCTCGTAATGTGGGATAAAAAGAAGTTCCTATTTGAAACTTTAGTCACCCCTGTTATCTTATATGGCTGTGAGGTTTGGGGTTGCAGCATCTCTAGAGAATCATGGAGAAAGATTGGACAAATCCAGAAGCATTTTATAACTTATAACCTGAAAATTAAAAGTAATACACCCTATCCTATTCTCCTTATAGAAGCAGGTCTTCCCCTATTGAGAGCCTAGCTATGCTTAGGTTTCTGTTGTACAAGCACAAACTCAATAACATAGACGATCATAGACTTCCTAAGCTTGCTTTAAATTCCAGCCAAAACCACATAAGGCTCAATCGAGGGTGGCATAAAGACACAAGGGCCTGGTTAAACTATTGGGAGATCAACGAAAATGATGCATTGCAAAATATAAATAACATTAAAGATATTGTTACTTCTAAGTTCAAAGAAAAAATGTGGTGTGAGAAAGATTTAGCGGCTAAAAGAAAATTAAGTTATTATAAGAAGGTCATCAACCCCACCCTAGAAGATCAAAAGTATCTCTCTATTTTAACTAGCTCAAAGAAGAAAATTAATATAGCAAAGCTTAGAACGAATTCTCATGAGCTCCATAGTGAAACAGGTCGTTGGGCAGTTCCTAAAACGCCATGGATGGAAAGGATCTGCCATATATGTGAGAATAGGAACATCGAGGATGAAAACCACTTCTTCTTAGAGTGCCCCGTGTACAATCACATTAGATCTCAGTTTCACAATCTTTGTTACAATACTGACCTTCCTAGCATTTTACAATGTCAAAATTATAGTGAGCTCGGGAGGCTTCTCTCCAAGCTTTTTGAGCATAGGAATAAAATCTTAAATCAAAATAAATAATTTGTTTCTTTAGGTCCGATAGACCATTGTTTGGTCTCAGCGGACGTTAATCATCATCATCATCATCATCATCATCATCATCATCATCATCATCATCATCATCATCATCATCATCATCATCATCATCATCATCATCATCATCATCATCATCATCATCATCATCATCATCATCATCATCATCATCATCATCATCATCATCATCATCATCATCATCATCATCATCAGTGTGGCTTGATAAATGTGATCCACTCTTTAAAGTAATATTGTTATTACATGAAAATTTGAAATTTTGGATTGAGATTTTTTTAATTATTTTATTTAATAATTAATTTTAAAATAAAATAAAAAAATAAAATCTAATTACTAAAAAGTTAAATAAATTAATTAATTTATATATATATATATATATATATATATATATATATATATATATATATATATATATATATAATTGTGTAATTTTAATATTAAATTTAAATTTAAATTTAGTAAAAATATTTTTGTAATTAAGTGTAATAAATTATGTTTATATGTAAAAATGTTTATCAACAAATATTTTTTATATATCTATTTTTTTAAGGGAAAAAAAGTAATGTAGAATTTTCATGTTAATTATGGAGTTTTCTTCAAACTCAACCATCATTTTTCATAGTTACTAATAGTAGCAAAGCACAATCCAAATGAAAATTTCCAACCATATGCAAATTAACAGTTTATCAATGGAGTACTTTATCAACTAGCTCTAGGAAAGCAAATACCAAGACATTAGCTCCATAAACATAAATAACATCAAACAAATACACAATCAATGTCTTGAAGAAAATGAATAATGAGGTGTTAGAGATGAGAAAGTGGCCAATGTATAATGACATGGATCATAAAATCAAGGATAAATAAAAATTAATTTATGTTTTATTCATTATATATATATATATATATATATTTCTTAAAATGCACTATAGAATATATATGAAATTAAATTTCATAAAGACAAAATTATCATTTCACTCATGTATTATAACATACATGCACATGCATGTATACACAAAGACCCTCAAATATTATTATTGAAATATTATTAGAGTACTAAATGCCCTACTTAGTCATAGGGTTATTAAAATCACGACAGAAATGAACAAATTTGGGTATTTCCAAAATAAGATGTTTATATAGGATTATATCATAAAATTAATTTTCAATTTTCAATTTTTTGTTTTGTTTTGGACTACACTTTGCTATACATATAAGACGAACTTATTAATTGAGAGAAAATTCAAAATCAAAATATCTCAATATTATCCAAATACTTCCTCATTCAAATAAAAACTAATATTATTTAAAAATAATTTATTTTACTCTAATAAAAAATTTAATTATTTCACATTTTACATTTACATAAGAATAAAATTAATTAAAGTACTATTACAATTAACCATTAAGAAAACCATTTCTTCACTTGTGAGAGGCAGCTCATTATAAACTGAAAGTGGGGCTAGGGAGGCGCACAAACAACTATGCCAAGCTCAACAATCTCAGACACCTTTTGCTTTTCACCCTGGAAAAACACTGCCCCTCAATACCAATTTTTGGGGACTCTCGGCTCATCATAAACTGGATTAATGGATCTTATCATTGTCACGTACACACACTCAGAGATCTGCTGGATGAAACTATTGGTCTTAAATCACAGTTTGAATCTTTTGTCTGCTGTCACATTTATAGGGAAAGGAATGAAGTCACTGACTTTCTTTCCAATGAGACCGTGCAACTGACCAGAGGACAATGGATTATACAGGAATACAAGAATGGTGAATTCTTCCAAGTCTATCACAGGTCGTATATAGAGGGGGGAGCAGATATCAGGGATTGATTGCTTGCATCAATCCATTTTTTGGGGTCTCTCTGTTTTATTTAGTATTCGAGTTTGTTATATGCACAGTCCACAAATAGTCTGTATATAGTTTTTGGACCTTCATTTCATTGAAGGATTTTGTAATATTTAAAGTATCACAGAACCATCATCAGACAGTATAGAAAGCATAATACAATGCTGGCACACAACATGTAATTTTCTTAACTTTCTTAATGAAAATTACGCTTTTTCCTTGGAAAAAAACAACAACAACAACCACCACCACCATTAATAAAACCATTTAATCAATCAATATATTAAATTGAAGTTAAATGATGAAATCATTTTTCATTTCATAAATATATGATTAAAATTAACCAATCCCAATTAAAATCAATAAATAAAATGTAAAAAAATCTATATTTTAATTATTTTAATTTAGTTGTCCATGGGGTCTTGGATAGACAATGATTGGGTGCAATGTTAAGGTACTCGTAGATGTTAAGTCACTCGTTCAATGCCCCACCCTATCTAGTTATTATTGTTGGACATGACCATGAAGTAGCCTTATTGTTGCTAAACTTACAAAAAAAATATCTGACATTGCAACCATTAGCCCAAATAATACTACCATTAGAAACTTGCAAATAAAGACAAAATCTTTACATCTTAACCATAGTTAATGAAGATGTCACTTAATTCTAGTCAAACACAATGCCATATTATTCTTACTAGGTTAATATCTCATGCTCAATATAAGTTCAATTATTATAGTTTTGACATTATAACATAAACACTATATAAAAAAATATCACCATTTAATATTAAATAAATAAATATTAAAAAAAAAATCAATATTAAATAAATAAATTAAAACAAATATTTTTACCATATATATAACTCTTATTTACTATAAAATGTTTAATTACATTAAAATAGTCAATAAACAAACAAAAAAATTAAACCAATATTCATATAATTCATTTTAAATAATCGTCTGACCATATAGCACTTCACTGAATTGCGGATTACACGTTAACATGTATGCAAAAATAAACAGAATCGTTATCCACACTTCCGGGTATATTGTGTATCGAAAGGTTCGTTTAACAATAGAGTTTCATTATTATATTTATATAATAAAAAAAACGTAGGATTTCATTATTATATAACTATGGTTATAGTGAATAAATGGTAGGTGAAATTAAGTTTAAATGGTTCTAATGCAATCATTATTTTATTAAATTATTGAGCTGTTATTATTACATAAAGTAATTTTAAATATATAAAATTATTTTACTAAATTATTTTATATTGTTGTACTATTAAATTATTTTATTAATTAAAATATTAATTTTAAAAACTTAAATTAATATATTAATTTTAATATTAATTTTAAAAACTTAAATTAATATATTAATATAATTAATAATTAGTTTATTAATATTAATATATTAATTAACAAGGGACTGGCTAACTGATCGCGATGGGTTTAGGCTCTGACGGCGCGCGACAACAATAACCGCGAAGGAAAGGATAGCCGCAGACCGCAGCTTCAGGACCACAGGATGGAGCAGTTTTCGGCAGCTAGGGTTGCGAGCGATCGACAGATCAGCACCAGCGACGGGAGGCTACATTCGCTGTCCGGCATGGAAGGTTTACCGGAAACGGACCTCGTGGATTACTCCGAGGATCCGTTGGAAGGTCAGGTCGTATTCACTAACCCTAACTCTGCCCCCCCGGGTTTCGTTCCTCCGCTTTCTGATATCACAGATGCCCAGAATATCCTCCCGGTTATCTCCTTGCCGGATCCCTTTTCAACTGGACTGGTAGCCCCGCCACTCTCTCCTGGCACAGCTTCTTTTCTTGCTTCTCATCTGCTTGATCCCGCTGATCTGGATCAGATCCCATCCCCGCCTCCTGATCCACAGCCTGCACCTGAGGTTCCTCGGACAAATGTGAAAATCCCCTCTCCGGATTTTGGGGCTAAACCCTCAGGCGCTTTCAGCACCCCGGTTGTTAACCCTAAACCCTCTGGACCACCTCCACCCGGGGTCACAAACCCGCTATCCGAGCATCCGTCGGCCCCTCGATCCAAGAAGCAGAGGTCAAATTGCGTTAGGGCAATTTCGAAAGATACCACGGTTATCTACGGTGACTCCCCGGATTTTGAAGCAACCATGGCTCTAGCTCGCACAATGTTGGTAGGGCACGTGCAGGGGTGTTCCTACACGGTGGACAGATTGATGCGCTGGGTGAAAGAAATTTGGGGAGTACTCCTCACACAGGTGCCGGAGGTTGAGGTTCTACCTCGTGGGTGGTTCTCCCTTCAATTCACAAACGAAGAACACACAAATGCGGTCCTCGAAAGATACTGGCATATTGAAACTGCTCCTGTGCTTCTGAAGAGATGGAGTCCGTTATTCGATCCTGAGCGTGAGCAAATTGCTGCAGGGCCATTATGGGTCTGATTACCAGGGCTTCCCACACAATATTGGAGTGAAGAATCATTCAAAAAGATCGGCAATGCACTTGGGACATATCTGGATCATGATCGTGGCTACCTTGATACCCGGAAGAAGACTGTAGCTCGCATTCTGGTGCATCTGGACACCAGAGAAGGATTGGAGGAAAGAATTACATTGCAATGGGGTAAGCTCAGGCGTTATCAGATGCTGGATTACGAAGGAGTACCCTTTCGGTGCAATCGATGCCACCAAGTGGGTCATCTCTACAAGGATTGCCCATTAAACAAGCGACCGGACAGCACTCCAAAACAATCCCCCATAGCATCCAGGCGGACTTCCCCGATCGTTCCTCAGCCATCGAAAGGATTCTCCGTTTCCATTGGAGCTCAGGAGTATACAGAGATGAACTCCCTCGAGGCGCCATCGCCTCCGTTGACTTGGGCTCGGGCAGCTGCCGCAGCCGCACAAGCTTCGGGTACATGTTCTATCTCTCCCTTTATCCAAGGAAAATTTTAAGGATGGAAAATTTTCTTGAAGTTTAAAAACATTGGCGAATCTCACTAATCCCTAATATGAAAACTATAAAAATTTTATTGATATATTTGTAAAATTATCCAAATTTATAATGATTTTATACGTAGTCTCTATATAATGTTGGCGATTTTTAAGGTAAAATAATTTTATATTCTAAAATTTGGGCGAATCGTCTTTTGTAAAATTGGAAATTGGCGAATATTTTTTGTGGAAAAATCATGGAAAATTAGCCCATTGGGCGAACATTAGCCCCTAAAATTTTCCATGCAGGCTTTATCTCTAATGCACAATCTTCTGATTATGTTTCCTCTGCATCATGTTCCATGGCTTACTGCAATATTCCCTCGCCCCCTCCTATTCCTTCTATCGCCCCACCCACTCTGCCATTCATCATGTCTCCGCCCCCGTCTCCGTCCATTGAGACCCCTGTTAATAAGATTCCCCAACACCCATACTCCCTCCGCCCCCGGACCTCCCTCCCGGAATCCTCTGCAAACCATATGGGTTTGGGCATTGTACCCTCGGGCGTGAGCTCCGCTTCTACTAGGGGAAGGAAATCAGATTTAAACAAAGCCATCAAAAGAGCTGGCGCAGAAGTTGCATCAGGTCGACAATCGACCATTGTTGGGGCCCTTAGAGAAAATCCCCCGAAAAGGGGTCCTTCATGAAGTGCCTCTCTTTCAATTGTAGGGGTTTGGCTAGCTCCCCCAAAAAACTAGCCCTCAAACGACTTTTTGAGGTCGAATCCCCTGATATCATCCTCCTGCAAGAAACCCTAGGTCCTGCGGAATCCATCTCCCTCTCCCTGCAAAATATCTCGTCCAGATGGAAGTACATAGCTATGGATGCCAATGGTAGATCAGGAGGCCTGGCGATTGGATACAACCCCAAATCCATAAGACTGGATTCCTCTTGGGGGGGTCAGGGTTTCATGGGGGCTGACATATTCTCATTGGACTTAGGCCTCCCCCTCCGCATCATCAACATTTATGGCCCTTGCCAACAGAGAGAAAATTTCTGGAGGATGCTTCTCAGCAGGAACCTGATGAATCTGGACCGTATCATTCTGGGAGGGGATCTGAACTTCTCCTTGGAGTTTCGTGAAACATGGGGATTTCGGGCGCAAGTAGATACTCTCACTGCTTTCATGAGAAATATGCTGGAACTGCATGACCTTGTTAACATTCCCATGCAGAACCCCCTACCAACATGGAGGAACAGGAGAGTTGGGGCAGCGGCCTTGGCACGCAGATTGGATCGATTCCTGATAAAAGGTCCGCTGATTCACCAACTACACCACTTCAAGCAATGGGTGGGATCTGGGGGCATCTCTGATCACTCTCCAATTCTAATGGAAATCAAGGGACCCCTACCTAAGCCAAAAGCTCCTTACAAGTTCAATCATCTCTGGCTACAGGATCCTAGCTTCTCTAAGCTGGTCTCGGACTTTTGGCATTCACATCCTATCGATAGAGAAGCATCGATGGCCAGGGGATTTGTAAAAAACCTGACTGAGCTCAAGCACATAGTGATTGAGTGGGCCAAGGCAAAAAAGGCCAGAGAAGAGGAGCAGCTCATCAAGATTGAAGAAGACTTAAACTCCCTTCTGGATGAGAGAAGTCTGGGGTTCATCTCCGAGGATAGCAAGACTCGACTTATTGAATTGGAGAAGCAAAAGCAAAATATTCTAAAACTCCGGGAGGAATCGCTCAGACTGAGGAGCGGGGCACTATGGCTGAAGGCGAGGGATGAAAACTCTAGATTCTTCCATAATTTTGCCAAAGGAAGGAAGGTTTCCAATACCATTTGGGACCTTCCTCTTCCTGATGGGGGAGTGGCAGATACCTTCAATAAATTATCTCAACTTGGAACAGCAAACTTCAGAGGGATTTTCAAGAGCCCTGCTGGTACCAATCTTGCTGCGATTATCAATGTGGCATCGCACTTTCCCAGGTTTGTAAACAACGATGATTCAGAAGCTCTTACAGACCCTGTTTCCATGGAAGATCTCGAAAATACGATCAAATGGTTCCAGAAGGAAAAGAGCCCGGGACCTGACGGATGGACTATTGAGTTTTACATTGCCTTCTTTGACATCTTAGGAGGTGATATCCTAAAGGTGGTATAGGAAAGCAGAATTTCGAGACAAATCTACCATGCGATCAACTCCACTTTCATCGCCCTCATCCCCAAGTCTGACTCCCCCTCTTCATTTGATGACTTCTGCCCCATCTCCCTGTGTAATGTCATATACAAAATCATATCTAAGATTATTGCCAATAGGATCAGGCCAATCCTGTCCAAGCATATTGCCCCCCAGCAATTTGCTTTCTTAGAAGACAGACAAATCCATGAAGCCATTGGATCTGCCCAGGAAGCCATACATTCCATCTGGACTAAACGTCTGAAAATCATTCTCCTTAAGATCGACCTCTCTAAGGCTTTTGACAGAGTCAGCTGGCTCTATATCAAGATGATTCTCATCCACTTGGGCTTCCCTCATCCCCTCATCAATTGGATCATGGCTTGCATAACATCCCCCACTTACAGTGTCCTGATAAATGGTGCAGCCTCCCACTACTTCCATTCTGAGTGAGGCCTGCGACAAGGCTGTCCTTTATCCCCACTTCTTTTTCTCCTGGTAATGGAAGCCTTGAGTCGACTGATCATCTCGGCCAAAAGGGAAGGAACTATCAAGGGCCTGAAAATATCAGAGGACTGCTTCATTACTCATCTGCTGTTTGTAGATGATGTACTCATCTTGCTCGATGGCAGTATACAAGACACCTCGACATTCAACAGGATTCTAAAGCTATTTGCACATGCCACTGGAATGGAGGTTAATCGAACCAAATCTTCTATCACTTTGGTAAACACCTCGGTAAATGAATCATATTCTGCCTGCCAAGCTTTCCCTTACACCACACAGCCCTTGGACAGGGGATTAAAATACCTAGGTTACTGGCTAAAGCCCACCACACAGAAGGTGGCAGATTGGGCCTGGCTGATTACCAAAGTGGAAAAAAGGATTACATGTTGGAGCTTCAGATATCTATCCAGAGCGGGAAGACTTACCTTGATCAAATCTGTTCTAGAAGCCACACCAGTCTTCTGGATGGCCCTCGCCTGGATTCCCCGGAACATCCTTTCTAAACTCAAGCAGCTCTGCTCCAGATACCTTTGGGCTGGCAACAAAGACAAGCGCACATTTGCCTGGATCGGATGGAAAACGATTGCCCTGCCCAAGAAATGGGGGGGCTAGGGTTTGAAGGATCTACCTTCCTTTGCTAGTGCTCTGGCGGCCAAGATGGGTTGGGCACTGCTCTCCTCTCAAAGTCTATGGACAAACATTACATATCACAAGTACATTTGGCCTCTCAACATCTTGGATTGGGCTAGGCTCCCATCTTGGAACAAGACTGGCATATCCTCAATTTGGAAAGCCCTTCTACATTCTCTCCCGCTGATCAGGAACAACATAGTATGGAGAATAAGAAACGGAAGCAGAGTCCGCATTGGATTAGATCCTTGGAGCGGTTGTGGGGGGAGACACAGGCTCCCACAAGAACTGGTGCAATATCTATCTGCCCAAGGTATTAGAGTCATCTCACAAATCGCGGACCAAGAGCAAACTGACCTTTTCCATCAGGCTTGGAAGAATGCCGCTCAACTCAACCTCCCACAGAGATGGCACGATGCATGGAGTGAATACTGTGCGGCCTTGATGGAATCACATGTCAAAATATCTGAGGGATCGGATGAAATCATTTGGCACCTGGCGGACAATGGGCGATATACACCAAAAGAGGGGTACGTTCATATCATATGGCAGAGAAAACCCGAAGTTCTTGAACGATGGTGGCATAGCTTATGGAAGCTATCTGCCTCCCCTCGCTCAAAATTGTTCACTTGGTGCGTTCTCAGAAACAGGGTACCCACGGGTGAGCATCTCATGCGAAGAGCACAATTTGGACCGTCGAGATGTGCTCTGTGCAAAGGTGCTAGTGAATCCACAGAGCACCTCTTTCTGCATTGTAACGCTGTACTACAAATATGGAACAACATAAAACAGGTTATACAATACACGGGAGAATGGAGAGGAATCGACCTTATCAATGCATGGATTGAATGGGGCAACAGTCACAAAGGCACAAAATTTGTAAACCTGCATATTATCATAAATTGGTCCATCTGGAAAGCAAGGAACCAACTGATTTTCGAAGAGAAGGCCTTACAATGGCCACTTATTGAAGCCCGTATCATATGTGCTTACAACGAATTACCTGATCCGCCTCCACCAAAATCCCGCAGACCAAATCCTCCCCCCTCCATTGATCAGGGAACTCCCTGGGCTTATTTCGACGGGGCTGCCAATGTCCAAAGCAGCGGGGGTGGGTTCATTTTGCACAAATCTGAAAATCACTCCTACTTCATCAAGGCTGGTTTGGGGGCCGGGACCAACAACTTCGCTGAACTTATTTCTCTTCATCATCTGCTTCATTTTGCTTTAAGTCATCAATGTAACAGCATAAACATCTTCGGGGATTCACAGATCATTATAAATTGGTTCAACAATATCACTACATGTCATATACACTCACTCAATAACATACTTGATGAAGTACTACAGTTCAAGGTAGCTTTTAATCACATCTCCGTTTCTCATATCTACAGGGAACATAACCAGGATGCTGACAAACTTTCCAAGGAGGCCGCGTTGATGGAGAAAGGACACTGGGAGATAACCGAGATTTTGGATCAACAGGAACAAAAATATTACCATCGCCCATACATAGACCCACAATATCCTACTGTGGGTCTGCATGAGACTTAATCTCAAACAACAGAATGTCAGGAGCAGTACACAGAACTGTGTTTTTTTGTAAATTTTTGTAAACAGATGGATGCCATAAGGCATCAACTCTTTGAACTATACCGACCATACAACGATATAATGCAACAGCAGATATATGTATTTATTTTGTAAAATGTACAGAGATACCAGTGAACAAATGGCATATGCGGCATGCATCTACATATGTAACCTTTCATCTTTAATGAAAAGTTTACGGATTTTTCCAGTGGAAAAAAAAATATTAATTAACAATTTAATATATGATTTTTAAAAATAAATTAATACATAATTATTGTAGTTAGTCACATTAATTATGTAATTGATGGAAGAATAAGAGTTGTGCAGAAGAGAGAAGGAAGCACAACATGAACCAGGATAGCAAGAGGTGCAACATGCACATATTGATGAAATTGCGCCCATACAAGTTATTGATTCATTGGAGTAACTGGCGCATAGCAAAGAGGGTGAGCAGGGATTTTCTCAGGAGATTGAATAGATGTTGGACCAAATGGACATGGATGTGGTTTAACTAGAGTTATATCAAGACATTGACCTCATGCCCTAGAACCTAGAGGTCACCTTACCGACTTCACCAGCACTGGGAGAAAAGCAAGTCCCAAGTGATCAAGGAGACACTAACATCCTTGAGGACAATCCGAAAGCGGATCTACACAACATATATTTCGACAAGTCACAACACAGAGTTGTTTAGTCATGCAAAGTGCCCACTCCAGATGTCCATGTATCTCATGTGCAGTTTGAAGAATGATTGATCGTGTCTGATGTGCATAGACATCCAGCTGCATTGGCTGATGCTACCAAGGCATATACCAAAGCCACCAGCTCGAGTGCTATATTCTTGATAGCTGAGAACGAGCACATGGCTAAGGAGTTAGAAGCAGCTAAGGATGGAGAAGAGTAAGTTACATCATCCGCCAGAGCATATTTGAGGGAAGCGATACTTGATGAAGTATCATCTCTCGAGACAATCATGAGGAAGTTGTACTTCAAGTTCATCATTGTGCATAAGTTAGTTGTCCATCTTAATGGCTAGCAGCAGCACTGTGCTAGGAGAGCACGCAGCTTGTCAAACACACACTGTTGTTGATCACATGCAGATATGGACAATGAGGTACAAGGGAGCCCCATCGCACTTGCCAAAGCTAATGAAGCCAAAGGTAGTGGAGTTTAAGGCATGCATCTGGAGTCAGATCCAGAACTATGAGGAACTCCCATAGCTCATCACCAACTTATACGCTTCACATGCACGAGTGTTCAACAACATGGATGTCATTGTGCGCACACATGCGATCCCATCCATTGGCACACTCACCAAGGCAAAGGCAAAGAACGATGTCCAACTAGAGCTATACATGTACTTTGATCAGTTGATGTGCATAGCCACCAATGTAGACTTTCAGATGAGCACAGACACTATGCACGAGTATGGCATTGGTCTGACTACAATCAAGACCATGATGCACATGCTCTCCGATGAGTTGGACAGAGGTGCCAAATCAGTGTACCCAGATGCAACAGAAGCAAGAGGTCGCTTTCAGAAGGATGTCACCACAGAGTACGCAAAAACCATAACAGACTACCAAGCTTGGCATCAATTCACCATCGTCGATCATCAAGAGGATGTCGAAGAGTTAGTCTTCCCGTAACTGTCTGAGTCTTAGTGATATCTTGCATGGCTTACTCAAGCCCATTTTTGTCTCACATGGGCACATGTCTAGATTGTATTGTAAACATGTTGTAAAAGGTGAAAGGCCAAGTGTCAATAGTAAAATGTAACAATCATGTGTAATTTGAAGAGTCATGAGGATAGTTGAAGAGTCACATGGGTGAATGTCAAGGGTCACCCCACCCTTTGCTATAATTAGAATCTCATAACTCGTTGTAGAGGATTTTGGGAGCCAAGCTTCCTATAGCTATAACTTAGAGAAAGCTTGGAGTGTATTGTAACGAGCCTTGGCTTCTCCACAGTGCCAAGCTAGTACATCTCTTTGGAGGAGTAGGCTGCAGTGACTATAATGTTCCGCTATCAGGGCCAGTGGTTGTCAGGGTTGTATGTATGATTGGATCTTTCACTTTTTTAATTAATAGAGCCAATATGTTTCATGCGTATATTTTTATTGTGGTTCGACTATCCTGCTTACTCTAATGATGTATGTAATTATAATTTACACATGTGTGTATGGACTATACCATATGCATTTGTATGAATCCTATCAAAGCATGTTGTTGGTTAATCCATCACTTTGGATCGCTGTATATCCTATTTTCCATCTGGTGGCGTCCTTCTGCTCATGTGTTGCCTTTCAAAATGCATGTTATCATATGCTTTTAAGGAGCGCACTCTTCCCCCATTTCGTGTGATAGAGCCTTTCATTCACTTTCCTTGACTTACTACAAGGTCACACCCTTGCTTCCAACAAGGACATCTTACTTACCTCTGCGTGCAACCGCAGTCAAGGTGATACCATACTACCCATTGTTGGGACTCCTACTCCAACTGGTCTAAGATCTAGTTCGGACTTCTTACCAAGGAGATCCTTTGACATGTTGGCGAGTCTAGCACCGTCAACAGGTGCCTATGTGGCAGGGATAATGTGGTATTTATCAAGTGGAACTGGAATATGGAGATCCGACTTTTGGGGAAAATGGTATTTTCATAAATTTTCTAGATCTAGGTGTGTTTAATAGAATGCAGATATGATTTGATTAGTTTCTATCACCTTGAATTGTTTCCAACTAATATATTAATTTAGAATCCAAATATTTGAAAAGTTCCCTTTTAATGATTTCCTAGATCTGGATGTGTTTTGAAAATTCGTGATTGGATTCTGTCAATTGTGATTGTCGACTAATATTTCCTATCATCTATTGAAAATCGGATCCAAACTCTATCAAACTGGAAATCCAACTTTTTGGGGAATTGTGCCATTAGGTTCGTCAATTATTAACTACCTTTTCTATGAGGCATTCCAAGTTGAAAGAAATTGGATCTAGAAACCATTAATCTAGAAATTTGATGCTTTTGGAAATATACACTTTTAAATATTTTCTAGATCCTAGTGTGGTTGGAACACTAATGTGTCTACCCTATGGAGGCAGGACAATATTGTGGTGACATGTAGACAAAGTAATGCCACATGTCAACCACATATCATGTTACCTAGAAAAATATGGTGATGACATGTTGATAGGAGGTCACGTGTCAGCAACGTGCTTCTGATGTGGCATAATCCAGGAAAGCTTTTGAGGCCTGTGATTTTGTGTTTAGACTTTAGCTTTTGATAAAATTTCTATCATTAAAAACTCTAGCCGAGCATAACAGATAGCAATGTTAGATAGAAAGAGAAAGTTTGAGGTGATTGAAATAGAAAAAATTTGATACTCCAACTTTTCAAAGTAAATTAGAGAAATTTTGATAATCCACCTTTTTAAAGTAAATTAAACAATTAAAATTAAAAAAAAAAATTACAAAATTCCTTATCAATATATTTAGTTATATTTATAAAATTTTGAATTTTAATAAAGGGAAATTATCAAGAAATTATATATCAAATTTTGTTTATTATCATTCCTTATCAATATATTTAGTTATATTTATAATTTTTTGAATTTTAATAAATGTGTGTGTTACATGGTATATTATGCATGAAAGTTAAACTTTAAATGTTAAATATGAAAAGTTATAAATCTTTTCCGGGGGGGATTTTTAGCATATTCAAAGGGGGTTCCACATATATGTTCCACAAATATTGACAATGCGATGTTCACCGAGTTTTGAGAAAAGTTCCAATATATAAGTTGCTGAGGATGACCTCTCTTTAGATAACAGTTTGATGATACTGATAACAGTTATATGGAGGTTTGCTTACATATGGCATTGGGCAGTGGCTACATAGCCCTGGAGTACACTTCACTTGGATAGTTGACAAATGAGGCGGATGTATATAGCTTTGGAGTGCTTCTACTTGAGATTATTAGTGGAAAGGAAGAATTCAAATGACATGGAGCCTCTCCTTCAAAGCGTATGGTTTCTTTGAATCTCAACTTTGGAGTGGAAATTTTCCAAGATTTCCATAGTATTGTGATCCCTTGCTAGCTGAACTTTTATGTTTTGTTGATGTTGGCCAATCACTAGACATGGAGATTGTATCAAGCACAATGAGCTTTATAAGTTATGGACCCTACATTGGAAGGCATTTATTTGTGGGACGAAGGGATTCAAGTGATTAAAATTGGCCTTTTGTGTACACAAGCAGCTGCAGCATTGTGGCCTTCAATGTTCGAGGTGGTGTAGATGGTGACAAATGATGGGGACCTTCCATCACCCAAAAGGCCTGGTTTCATCCATGGGGAGAGTGAAGATGAACCTGACCTGACATGTTCTGATGTCCATTCTATAGCTGGCAACCCTTCATCTAGCATTCTAAGGGGTAGGCGAATATGAGCCACTGCTCCTGGAGCTTTCTCTCTTCCTCATATCTATTTTTCTAGCGTTATCTTCTGGAACAATATTCACTGAGGCAACTGGGGGTTATGGATGTCTATTGACTGTAAGCAACTGAGGTGCTAGAAGCATCTGGCGTTATGTGGAACGTTTTTTAATTTTTCAAACTTATTTGACGTTGAATAAATACACTGCAACATCAAAAACGACAAGTAATTTTTTAAATGATGGGTAGTCATTAAGTTACCCGTCATACGTTTTTGAGTGGTTAAATTATAAGGTTATAAACAGAGGAGGTGAATGGACACTATCTAAAATTTGTAGAATCATCTGCAAAATTTGATTCATAATTGTGATTTGTATTTTTTTTTTCTTATTGTGGATATTTTTTCCACTTTTAGAAGATGAATGTAAGAGAATTTGTATGAAAGATATATGCAAAAGAACCAATTTTACTAATATTAATATACATATATATATAAACAAGAGAAATAGTGATATTAATATATTTTAGTAAACATGTGAAAATATTAAGAACCATATTTACACCATCTTTTTTATTGAAATTGATTATTTTAATCTTTTTGCTGATTAATTTTTTTGAGTGGATGGTGTAAATTGAAAGATGTTAGTGTATTCTCATCTCTCTTACCAAAATTGACTACTTCAATCTTTTGCTAATTAATTTTTTTAATTGGATAGTGTAAATTGAAATATACTCGTGTTATCCTCGCCACTCCATCAATAAATAAAATTAAAAATGATAACTTTTTTACATATCTAAACCATTTGATTTTTTTTTATAAATCATAATTAACAATTTATTTTTCCTATTAATATTAATGCTAATTAATAAAAATTAAATTAAAAATAAATAAATTATAAAACATACATTGAAAAGTCGATTGATTTTGAAACTTATACTATTCACATTCTTAAACTTATTCAGATTCAACGGTTGGCAAGCTCTTTGTGCATTCCATTAACTGAGTGGTTGCATATGCATGCCATTCAAAAGTATGCCCACTTGTGAAATAGTTGTACTGGAAAAAAATACTATTTTAGTTAATTATTCACACTGCCATGTTGGTGGTGTATTTAACACTTACATGTGGTGAAAGAGACACACTTCTTGTTGGTGGTGTATTTAACACTTACATGTGAGGAATTTCGACTTCTTTGGTAAATTATCCAAATTGATTGTAAATGTGAATGTATTTCGTTGTAACATAAATGTCGTGGATCATAAACACACTCATATTACCATTCATTAGCATCATGTTTTATATGTAAAACATTAGGTATATTATGCTATTTGCTAATTAATATTTGAATTTTTATTTATTATACTATTTGAATTTTTATCTATTATAGTTTATAATGTAGTTGATTTTTTATCTATTATAGTTTATAATGTAGTTGATATAACATAAACATTTTATATTTTTAATTATAAATTATTTATTTAAAAAAATTAGTAATTTTCAAGAAAATAAAAAATCAATTTATCAAGATAGGTATTACTTTCTTAATAAAAAGATAAAACATTTTGTTATTAATGTTTATTAGGTAGATAGACTTTATTTTTGAACGAGTTCACCTCCAAATTTTGTCTACTTTTTTCATTTCAGCCTGACATCTATGCACGATATGCCCTCACATTTTTACGGTCACAACCACTGCCCACAAATTATGTAGACACCTTTGGACAAAAACAGATAAAGGTTATTATCCCCTCCGACAAGAGATTGCTAAGTTTGTCTAGTTGGAGACTACCAAAGAAAGACTACATCAGATTCACGACGACTACAATTCGTTGCAATTTTGCATGGAGTTGATGGAGGGGTCTTCGGAGGAAAAAGTAAAAGGCATAGCGAAGCTACTTGACGAATCATGACACGTTATCGTACAAACAACGTTATCTATCTTTGAACTTACAAGGTTTATCTAATTCAACCTTTATTTATGATTTTTGGGGCTCCATATTCTTTAATTTTAGGGGTTTTGGTTTTGGTTTCACTAATATTATTTTTATTTTGGCATGGTTTCATATAGCAAGAGCTTTATGGAAGATATTCATGCTTATGTCCCTGGCATCAAATAGTGATCCTGGCAAGGAAGACCTGGAGAGAATAGAGAAAGAGAAAGTAGAGATTGATCAGAAAGCGGAAAGTCATGCCATGGTTGAATTACGTTTGGGGTTGGTATTTTTTGCTCTTCAGACAACAGGTTTAATTCATGCCTACACCCCTAGGTTGAAGTCCTCTTATTGTCACAGGCGTGTCTGTAGTTATGATGATCTCTAAGACCTATGTAATTTTCTTAACATTTTGATGTTGACACGAGAACAAGATCTTAAATGCATCAAGATCCATGACATGTGTGCCAAAAAGGTGTATTTATAAATATATTCATTATACTTTATATAACGACAAGTTCGTTGTTTGCTAAATCATGATTCAAATACTTGTATTCCTTAATTATAGTTTTAAACATATTCCTTAAAAAACTTTATTCTAGGATAAGTTAATATCATTCCTTTTGACTCCATAATTATGCTCTTCCCGAACACATTTTGTCTTTCATATCTGTTTTAAAACACCCATGTCCAGTTAGTCTTCCAGAAAATATCTAATAACAAAAAATGATGGCTAATAAATCTCTTCGATGTTTCAATGTCTCATCACTAACTACTTAAATTTGGTTTTAACTTGTGAATAGTTTTTAGATATCTAAAAAAATAATGATCGCTAATAAATCTTTCCGATGTTCCAATGTCTCATCACTAGCCACTTAACTTTGGTTTTAATGTGCCCATAGTTTTTAAGCATGAAGAAAGGAATGTTAATTGATTTAGGGTGCATTTTCAAATACACTGATGTTTTTATTGGGACTGGGGAATTTAAATATGTGATTTTTTTTTCCTAAAAAGTAGTTTTTATCCTCAAAATTTTTCAAATCCTTTGTTAGAAATACTGAGAGGGGGTGAATCAGTATTTGTTTTCATTGTTATTTTTATGAGTTAGATCACTTATAATTAGAACACAAAATGAAAAATAATAATAAATACTTTTATTAATCTCTTCTTTAAAATAAATTCAATACAATAATGTGTAGGGCTCAAACCCTAGATGAAGACACCAATTGTGAATATCCTAGGCTCCAACCTGTAGTTTTCCAAGCACTGACTTCAACTTCCCAAGGCTCCAACCTTGTCACATTGAGGCACCAACCTGTATGGATCCAACCCTATATTTGGTACAGGCTCCAACCTAGTTTCTTGAGGATTCTTATCCTCTAGGGCTCCAACCCTATCTTCCAAGGCAACAACCTTGCCTCTGTGAGGTTCCAACCTCTATGGCTCCAACCCTAAGCTTCAATTCGTCAATATGTGTTTGATTATTCTTCACATATCCCAATATCTTATTGAAAGATCCCTATCAATCTCTTCATCAATGCCTCCTCCAAATCACTTCACTAATGACAACCTTGTCTTCTTAGTAGGTGTCACCGTTGTTATTCATGTCACCCAAATAATTTCTCCAAGTCTACCTCATGATGCCTTCAATGCACCATGGTCTCCAATAATCTCTCCAAGATCAGATTCAAGATGTCTTCAATAATGCCTCAAGGTGTCTTCAATAAATTTCCCAAAAATTGTCCAAGATAATGAACGCTTCTCTAACGAATGCTCAAGATGCTTCACAAGTCAATAATTCTTCACTAGTATTCAAAAATGAACAATTCTATCAACAAGTCTTCACAAGGTTTCCAAACTAGACTTCAACAATTCTACTAGATGCCCAAGATAGTTTCCAAAGAAACCTCTAAATTCAAAGCTCTAAGTACAAGGACTACTGCAAACTCTATTTCAAGGCTTCATCAAGATGTCCCACATTTTCTTCAATTGCTGGTCTAGAATGTGCTTCAGCAAGTATGCTCTAAAGTATCAATCTTTAATAGGTGTGCTTCAATGTTGTCTTAAATATATTTAATTCTTCAATGGCCCTCCAATAATATATCTTCCACACAACTGCTTTATAATATTGCACCAGACTTTCACCTTGTCCACTGTCCAAAATATTTGATTCCTTCATTGCCCAAGGCTTCAAATAATTCACTATTCAAAGCTCTAAGTACTTCACTTCAAAGTCTACTTCAAATAATGACTATAATCTACTCCAAAGAAGACAAATGAATTTCTTCAAAAATGTCATCACGCTGCTTTAAATGTGATTATAAGACTGCCTCAAAAATTGAGTCACAATCTGCTTTCTAACATTATTGGATTACCCTAGAATGAATTACAAAGAATATGACAAGTTTGAGCCCTCCACAGGTGACTCTTCACTGCAGGTCCAAGTTGTGATTGTTCATACACAAATCCGAGCTGTAATGGACCTTTTCTAGAGGTTTTTGAGCTGTGGTCTAAGCTCCACGGTCACCATAGATTCTTGTTTACAATTTCGAGCTCCTACAATCAACGATCTGAGCTGTAATGATGACTTAATCACTGAAATATCTCAAACATAATTCTTCTTTATCTCCTTGGCCTACTTTCTGTTTCTATGCTCTTTCTTTGAAATGATCATCGAATTTATGGCTATAATGATGATTTTAGACGTATATTTATAGTAATTCTTCTTTACGAAAAGACCTGTCTATTGGGTGGAGGGCCGACATGAAGGAACTAAGCATAGGTCAGCTAGTTAAGAGAATAGGATACATTATCTTAAAAAATCATTTTTCTCTTAGACTAATGGGAGTTAGAGGCTGAGTGCAGGCTCATTAGAAAGGTAAAATTGACCTCTACATTCTGGAGAATGAGCCATTGTAAAATGATGTCTTCAAGATGTAAAAAACAATTTTGTTTATGACTGTTTGAATTTTTAGTATAGATCTTGGGGATTTTTAGGATACTCCATGTATAAGGATATTGAGACAAAATGAGGGTTAGCGTATTTTCATTAGGGCTTTAAGTGAGATCTCCAACCATCATAGAAGTGTTTCATATATGGTATCCAACTGTCATGTAACCATCATGTTTCCAATTGTCATGTTTCCATTGTAATGTCTCCAACCATCATCCATGTCATCATTTTGTCTCCAAGTGTGGTCATCAATCCATGTCATCAAGTGTAATGAGCTCATATTTTTATCAATGAATTTATCCATGGTAGCCTTTAGGAATTTCTTATTTGGACAATGTTAGGGCACTTCTATATAGACATAGGCCTTAGGATTAGGACATATAGCAATCATTATTATCATGAGGCTTTGGGGTTTCTACATCAAGAACAAGGATGTCATATAGCTGGGGTTTCATAAGGGAAAGGATTTAAGGGAATCATTAGTATCTTCAACAAGGCTAGAATATCATATTGTTATTATTATGCATGCATGTTCATATGAGGATTTCTAGGGCTTCAATGTTCATTATTAAATCATGCATCATGTTCATGATTAGGTTAGGGAAACATCTTTAGGACATGTATGACAAGAATATTTTCCATCAAAAATAATGCCATATTGACATCAATCATAACCTTGACCAACAATCTCCCCCTTTTTCATTGATGGAAATATTCTTTCCCTTTCAACATTTTCTCCCCCTTTGACATCAATGGAAAATGGGGTGCCCAAGTACTCCCCCTATCAAGATGCTTCACAGTGCTCCATCATATTTTCTTCATTAATGATATTTCTCCATGATAGATATGTTTCTCCCGTTGTCATGGTGCTCTTGCTTCAATGAAATTTCTCCCCCCTAAGCCTTTGCATGCCTTCATGGAAATGGATGAGGTAGATGATCAACCAACTCCCCCTACCTGCATAAACTCCTCTAGCTTATGAAAGATATATTCCGAAGAGATGATCTATCAAGATTGTCCATATATGAATCATCAAGGATTTCATAGGGATCTTCACGGATAGACTCTGATATAATAGTCAAGAATCATAAGCTCCCCATAACACTATGCATGGTCATCTTCTTGGTAGAATTTCATCATTAAAACTTGGAATATCATATCTGCCAAATATGTACTCATCAGATCAAAAACATGAGTGGATGTCTTGAGTGTTCTAGAGACTTTCGGATCCAATTTTCTTCCTTCTCCATACTTGTGTAACTTTCGTTTCTTGCTTGGTAGACATGTTTTTAGCTTGTTTAGGGACCCGATTCAAGTTACAATCATCTGCCATATGTCCAATGTTATGAAAATTGAAGCATTCCATATTTTCATGAATGAGGAATCATGGCTTCTTCTTGCATAGTTTCTTCTAGGGTGCTAATTTAGACCATTATATTTGTCCTTGTGGTATACCCTACAATCCTTTGCCATATGCCCAAAATTTGTACAAGAATAGCACTAACAAAAAAATATACTTTGATACCTAGAGAATGGAGAAGATTGCCTTGATGTACTTCTGAAGTCATTCTATCTTGGCATGCTTTCATGATATCCATTGCCTCTTGCATTCTTGACACCATCTGCATATCTTCTTGTAGTAGGGTTTCTTCCAATGCCATCTTGACCCTTCTCCTTGCCTTTACTAGGACTTAGGGCAACAATATTTATGCCAGGCTTATCCACATCCTTGTTGTTTGAAGCATTAGGGTTTGCATCATTCTTGTTTTAGGTTTCACCTACATAGCAAAGACCTGATTTATCAATAGGAGATATTTGATGACTTAGGATGCCACCTAGGGTTTGAGAGCTCTTTAGGCTCTTGTTCAGATGATCAAATTCCTTTTTAAGGATATCAATTTCTTATTTCATTTTGTTTCATTCTTCATCCTTCTTTGATAGATTGATCTCCATTTATTACTTCATCTCGGTTGCTTCACATGATTGGGCCTTAAGTGAGGGGGTTTCTGATCTTAATTTCGTGATGTCATCATCCTTTTCTTCTAGTTGGAATTTCATGGTGTTTCTTTCCTTTTCTTCTTCATCATCTTTTCCTTCTATGAGAGGCAAGGCTTCCATCACCTTCTCAACCCCTTGTGCTTGTTTCTTTGCTTCTTCTAGTTGAAGTCTAAGGGAGGAGACCTCTTCCTTGTATTGACCAATTTCCATTTCAAGTTTTTTCAAGTCCTTGTGTATTTTTTCAAGGTAGCTTAACAAGTGTATTCCTTTTTCTTTGCTTTATCCAATTTATTTTTCATGGATATGACTTCTTCATGATGTCTTTTCTTGTTTTGACGACAATCCTCCATTAGCTTGGTGAGTTCCTTATCTTTTTCTTATACCTGAAGCTTAAATAGGTCAACTTCCTTACTTGTCTTCTCAAGGATATAATCACCATCTTGTAATTTCTTCTTAAGCTCTTCATTTTCCTTTTTCAAACTTCTAATCTCTTCTAGAGAAGCTAGAAGCTTCACCATGATATCTCTTTATTTTCTTCATCCTCTAGGTCTTCCTTGGCCTTTATGTCTTCACTCTTATTTTCAGCTTCCTTAATGGGTTCTGGATTTCCTTCTTGCTTTCCATCATCTTCTTGACTATCAATCATGTTCAATGCTCCTTTTGAGTGAAGATCTTGAAGCTTGTCCCACATACCTTTTGTTGATGAACATTTCTTCACTTTGGTAATTATAGCATCCAGTAGCCCATTCAAGATTTCCTTCATCACTTTTGTATTAGATAACATGGATTTTCCTTCCATCCTGCTTTTCATTAATCACTGATTCCCTGACTTCAATGCCTTGAGCCATTAAGAAATTCCTCATTCTCATCTTCCATATATCAAAGTTTCCATTGAACAATGGAACTTTCCCAATTTGATTGTGATCCAGGCGGATATTGGTGGCCACACAACTATTCCACATGGGCCCTCACCATTTTTTTCTTTCAGTTATTCAGTTTCCTTAATTGTAGCACAATTTACTATTTTTGGCAGTTTTTCAAGGCCTGAACTTCCGAAGCCGTTTTCAGGCCCTAAACAATGTTTTTTTGGCAATATTACTGTAAGGTATTTCCTTGAAATCATGTTTTCAATTGTATTCCTCATAAAGATATTTCCAACAAGGTATCATGCATGTCATACAGAGATAATATAACCAAGTTATGACCTCGGGAAGTTGGCTTCCCAACTAACCCCAATAGGTCCCATAAACTCTTGGTGTTGCATCTCCTCGAGTTAGGGTTTTGGTTGTTTAGGGTTTTCTCTTATTATTCAATAATAAAAAGACCCTTGAGCCTCATTGTAACTCAATTCAGAGGCATGTAGCTGCCACATCTCTTCTCAGAGATAAGATACCATTGTCCGAGCTAGTCTCATGTCCATTCTCAATGTAAGAATATTTCATTATTTGATATTAATGAAAGATAGTGTTATTTCTGCTTCATCTCTATATTTATGGTTATATCTGTAATTTTTTGCATTCTTGTTTAAATTAAGATCAGTGGTATGAAAGCAGTATGCTCTTTCTCTATTTTTCTTTCCATGTCCCCAGTGAGGTTGGGATATAAAGAGTTAGGGATCGAACTGGTCGAACCTTTACAAGACCAGCCTCGGAAATCATGACAGCCTCCCATGGGGGAAGAAAAGAAAGATGAGGGAGTAGGATATCCTATCAAAATATTGCTCAAGGAGGCCCTCAAGAAACAAAGAAATACAATGATGGACAACTTTGCCCATATCCTTCAACAATTTCCCACCGGCGGCACACCCACATCCAATAGCCACTCTGGAGGCTCCACACCTTTTAAGGTACAAGTAAACTTTGAAATTCCCATATTTGAGGGCCAAATAGATGTAGACTTAGTAGATAAATGGTTGAATCTACTAGAAGGATTTTTTTTGTTCAGGATTTTTCAAGCTGAGAAATGATTACTTTTGCTCTTCTCAAAGTTTCCCCCCATGTCAAGGATTGGTGGGAAACCTATTGTGAGCAGAAGGATGAAAGTATGACCTCATTTTTTTCAGCCACTCCCACTTGGAATTCATTTCGGGGTGCCATTAAGGAGCAGTACTACCCCGTTGGGAGCTACGAGGACAAATACATAAATTGGACCACGCTGCGGCAGGGAAGGGACCAAGATGTGCCAGAGTTTACCAATGTTTTTCATACCCTTCACATGAAGTTGGATATCAAGGATTCTGAGAAACATTTGGTACTCAAGTACCACGACTTCCTACATAGATACATCCAGGATAAGATAGAGTTCCTAGACATCTCCTCACTCGACACGGCGTACCGATACACTATCAAGATAGAGCAGAAGTTTAAAAGGAAGAGGTGAAACTTTGGATCTGAGAATCTGAAGTAAGGGAAAGGTGTCCCCAAATAGTAGAACAAAGGAAAAATCCAAGGTAGGATGGCCTAGGAAAACTCGCCAAGGCCACAAGCAAAGGACAACACTACAAAGCTGAATAAGTACACGAGGAAGTGGTGTGAGTTCCATAAGAGCTCCACCGACAACACAAGTGAGTGTCAGGCCAAGCAGTCATTGGTGGATGAACTGAAGGCTTCAAAATTAGATGCATGTTCCGACTTTGAGTCAGAACCCGACAAGGGGAATGAGAAAGGGAAGCATATTATTGATGCGGAGACCAACGCTATCATCGCCACCATAAAGATCCAGAAGGAGGAACCTGAAGATCTAGAGGAGGAGGAGTGTCTCTTCCACTCCCAAATGTGGGTAAAGGGTTCCCTGCTACAGTTTGTTTTCGATAATGGGAGCCAAAAGAACCTCATTGTAGCAAAGGTCATGAAGCAGCTAAGCTTACCGACCACAACACACCCACAACTATACACCATCAGGTGGCTTTACCAAGGATGGGATCCGCACGTGAGCCAATAATGTCGCCTTCCATACAACATCAAGCCCTTCAAGGATGAGGTATTCTGTGACATTGCTCCCCTTGATATTTGTGATGTGTTATTAGGCCAACCATACTTATGGAAGCGACATGTTGTGTACAAGTCAAGGCCTCGCGTTGTTATTGTTACATTGGGAAATAAGGTGTACAGGATAATGTAGGTAGCACTGCCTACTGCCATCTCTCTGGTTACTGCAAAACAATGTAGTAAGCTCATTTCAAAAACTAGGAAATTTGTTTTCCTGATGATACACCCTCAAGGAAAGAAGAAGACAGTGGCCAAGACCTCCAGACAGGGCTCCTTCACATGACAACAATAGATGGACAAGGTCGTGGAGGAGTACGAGGACATCTTCACCCCCTTTGCAGAGGTGCCTCTACACTGTCAGGTCAAGCACTCCATCGATCTAACCCAAGTGCATCATTACCCAATGGACCAATCTATCAGCGCTCCATTCTGGAGAACGATGAAATCAAGAGGCAAATTCAGGAGCTGCTGCAGAAAGGTCACATTCATCCGAGTTCGTCGCCCTATGGGAGCCTGATCATGTTGGTACAAAAGAAGGATGTGACTTGGAGAATATGTATTGACTATCGGGTGCTGAACAAGATCACTGTCCGGAATAGGTACCTGATCCCATGGATTGATGACCTTCTGGACCAACTTAAAGGGAGGAAATGTTTCATCAAGATCGACTTGAAGTCTCGATATCATCAGGTACTAATCAAATCCTCTGTTGTGTGGAAAACTACCTTGAAAGCCAAGGAGGGCCTTTCTGAATGGTTGGTTATGCCTTTCAGGTTGACGAATGCTCCTCCAACCTTCATGAAGCTTATGGATGACATCCTGCGGCCCTTCACCAACTCATTTATAGTGGTATACTTGGATGACATCCTGAACTTCAGCGAGAGTTGGGAAGAGCACCTCCACCACATCCAATAGGTTCTCCAAACACTGTGGCAACACAAGCTATTTGCCAATTTGGAGAAATGCACTTTTGGCATGACCCAGGTGTAGAATTTTCTGCAAATTCTCTACAAATCTACCTCTAAGATCTATGTAGAAAATATGACTGTAGATTAACTCGATAATGCAATATACCAAAGCAAAATACTATAATCTACTTCTACTATCAAACTTGTGAAAGATTAAAGATCGAGCTGAATCGGAGTTGAACACATATAACCATAAGAAGAGGAATCAATGCACATGAAACACAGAAAATACTCAATGGAAAGCCGTAGCTAAAAACCCCACTATCTGTGTTATCATAGAAGGTGGAAATACATCAAAATTACACAAAGCCTTAGCTCTCACAGCTAGCCAGCTCTCAATACAATCCTCCTGGATGCTCATAGGCAATCAAGAATTCTCCTAAGCCTTCTCCTCTACCCTCCAAGCCTCCTATTTCCTTGCACAGTTTCTCTGGGTGATCCTCCTGTTACCAAGTGTAACACTAATCACTCACACTGATCTCACACCCTGTAAAACTGTGCAATCCTCAAGGAACCTTACCTTGACTACATGCTTTGGTTTCCTTTATAGGCAAACACATGCAACTAATAGTACATTGTCCTTGACATTTAACTTAACTGGGTCTTTCTCAAAATAGACATGCATGAGTTTCTGATGAGAGAATCTTCAGATAACTGAGTAGCACTAGTTGCATGCATGCATGCATCAACTGACTATTAACTCTCTATTAGTTCCTCAAGCAGTTTAGAACTAATTTAATTGGACTTAACTCAGTAAAATAATTTAACTAATTACAACTCAAATATAACTCAAACATATCTCCTTGATTTAAGGAATAACTCAATCTTATCTCCTTAATCAAAGGATAACTCTTGCATGACTTTAGAAAGAATTATAACTTGAATTTCTCTAACTAATTAATCCAAACTGAATTAATTAATTTTTACCAAGTTTTTGTTAAGACTAAACTCGAAATTCACAATTTAATTCAAGGACAAATTAAATTGGAATATTCTGGATTCTATTTTTATAATTTCTTGTTGCTATTTTCAACACCCCCTCTCAACAAGAAAGGAATTCAACTCGATCCCGATCCTGAACCTTTGGAATTTTCTGCATGCAACACTTCTCTCTAGTGTTGTTGCTCCAGCAACTCCAGAACAAAGAAAAATCCAACCTGAATCAGAATGATGCCTTTGTCATCAAAGTCTCTAACTGTTATTGCCTCAGTCGACTGAAAACTCTGCGCTCTGATTGACTCTGCCTTTCTGCACTGTTGTCAATCCTTCTCTACGCTCTTCAGTATTTGACTTCTCTAGCCTCTGTCACTTTGATCTCCTGGGGTAGCAAGCTAAGTGGGCTTGATTGTGGGGAAAAACTCCACAGTTAAGCGCGCTTGAGCCAGAGGAGTTCTGGGATGGGTGACCTCCTGGGAAGTCCTGGTTACTGGGTGCAAGCCCCGGAAGTGATGATTGATGCTATGTGATTCGTTCTCCACATTTCACTAGTTTCAATCCCACTTCTTCACCCCTGTGAGCATCACCCGATGCAATGAGTGCTAAGTGAACTATTCAAAAATCATGAGAAATTAGTCACTTTACGACTACCTCTCATGGAAATGGTCATACTTTGAATGACTTACTTAACGCAGTTGAATCCAAAAAATGATATCTAATATAATTCACTGCGAAAATCCCCCATACTTAAATTCAAAAAGAGTCAAGGGATCTCTACCTGAATGGTTCATGAGGCACAATACTTGCTAAGGTTTTGCAAATGGGGTAGCAAGCTAAGTGGGCTTGATTGTGGGGAAAAACTCCACAGTTAAGCGCGCTTGAGCCAGAGGAGTTCTGGGATGGGTGACCTCCTGGGAAGTCCTGGTTACCGGGTGCAAGCCCCGGAAGTGATGATTGATGCTATGTGATTCGTTCTCCACATTTCACTAGTTTCAATCCCACTTCTTCACCCCTGTGAGCATCACCCGATGCAATGAGTGCTAAGTGAACTATTCAAAAATCATGAGAAATTAGTCACTTTATGACTACCTCTCATGGAAATGGTCATACTTTGAATGACTTACTTAACGCAGTTGAATCCAAAAAATGATATCTAATATAATGCACTGCAAAAATCCCCCATACTTAAATTCAAAAAGAGTCAAGGGATCTCTACCTGAATGGTTCATGAGGCACAATACTTGCTAAGGTTTTGCAAATGGGGTAGCAAGCTAAGTGGGCTTGATTGTGGGGAAAAACTCCACAGTTAAGCGCGCTTGAGCCAGAGGAGTTCTGGGATGGGTGACCTCCTGGGAAGTCCTGGTTACCGGGTGCAAGCCCCGGAAGTGATGATTGATGCTATGTGATTCGTTCTCCACATTTCACTAGTTTCAATCCCACTTCTTCACCCCTGTGAGCATCACCCGATGCAATGAGTGCTAAGTGAACTATTCAAAAATCATGAGAAATTAGTCACTTTACGACTACCTCTCATGGAAATGGTCATACTTTGAATGACTTACTTAACGCAGTTGAATCCAAAAAATGATATCTAATATAATGCACTGCGAAAATCCCCCATACTTACTTCAATCCCACTAATTCCTCCTGCTACTATGTACTTTGGGCTCCCGTAGCAAGGTAAAATCCATGAGATAGAACCTCTTAATGGACCTTGCACAATTTCAACCTTCTTGGGACTATCATTCCAGATCGCCCCACCTCACACCTGGAGGTATGGCTACTTGTGATCCCTCTGCCCACCTGGCTCGAAATTTCCCCCTACTGAAGGTCTATGGATGAAAGGATGCCTCCACTCGATCTCCTCTCAGATTCTATAGTTGTGGATGCTCCACAACTTTCTGAAGCTACTTCACCAATTTTGGTTCCTCCACAATTTTTTTAGACTTCTTCTGGGACTGCATGTTGAGAGGTGATCTATCCTCCCTCTCAACCACCAAGTCTCTAACATTTTCCTTGCTTCTCAAGGCTTTGCATGCATCTTTAACCTCAAGAGTATACAGGTTCTTAACCCATGAACCAATCTGTTTCACATGTCTCATGGTGATGTGTGTAAGGAAAACCTTTCCCTTACTAAAAAACACATCATAGCCACGGTCTTCCAATACCACGACTGATACCAAGCTCTTGTTCAGTTCAGGCACATGCTTCACATTTGTCAAGGTGATAGGAGCTCCATGCTCCCTCTGAAAAGAAATCGTGCCCACTCCTGAAACACTATACCTTTCGTCGTCACCCATCTCTATGCGCATCCTGAGGTCTTTCTCCTCCAAGGCACTGAATAAACTTTTATCACCGATCATGTGGAATGAGGCTCCACTGTTAAGATATCAACCACAACCCATCATCGATGACACCATCAATGCGATGAGGGTAAAGTCCATTTCGAACTGAGAGGTTAATGCCTCACCTTTCGATCCTTTCGAGGATCCCTTCTTGGACTTCTTCGATGGGAAATTAGTCGCATAATGTCCCATCTCATGACAATTAAAGTATCTCACTTTAGACTTGTCACCCTTCTTACCTCCCTGAGAAGAACCCGATTCAGAATGGGACACCTTCCCCTTCCCTTTCCTTGCCTTACTTGCTAAGGCTAGATTTTCTTCATCATCATCCTTGGATGAAGAACCATCTCGTGTGCTCCTCTTGATCTCCTCTTGCATGAGATCCGAACACAATCATTCCCAATCTGGTCGCTTCTCCCTTCCATTCATAGAGTCCTGGTAGCTATTCCAACTCTTTTGAAGGCCAAGGAGATCGAGGCTCACCATATCATCATCAGAAACAGTTATTCCCACACTTCCAAGCTCATCTCTATAGGTGGTGAGCTTGTTCAGATATGTGGAAATAGTATCACCCTTGTCCATCTTGATTCTTCGAAGCTTATCCTTGAGCGCCAATTTCCTCTGGTTGCTACTGTTCTTGTAGAGGTCCTTCAATGTCTTCCACATTGAACATGGAGTATGCTTCCCATGGAGACTCAAGACAATATGGTCTCGAACTCCCTCAAGGATGATCCATCTCTCCCTCGCCACACACTTCTTCCACTTAGCCAATTCTTGTGCATTAGTTGAAGCTGGCTTTGGGATTTCTTGATCAATGAAATCCTTCAAGCCATTGTCTTCTAATACAGCTTCCATTCTATCTTTCCATGCTATGTAATTTGAGCTGCCTTCCAAGGCTTACTCAAGTCTCAAGCCATAGAATGCCATTGGCTAACCTTGAAGTATGATGTGAACTCGATTTGCACATGCAACCCTGAACTTCAAACTTTGAATTCTCTTCTCTGTATATTGTTCACAGCTTCGATAAAGTTAGCTCCTATACCATGTAGAATTTTCTGAAAATTCTTTACAAATATACCTCTGAGATCTATGTAGAAAATCTAACTGTAGATTAACTCGATAATGCAATATACCAAAGAAAAGTATTATAATCTACTTCTACTATCAAACTTGCGGAAGCTTAAATATCGATCTGAATCAGAGCTGGACACATATAACCATAAGAAGAGGAATCAATGCACATGACACATAGAAAATACTCCGGGGAAATCCTCAGCTGAAAACCCCACTATTTGTATTATCATAGAAGGTGGAAATACATCAGAATTACACAAAGCCTTAGCTCTCACAGCTAGCCAGCTCTCAGTACAATCCTCCTAGATGCTCATAGGCAATCAAGACTTCTCCTAAGCCTTCTCCAAGCCTCCTATTTCCTTGCACAGTTTCTCTCGGTGATCCTCTTGTTACCAAGTGTAACACTGATCACTCACACTGATCTCACACCCTTTAAAACTATGCAATCCTCAAGGAACCTTACCTTGACTACATTCTTTGGTTTCCTTTATAGGAAAACACATGCAACTGATAGTACACTATCCTTGACATTTAACTTAACTGGGTCTTTCTCAGAATAGATATGCATGAGTTTCTGATGAGAGAATCTTCAGTTAACTGAGTAGCACTAGTTGCATGCATGCATGCATCAACTGACTGATAACTCTCTATTAGTTCCTCAAATAGTTTGGGACTAATTTAACTGGACTTAACTCAGTTAACTAATTACAACTCAAATATAACTCAATCATATCTCCTTGATTTAAGGAATAACTCAATATTATCTCCTTAATCAAAGGGATAACTCTTGCATGACTTCAGAAAGACTTCTAACTTGAATTTCTCCAACTAATTAATCCAAACTGAATTAATTAATCTTTTCCAAGTTGTTGTTAAGACTAAATTCGAAATTCACAATTTAATTCAAGGACAAATTAAATTGGAATATTTTGGATTCTATTTTTATCATTTGTTGTTGCTATTTTCAACACTAGGTTCAATATCTAGGATACATTATTTATGAATGGGGGGTGCATGTGGATCTAGCCAAGATCCAAGTTATTCGGGATTGGCCAGCCCCAACCACTCTGACAGAGCTCCGCATCTTTCTGGGTCTTGCAAATTTCTACCACAAGTTCGTGTTGGGGTTCTCCCATATCACTTGGCCCTTGAGTCAAGTCACCAAAGGAGGAGCGGAAGAAAATTTCTTTTGGTTTGAAACTCAACAAAAGGCATTTGTAGAGTTGAAAAATTGCCTCTACTCTACACCAATGCTTGTTGGGGTGTGTTGTATTCTTTCCATGACTAGCCCACGCAGTTAACTGTGGGGTTAGGGGGGGGGGGGCGAATCCCCCCTTTGTTGTGCCATTGTGTAGAGGGGGAGGGTGTCACAGGGGGTTTGAGGCGTACCCTAACACCACTTTATGGGGTTCAAGGCAGTGCCCCGGAAAATTTTGGTTTTGGACCCTATGTTAGGATGGGCGGACCCACCTATGGTTTCGTGCATGATTTTTGCACATGTTTTTGGACGCGATGGTTTTTAGTCCATGGTATTGGATGCTTCGGCATGTATAAATATGTATTATAACATTGAAAGGAACATAATGAAAAATCAAGCTGGTAGTCCCGGTTTTGGGATCCAGGGGAAAATCTCTGTGTATATTTGTTTTATGTGTTATGCTCTCACATTGTTTATTTTCTGTGTTTTAGAATTCAAATGTAGGTAATTTCTATACGCGGTTAAAACCTACATTTGGTATCAGAGCTATTTTGGCTTCAAGGGGATGCCTTTGTTGCTGAGGGATTTCACTCGGGCCTATGGTATACCCTGTTCATTGGGAGATCTGCGAGATCGATTCTGGTGGTAAAAGAAGATGGCGAGGAGTGGAAAGATAGAGATCAAGAAATTTAATGGTCAGAGTTTTGAGTTGTGGAAACTCAAGATGGAGGATCTGTCGGTGGATAAAGATCAGTGGTTCACGGTAGATCCGGGTACTAAATCAACGGGAGTGTCTGATGAAGAATGGAAGAAGTTGGATCGGAAGGCAAAAAGCACAATACGATTGTGTGTCTTAGATTCAGTATTGCTGAATGTATCAGGGGAAGCTACAACGAAGGCTTTGTGGGACAAGTTAGGGACTTTGTACCAATCTAAGTCTCTAGTGAATAAATTGTTCTTGTGGAAAAAGCTGTATAACCTGAGGATGAAAGATGGAGACTAGGTGACAAAGCATATGAACGCATTTAATACTGTGGTAAGTCAGTTAGCATCTATTGATATTAAAATTTCAAATGAAATTAAGTGCATCAGTTTGTTGTGTTCTCTACCAGATTCGTGGGATAGTCTACTTATTACAATAGGCAGCAATGCAACTACCTTGCAGTTTGATGAAATAGTCTCAGCCTTGCTGACGGAGGAGATGAGACAGAAAAATATGGAAAGCCAGAATGGTGATGCCTTGTCTGTACAAGGAAGGTCCAAAAATAGAAACAAAAATAAGTCATCAAGTGGGAGATCTAAATCTCCAAGAAAACCTGTAAAGATGGTGTGCTGGAAATGCAAAAAGGAAGGGCACTACAAAAGGGACTATAAATCTAAAGCTCCTGATAAAGGAAAGGGATCTAATGATGCTCCTTCTGCAGAGGCGAAAACCACCTCAGATGAAGGCGGGGATGTGTACTTGGCTTCTTCAAGTACACATGTAGATCATGAGGCATGGTTGATTGACTCAAGTGCATCCTTTCACTTCACTCCCCATAGAGATTGGTTCTGCGAGTATGAGAAATATGATGGTGGTGATGTCTTCTTGGAGGATGACAGGAAGGCTAGAATCGTTAGTCGCGGAAAAGTAAAGTTGAAGTTGCAAGGTGGAAGGGTTAGAACACTTCTGGGTGTTTTGCATATTCCTGCGTTAGCCAGAAATTTGATTTCTGTAAGCAATCTGGATGATGTAGGTGTAAAAACAGTGTTCGAGAAGGATACCTGCTTGATGGTTCGGGGAGCACTGGTATTGATGCGGGGAGTTCGGATTGGAACTCTGTACAAGCTGCAAGGTAGCACTGTTATTGATGGATGCAACAATTCTGTGGTTCTTGAAAGTGGAGAAGAAAATCTAATGGTCTCTAGAGAGAAGATCATGTTGTGGCATCAAAGGCTTCATGATAAAGGTATGGTAGAAGGTATGAGTAATAGCTCTCTGTACTTTGATTTCTGTGAAAATTGTGTATATGGGAAGCAGAATCGGGTGAGTTTCCCCTCTGGTAGTAAGAGGGCAAAACAAATATTAGAACTTGTGCACAGTGATGTGTTTGGACCTGTGAAGGTTCCATCACTGGGTAACTCTATGTACTATGTATCATTTATAGATTACTTCTCAAGGAATACATGGATATATTTCCTTAAGAAGAAATCTGAAGCCTTTGACAGGTTCAAATAATTTAAGGCTCTCATGGAAAATCAGACAGAGAAGAAGATAAAGGAGCTGAGCACGGATAATGGTGGAGAGTTTTACAACAAGGAATTTGAAGAATTCTGTAAGAAGTGTGGCATAGCACGACAGAAGATTACTCCATATACACCTCAGCAAAATGGAGTTGCAGAAAGAATGAATAAGACATTGATGGAAATGGCAAGAAGCATGCTCAGTGGTGCCGGGTTAGGACAGGAATTCTGGGCAGAGGTGGTGGATACTGCATGTTACCTGGTCAATAGGTCACCTTCATCAGCGTTGGATGATAAGACTCCACAAGAGGTATGGACTGGTAAGAAACCCTCTCTTTCACATCTAAGGGTATTTGGATGTGATGCATATGTACATGTTCCAAAGGAGAAACGAACCAAGTTGGATAGTAAATCTTAAAAGTGCATCTTTATTGGGTATAAGGATGGTTTAAAGAGTTATAAGCTTTGGAACCCAGTAACACGGAAGGTTGTGTACACTCGAGATGTGGTGTTCAGAGAGGTAAAATATGTTATTAAACATGAAGTCCAACCAAAGGAACCTGAGAAGATTGAGTTTGAGCTTAAGGAGGAAGAATCAGACTCTACAGCAGAGGAGGAATCAGAAGATGAAGAGCCACAAACTCCGGGTGTGATAAGCTCAGTTTGAGAAAGAAGGCAGCTAGAAAGGTATAGTTCCATCTGCTTTCTGTTCGAATTTTGCTTTATCTATTACTGATGATGATCCTAGAACTATTAAGGAAGAAGTAGATTCAGAGGATGACAAACTCTGGAAAGAGGCCATGGTTGATGAAATGGCATCTTTGCACAAAAACGAGGCTTGGGATCTGGTGGAGTTTCCAGCTAGAAGGAAACCCATTGAAAACAAATGGGTGTTCAAGAAGAAGACAAATGAAAAAGGAAAGGTGGAGAAATACAAAGCTCAGTTGGTAGCAAAATGTTATTCCCAGGTGCCGGAAATTGATTTTGGTGATATTTTTTCTCCTGTTGCCAAGGTAACTTCTATTAGATTACTTTTATCTGTTGTTGTTTCTTTTGATTTTGAGGTAGAACAGATGGATGTAAAGACAACATTTCTTCACGAGGATCTAGAAGAGGAAATATACATGAAGCAACCTGAACGCTTTGTGATGAAGGGTAAGAAAGAACTGGTATGCAAGTTAAAGAAGTCTCTGTATGGGTTAAAATAGTCACCAAGGATGTGGTATCAGAAATTTGATACATTTATACGGGGACTTGGCTTCACCAGAAGCAAAGCAGATCACTGTGTGTATTTTAAATTAATTGGTGACCGTGTTATTTATCTTGTCTTGTATGTGGATGATATGTTGCTGGTTTGAAATGACAAGGAAATTATCCAGGATTTGAAGACCTAATTGTCCTCCAAATTCGAAATGAAAGATCTTGGTGCTACAAACTATATTTTGGGCATGGAAATTAGAAGAGATCGGGCAAAGAGGAAGCTTTGGTTAAACCAGAGTAAGTATGTTGAGACAATATTGCAGAGGTTTAATATGCAGGATAGTAAACCGATGAAGGTTCATATTCCTGTAGGTGTGAGGTTATCTGCTGAACAGTGTCCCAAGACACAAGAAGAGGAAGAGGACATGTCTCATGTTCCATATGCAAATGCAGTCGGTAGCTTGATGTATGTAATGGTATGTACTAGATCAGACATTGCACATGCAGTGGGAGTATTGAGCAAGTTTATGTCAAAACCAGGGAAGGAGCACTCGACAGCAGTGAAGCGGGTTTTTAGGTATTTGCGTGGAACTAGTGATTATGGTTTGTGCTACCAAGGAAGACCAAGATTGGACAGAGTGTTGGATATTCATGGCTTTGTTGATGCAGACTAGGCTGGAGATCTGGATCAGAGAAGATCTACAGTGGGGTATGTGGTTTAACCTATTTGGAGGTGCAGTCAATTGGATGAGTAAGAAACAATCTGAGTGGGCACTATCAATCTACAGAGGTAGAATAACATGGCAGCCACTCATGCAAGCAAGGAAGCAGTTTGGTTGCAAAGATTGTGTTCAAGAATGGGGTTAGTACAAGGAGCTATAAGGATAGATTGTGATAGCCAAAATGAAATTTTCTTTGAAAAGAACCCCACATATCATTCAAAGAAACAAAGCACATTGATGATCTGTATCACTTTGTGAGAATATGATAGACGACAAAAAGGTGTT
>CM062818.1:1311443300-1311548300 GCA_031772625.1 Pinus tabuliformis
TTTACTCTTGTACCAAGTTTTATAGTTCATTTTAAAAAGCATTACTCTTTTGATTTATGCTTGCACACATTGTGTACACTTTGGAATAAAAGGACTTGCCTGGGTTGATAACTAATTTGAGGAAATTAGGTGTTTTAACAGACACTTATTAGCACCCAAAATTTTGGCGCCATTATTGGGGAGAGTGTTGCCATTTTACAAAGAGTGATGCATGTTTGGTATTTTCTATTGGGAAGAATTGGGTATTGAAAATGAGATGTAAGAACCTATGTAACGAGCAAGTAAAGTGCTTGCTCCTCCGCCTACTTTTTAGCACAATTGCATAGAAGTTGAAGTTGGTGTTAGATGTTTGTTTGCTGAGGGAGAACTAGGTATTAGAAACAAGAGGTAAGAACCTGCGTAAGGAGAAAGTAAAATTCTTGCTCCCCACCTAATTTCCAGCAAAATTGCTAGGAATTTAAGGTAGAATTAAACATTTGTATTTTTGCATGAATGACTAAGAAGAAAATACTAGAAAACAATATAATCCCAAATCCCAAACCTAAAAAATCTAAGGGACCGGTGACCCTTGGACAATCAACCTTTATTGACAAAATCATAAGGAAAGCTGAGTCTCACCCATCAGTAGGACCCAAACCATTGCTTCTAGACACCTATTGTCTCCCTTCAGGCCACAGGATCACCATCTGTAGCTTACACTGAGGTTCACAGTAAAACTGAAGGGACTAAACAGAGTTTTCAAGATATTGAAAATTCACAATCACGTCCCTCACAAGAAGGGAATTCTTGCAACCTCAGTGAAGGAGAAGGAGAAACAGGTAAATCTGAGATTAAATCAGCAGAACCAGGATCTCCCGAGGTAGTGATTGAGCAGAGGACACCCAGTGTCCCAAATCAAGGTAGTGTTTTTAGAATCATCCCCGCCTCTTATGGACATCTTAGGAACAACTCTCCAACACCGAAGGTCCCAGAAGGATACTGGCGTATTTTTTACCAAATGGCCAATAATCCATGACCACCCCAAACCTCTACGCTACAATATCCTATTGTTGACATAGCTATCAATGCCCCCATGAAAGCTATCCCATTACAAAACATTTCCACCTTTCATGGGCTCACTTTAGAAGATCTGGATGCATTCTTGTTTGAATTCGATGTCCTATGTAGGGGTTATGATTACACTACCGACCCCCAAAAACTAAAACTATTTGCCTCCACTTTAAAGGGAGCAGCCCTGCGTTGGTTTATGGGACTTGGTGGAGGTACCATCAATGATTGCGACCAAATGAAAGCATCCTTCCTTAAAAAAAATATCAAGATTATTGCATATCTACATAACTAAAAGATGAGATATTCCAGATGGTAGCGAAGCCTAGCGAGACTCTGGAAGAATATGTGGAGTGTTTCCAATATAATCTCCAAAGGTCTCCTTACGAAAATCTGCCTGATAATGTTCTAAAAACCATGATGATCAAAGGTATGAAAGACCAATGGATAGAAACACTAAATACAATAGGTAAAGGTGATATTTGTCAAGAAGACTATGACAATATTATTGATTTGTGCATCAAGTGCTTGAGGGGCAGTATAAGACTGAAACCAGCCGGACATCATGTGATCACCAGGGACAACAAAGTCTCAAGAGGAAGCATTACCCGTGCTGAAATTTGCGATCTGTTGGAGGATTTCAAGACGGATATCCTGGGGACCCTGACAACATAGTTAGATATTATGCAAGCCAAGCAAAAGTAGGTTGAAGCAGAGCAGAACCTGGTTATTTTCTACCCTCGATCTAGAAATAAACACAGTTATAAAGAATGCCCACTAGATATGGTACAAACCTGTGCTATATGCACTGAGGAACATGCCACGGAAAATTTCCCATCACTCCCAAGATTAAAAGCAGTCTTCAAGGAAGCAGAGGAAGAAGTAGAACTAGTATATTTGTTGAACCAGCGTCGTTAATGGCAAGCACGCAAAATAGGTATGCCTATCGACCCAACTTAATTCTTTCAGCCTTCGCAATATAATTCCCAGCAATATTCAAGAGAAGCATGGCAGAACCATCCACCTTTTCCTAATTGGTCACCACAATAATTCTCTATGCCACCATGGTCCAACCAGTCAAATCCGAACAATAGTTGACCAAATTCCTCTCACCTTCCATCATTCTTACAGAACAACCCATATTCATCTCAATGGTCCCCCTCCACCTCAAAAAATCAAAATTGGCAATCAGGCTGGAAAAGACCCATGAACTAGGCAATAGGGACAATCCCCTTGCCTCAACCCACACTACCAACACCTTATACATTGCAGCAGAATCCTCAAACCAATATATGACCGCAACTCCCAGCCCAGCCCAACCCAAATCCTAACAACAGACAAGTCCAGTCGGTACAAAGCATTGAGATTCTGGACCCGGAAACCAAGTTGAGAGAATGTAATGAACTCAAATTGAGGTCTAGGCAAACAATAGCTTGAGAGGACGATACAAATCTGCAACTTGAAGAACCATATCCAAATAAGCCTTTAACTATAGATGATGAACAAACACCTCAAGGGGAAAATATAGTCAAGCAGAAAATTCACAAACAGATCATTACCTCTTCCCCACCATTTCCAAAAGATTGATGATACCTCGCCGAATTGAATATCCCGACTTCGATCTCCTAGGCGAACTAAAAAATATTTTCATAAAAATACCCCTCCTCCAGGCTATTCAGGACATTCCAATCTATGAAAAAACAATTAAGGAATTGTGTGCCAAAAAGTCTACGAGAAAAATAAAGGTAACACCAACTATCCATGTAGTCGGAACTTTGTCTGATCTATTATTATGCAAAGAGAAACCTGTGAAATACGAAGATCCAGGAAACCCCATTGTCACAGTCCAAATAAATGGATGCTCCTTTCCCAATGTGTTAGTCGATTTAGGGGCAACCATTAATATTCTCACAACAACAACCTGCAAAAGGCTTGGCATCATAGCCTTAGATCCAACTACTACCTTGATGGAACTTGCCAACCATTCAATTATTAAGCCAGAAGGAACATTATGGATGTGATGGTGTCTGTAGATTCTTGGGAATATATGGCATATTTTATTTTTATTCCTAGAAAACCGGTAGATGGACATCCTTTAATATTAGAAAGGCCTTGGCTAGCAACAACAGATGCTTATATAATCTGCCGAACAGGCAGTATGACCATAACTAGAGGGAATGATGTGAAGAACCTAGCTTTATACCCTTCGGCTCAACGAAGCCTAACCATAACAAAAACTAGGAAGCATCATGTAACATATTTAATAGAAAATATTCGATCACCATTGACTGTGGCAGATGCTCTTGAATTTAAAAATCAAAGAGAAGACGATATTATTAACACTTGCATTAACCACCCTACTGCAGTATCTATCTAAAACGTCACATGATTAAAGCAGTCCTTGATAATGAAATTGAAGAAGATCCTTTAAGAGATATCAATGACCAAATAATAGCAATGACCACTGGCTATAATAGCAAACCTATTGAAATTGAGCCAGGGAAAGTCCTCAACATTAACAAAAATATGAGTGATGACCTGCAGCAGAAGCTTATTCAAATCCTTAAGAAATGTAAAAGGGCTTTCTCTTGGGATTACCCAGATATAAAAGGGATTGACCCTCAACAATGTATGCACCACATCTACACTGAAAAAGATGCAAGACCCATTCAACAACAGCAGTGTAGATTGAATCCTCACCTAAAGGATATTGTTAAAGATGAACTGCAGAAACATTAGATGTGAATTTTATCTATCCTATATCTGACAGTAAATGGGTCTCTCCATTAGTTGTGGTTCCCAAAAAGAATGGAAAATGGCGTATATGCGTTGATTACAGAGAGCTCAACAAAGCAACACAAAAAGACCACTTTCCCCTTCCATTTATCGACCAGTTTCTAGATACATTGGCAGGAAAAAAAATCTTCTCTTTCCTGGATGGCTTCAGTAGCTACAACCAAATCCAAATTGCCCCTGAAGACCAAGATAAGACTACGTTCACCTGCCCCTGGGGGACTTGTGCTTACAAGGTATTGCCTTTTGGATTATGTAACGCACCTGCTACATTCTAGAGAGCCATAATCAGTATTTTTGCATACTTGATAAATGAAGGATTAGAGGTATCCATGGACGATTTTACACCCTATGGAGATGACTTTGACCAGGCACTAAAAACATTGGAGAAAGTCCTGGAAAGATGCATTGTTACTAGGTTATGCTTGAGCCACGAGAAATGTCATATGATGATGACAGAGGGCCTGATCCTGGGCCATTACATCTCAGCAGCTGGAATTTAGGTAGTTTCAGCAAAAATACAGGTAATCCTCTTACTAGCTACCCCTGCACTCAAACAGAGGTACATAGTTTTATGGGATTTACTGGATATTATCGGAGATTTATAAAAAAAAATCATAGATTGTTGCACCGTTATATGCTTTGACAGGAAATATTGATCCTATATGGACTGAAAAATGTGACATTGCCTTTGCAGAATTAAAACGGCTAGTATCAACAACACCAGTATTACGAGGCCCGAATTTGGATATACCATTCCAAATTTCATCAAACGCATCAGATATAGCCATTGGAGCAGTTCTTGGCCAAGAAGAAGAAAAGAAACCCTATGCTATATACTACATTAGCAAAAATTTAACTCTTGCCGAGTTGAATTACACAGTTACAGAGAAGGAGTTTCTAGCCGTGATTTATGCTATTAATAAATTCAGACACTATATAACGGGATACCCTGTAGTTCTATATACCAATCACTCTGCTATCAAATATTTAGCTAATAAACCCATTACGAATGGAAGAGTGACACATTGGTTAATACTTTTGCAGGAATTTGACATAACAATAAGGGATCGACCAAGAAGGGAAAATCTGGTGGCAAACTTCCTCTCCGAGTGCCAAGAACAAACGATGCAGTGGCGGTAGAATACCAGTTCCCCGTTGAACACCTCTTTGTTGTGACTGTAAAAACACCATGGTAGGAAGATGTGGCGAATTACTTAGCAGTGGGAAAACTACCCAAACATCTGACATCCAGAGAAAGGAAATTGATAGTGCAGCGCAACACTCGGTTCTCCTGGATCGGAGGATACCTCTTTCACACAGGGGCTGATATGCATATCCACAGGTGTATCAGGGAAGACAAAATTTATGATATCTTAAAAACCTGCCATGATGGACCTTGCGGTGGAAATTTTGCAGACCGTAGGACTGGACATAAAATTTTACAGATGGGCTATTATTGGCCCACGATTTTTAAGGGCTCTAAGAAATTTGTCTAGGCATGCGATAGCTGCCAAAGAATGGGATGCCCTGGCTAGCCTAACAAGATGCCCCTACATCCACAGCTGGTCATAGAATCCTTTGAACACTGGGCGTTAGATTTCGTCGGCCAAATAAACCCATCATTTAATCAAAAATCATATATATTGGTTTCAATGGAATACATGACTAAATGGGTGGAGGCAGTGGCGTTACCAAGGGCAACAAAGGAAACAACAATTAATTTTCTCTTTGAAATTTTCGTGCGATATGGTTTACCCAGAGAAATAATTATGGATGGGCGGCCCAATTTGTAGGCCATAAGATTGCTGCTACACTAAAAAATCATTACATTTTGCACAAAATCACCTCTCCGTACCACCCGCAAGAAAATGGCCAAGTAGATTATACCAACAAAGTAATCGAAGCCATTCTAACGAAGATAGTCGCCTTGCACATACAAGACTAGGCTACTTAACTGCGAGAAGCCCTCTGGGCATATCACATGACTTGGAGGAATACAACAAGATACTCCCCATATCAGCTAGTGTTTGGTAAGGAACCTATCTTCGCCATAGAATTTTAAATACAGACATTAAGGATAGCCCAAGAAGTGGGGATGGATTTGAATGAAGCACAGATTAACAGACTACAACAAATAAATGAATTAGATGAAATCGGCTATTGGCTCTTCAACATATTGCACTTATTCAACAAAAACGAGAAAATGGCATGACGCCTTCATCAAGAAAAAGACATTCCATGAGGGTGACTGGGTGCTTCTATACAATTCTAGGTTCCAAGACTTCCTGGGGAAACTCCAGACTAGGTGGTTAGGTCCCTACAAGATAAAAAAAAAAGTGCACGATAATGGCACCCCTACATTGCCACATTGATGGGTTCGGCTACTCCTTTAAAGCAAATGGGCATCAGGTGTGCCTCTACCACAAACCGCTTAAATGAGAATCCTTTTACCAACAAATACACGAGGATTCTACAATACAAATTATCGCTACAAAAGGAAACTCTTCAGCAGCCCCAATTCTGTGAAAAGTTATTTTTTGAGAATTGTAAATACAATTGTTTTTTTTTTTGTTTTTTTTTTTTGTTTTCTTTCTTTTTATGATTTCCCTTCTGTTGTTTAGAGTAATAAGGATTATTGCTTGTCTGTGTTCTTTTTTTTCTCTTGTTTTTGTTGTTTTCCTCAAGGGAACAACACTTTTTTCGAGTGTTTTTGTTGTTCCCTCTAGGGAACAACACTTTTAGAGTTTGTTGTTCCCTCAAGGGAACAACACTTTTTGAGTGTTTTTTTTGTTCCCTCAAGGGAACAACACTTTTAGAGTTTTGTTGTTCCCTCAAGGGAACAACACTTTTTGAGTGTTTTTTTTGTTGTTCCCTCAAGGGAACAACACTTTTAGAGTTTTTTTGTTCCCTCAAGGGAACAAAATTCCTTTGAGTGTTTTCATTGTTCCCTCTAGGAAACAACACTTTTTGAGTATTTTCGAGAACAACACTTTCTCCCCCTTGCAGGATCATTCCTAGCTCATCCCAACCATTTCTCTAATTCCATTTATGGCATAAAGTACAATACATATATGAGGACAACAAGTATGGAGTCTATTGAAGCAGGTGAATATCCTCAACATTATTATCTTTAAACAAGACTACTTGGTGATGATGAAAAAAAGAGACACAATTATCTATATCACTTTATTGTCCGCATTTCTACTGTAGATGATACTAATTGATTATCTTCACCATGCTGGTTCTACTCCCTCTAGTTATAATTCTCTCTTCCTATTATAAATAAGATTATGGGTATATTTTTTTCTATTGATATGTTCAAACTTCTTCCACCATCCTTACTCTTAAGGAGTACTGAGCCACCCTCTATATATAAAAGACGAGTGTATTCAAATATATATATATATATATATATATATATATATATATAGATATATATATAAATTTACTAACAATTTTTTTGATCTACAGACGGAGGATAGGGGGTCTCATCACGAGCCAGCCTACCATGTTCACAGTGATGTGGCAAAGTAGCATTCCCACTATGGTCACCACACCAAGGTTATGATCCAATGGATGCCTCAAGAAAGAAAATCCTTGGAACAGGAGGTCTCATCACGAGCCAGCCTGACCACTTTCGCTACTTCCCAGTGAATGGCAGTGTGTTCATCTGGTTACCATGCCAACACATTGATCTCTACTGTGGACATCATAATGCACTTCCCCAACCATAAATAGAGAATCCTAGCTCATAAGGGTTCGAAAGCAACTCTGTCGAGGCTATGGATTCCTGTTGGTAGCAAAAGCTCTGCTTATGGTATTGAAGTTTTATTTTCTACATCAATAATTATTACAATACCCTCTTCTTATTTTTCTGCAGAGAAATTATTTCCCTAACTTACCTTACTTTGAACCTTTATGCATGAGTTAATGTTTTCTAAATCAATCATATCATTTTCAAGTGGAATAACGATGGTAAGGTATCATTTCTTACGTATTGCTATCCTTTTTACTTATTGCATGACATCTTATCACTTATTAATAATTATCGTTACACGCCTCACTTTCATTACTCCTATACCTTTTTACTATCCTTTCATTAATATACGTACTTTGCTGCCTTTACTACCCAATCTATCACCCCTATACTTTGCTGCCAGAATGTCATATTTACGTCCATTTAGTCTTAGGTGACCTCTCATTTCGAGAGGGGGCGGGGACCTCCAGTACACCCATGCATGTAGTGTCATCATTTTATTGGATTTTATATATTAATATGACATCCCATAATCACGCAGCGTGTGGCATAGTAATAATCCTCGAATTAATAGTATTAATTTTCATAGAATATCACCTGACAGTGTTGTTACAACATCTCATTGTTCTATCTTTCTGTTGTTGCTCGTTGCTGCGTTTTCTCCACTGCACTAATCATTTGCAGAGTAGGAAGAACTCAATCATCATGGGAGGTAAAACAGTGTGCTGAGAACCTTTAATACTGGCTGTCACCGATGGAGCCAGGGAAATTCTAGCCCGTGCAGGATGGACAACATATTTTACAAGATTTCAGCCCCCAGTGAGGAAATCGCCATTGAATTTGTACAACATCTACAAAATGGGCAATCCTTGGTGAGAGGTAGAAAAATTACAGTATCAGATGTTGTGATAGTAGTAGTGTCTAGGCTACTGGCAGAAGGTGCAATATGGTCTGACAAGCGAGTAATGCTGCACAACACCATGGAGATTTTTAGGGATGAAGGACAAGAACCAATCAATAAGGGCAAAGGCATTCAACCATCCTCTCTCGAAGAGCCATGGGGAGAATTGAAAAGAAGTGTCCAAAACTATATTACCTGTGATGGTCATCGAGACGTGGTAAGGCTGCGTCAACTCAAACTTTTATCAGTCTTAAAATAAAAATGCTCTGTTAATTTGCTTGCACTTTTGAATTTATTATTGCATGACACTGCCAATAGGCTGAGACGGGGCTCAAAATCCAGACACTGTAGGTAGCCACCATTGTTTGATCATGTTAATAGTTCATTCATAACCTTGCTCAACAACATTTAACATGGGGTGATCTCATAACGGCCCTTGTAAGAGGTGAAAACCTTCCAACACCTAACCCTGTTCCAAAAATAAAAAGGAATGCCCCTTCAGGAAGCAGACCTCACAAGCTTAGACGGTCTACAAGATTTAATTCAGTCCACGGGATGCCTGAGAATCCTCAAGGAAACACTAATCAACCAACAGAATCATCCAGCCCAACAAATTATAAGACCCGGAACTAGAGTTAGAAGGATAAGGCAATCCTGAGTCAGAACTTGAGGGAGGAGACAGACCAGACTCAGTGCAGGAAAGAGCACGACATTACGATGATGAATGGGAAAATGAAGTAGGGCCTCCTCCAACACCAAAAATGAGCTCTCAAAACGATCTTTTGCAAGATTTCGAGGTAGGGATGGCCCAAGTCCTAGCAAATATGAACGTTTACATGTAGCCTAAAGAACCGCTTAATCCTAATTTAGGAGAAGCCAAGCTCCATGGAATTCTAGCCATACAGGAATTCTGCCTACCCTAGAAGAGGAAGCAGATACAGAGGCTATTCAGGAATCAGGTAACCAATCTGGTGACACGCTCCCATTAGAAAACAGTCATGATCAACAGCAAGAAGGTCTAGACACAGAGGCCATAGGCCAAGAAGAGGAAACAGACACAGAGGCCATAGGCCAAGAAGAGGAAATAGACACAGAGGTTATTCGTGAATCTGACAACCAATCTAGAGACACGATCCTATTGGAGCAAAGCCAGGATGAACAACCAGGCTCTTTAGAAACAGAGGCTATTAACGAGACCATTAGAAGAAAAGTTACTCCTCAGAAGAGGCACGGAGCTAGAATGGAACTAAGGAAGCTAAGAAAAGAACACCAAAATCTTCGTAAGACAGTCACAAGGCTCTGACGAAAGATAAAGGAAAATAAAATGGGAAAAGCTCCGAGCACTACCCCTGAGGTAGCTACTGTGGTTGTCCAAATAGAATTATGTGAGGGTAGGGCTATAGGGACCCAAACTGAGCTCATACCTACTCGAACAATAGCCACTCAGGCAAGATTGCATGCAGACTTAGTAGATGTATCTGCTCAGAAGAAGGGTTGGACCTACCACAATAAATAAGTGTAGACAGAGGATATCCCCTCTTGTAGCACAGGCACTCAGACAGACATACAAGCCAAGGACATCCTGACATACCATGACCCCATTTTACTAAATCTTCAGGAGGAATTGACACAAGCCCGGCTCTCTTTAGAACGTTATGAACATGAGACAGTTCCCCTGCAAAAATATCAAGAACTACAGAAACAGTTTAGGGAACTAACTATAACGGAGAATAAGACCTTTGACAGGTTTAGAAAGGAGGAAGAAAATCTGGATAAGGTGAAACTCAAGCTAGACAGAGTCATGAGTTAGATAAACACCATATTCTCGCTATATTCAAATGTCCTAACATGTAGGTCCCCGCCACCAATTATGCCTTGTTCTTATTAGAATGATACCTGTTATTAAATATGAAGGTCGTAAGAGATGGTAAACCAATCGAATTAAAGATAATTGAAGATTTTATAAATTGTTGTAAGGAACATGGGGCAAAGGTCCAGCGACTTCTTTGTGAATTCTATTTGCATAATATCATATTAGAAAATGAGGTGGAAAAGAATCCTAATCCTTTTGTTGGAGACGTTCAATTCTAGGCTTTTATCTCTTTTGCAGTTAACCAACTCAAGTGGTTTAAGGCTTATAATTTATTCCAAAAATAGGAACATGGATTGGATCTCTGGGTAAGGAGTGAGCCTAAACACCCTCTGCAACTGTTTTCCAAACATAAAAAGCTGATGACATGAGAGGGCGTGATTAAAACTTTAGGGCCCATACATAGGGAGATTTTGCAGAAGGGAATATCATATTTCCTCTCCATCCAAGAAAGATCCTTGACTGCATCTAAGCTCAGATGGATGATCCCCACTAATAGTGTGAAGGAAAGGGAACCATTTAATTATAGGAATTTTAAAGCTGCTACAACCCGGATGATCACATACAACAATCTTATTTTGAGGGAAGGGCATTATTCGTTGAGGTGCCAGTTTCGGAGTCCCATTACTTGGTATCCTCCTAAAGGGTATCGAGCTGACTATGAGTTGCCTGAAGGGTAGGAAAAGGTCGCCTTTGCACTCCTGGTTCAACATCATGGCTTTAGGCCAATTTTCAAAGCTTTCTCTCCAGCTTACTCTTTAACTACATTGCATAGGAACCCTTCATTTTTCATGAGGACATGAAACAAGGTAAGTAGGGTAGTATGTTGAGTTATGCAATGGGTATGTATTTACTCTCAATTACATTGCCTTTTTCCTCTTTTCTTATCTCCTTCGTACCTTGATACGCTAACATATTGATGGATTGTGATAAGATATGAATGAACTACTCTCGATTAAGATTTAGCCATCCTAACTAACTCTTATTCCTTTTTATGTAGAAAAATGATGAAAGGAACAGATGTTGTTCCCTAGAGATGGAACAGCACAAACCAACATAGGGGAATGAGGTGCATCAGGTGCGGTCAGGCTAGAGAAAGAATCATGAGGATCAACGCTAAATAAGAAGAATGTCAGAAGATAACATTTAGTTTTGAATCCTTATTTTTTACTTTTCGACTATTAAGTGAAAAAAACTGTAGGAAGAAGGGGGATCGATCACTGTTTATTTCAAATTGTAATTTTAGTTTATAGAAGTGTGCTTTTGGAGAACATGACCATATTGTAATGAGGATTGAATTCAATGGTTAATACATAATCTACGTTGTTGTTCATTCATATTCTCTGAAGTAGCTCAGCAGTATTCACTGGTGGCTAGGGCCTGGCCCCTGGTGGATCAAACTGCTATTCTCTGTGTTATATCTTTCTAATTCACGCGAGTTTAATTGGTTTGATGTTTTTCCATTTTCTGCCAGTTTACCCTGTTTGATATTTTCTGATTTCCTGTGAGTTTACATTGCAGTTAGTTTACTTTCCTTTATTCTGATCTCATGTACTTCACAACTTTGTCATTTGATTTCATTTATGCTCACTGTAGGTTGAATTAATTATCAGTTAAGACATTGATTTTTGTTAATTATGATAACAGTGTGGTTAGTATAAAATTAGCTACAAGAGATTGGTTAATGCTACTAAACTCTCTATTGAAATCATTTCCATTCGAATTGCTTAATTGAGATAGAGTGTGATTCAGATAGAATCAGCTGAAAGAGATTAGTTAATGCTATTGTGCTCTCGGTTGATGCTATTTTCAATTGAATTTCTTGCTTAAGATTTGATTATGATTTTAGTTAGAGATTAAGTCTTGATGCTCAGATGTAATATTTCAGTTAATAGTTGTAGCTTGAGTTTTATAAATGCATTCGTTTAGTCTTGTACCAAGTTTTATAGTTCATTTTAAAAATCATTACTCTCTAGATTTATAGCTTGCACATATTGTGTACACTCTTGGAATAAAATGACTTGCCTGGGTTGATAACTAATGTGAGGAAATTAGGAGTTTTAACAGACACCTATTAGCACCCAAGAATAGCAGAAAGAATGCACATGACGTTGATGGAAAAGGAAAGAAGCATGCTCAGTGGTGTCGGCTTAGGACATGAATTCGGTGCAGAGACGGTGGAGATTGCACGTTACCTGGTCAATAGATCACCTTCATTAGTGTTGGAGGATAAGAATCCACAAGAGGTATGGACTGGTAAGAAACCTTCTCTTTCAAATCTGAGGGTATTTGGCTGTGATGCATATGTACATGTTCCAAAGGAGAAAAGAACAATGTTGGATAGTAAATCTGAAAGGTGCATCTTTATTAGATATAAGAATGGTTTAAAAGGTTATAAGATTTGGAAACCAGAAACAGGGAAGGTTGTGTACAACTGAGATGTGGTGTTTAGAGAGGTGAAAGATGTTATTAAACATGAATTCCTACCAAAGGAACCTAAGAAGATAGAGTTTGAGATAAAGGAGGAAGAATCAGAATCTGCAACAGAAGAGGAATAAGAAGATGAAGAGACAAAAACCCCAGCTATGAGAAGATGAGTTCGAGAAATAATTCCATCTGCTTTTTGTTCAAATTTTTCTTTATCTATTACTAATTATGATCCCATAATTGTGAGGGAAATAGTAGATTCGAAGGGTGAAAAACTCTGGAAAGAGGCCATGGTTGATGAAATGGCATCTTTGCACAAAAATTAGGCTTTGGATCTAGTGGAGTTGTCGGCTAGAAGGAAACCCATTGGCAGCAAATTGATGTTTAAGAAGAAGATGAATGCAAAAAGAAAGGTGAAGAAATACAAAGATCGGTTGGTAGCAAAAGGTTATTTCGAGGTGTCGGGAATTGATTTTGGTGATATTTTTTCTCTTGTTGCCATGGTAGCTACTATTATATTACTTTTATTTGTTGTTGTTGCATTTGATTTTGAGGTAGAAAAGATGGATGTGAAGACAACATTTCTTCATGGGGATCTGGAAGAAGAGATCTACATGAAGAAACCTTAAGGCTTTTTAGTGAAGGCTAAGAAAAAATTGGTATGCAAGTTAAAAAAGTCTTTATATGGGTTAAAATAATCACCAAGGATGTGGTATCAAAATTTTGATACATTTATATGGGGACTTGGTCTCACCAAAAGAAAAGCATATCACTATGAGTATTTTAAAGTAATTGGTGACTATCTTATTTATGTGGTATTGTATGTAGATGATATGTTGTTGTTTGGAAATGACAAAGAAATTATCCAGGATTTGAAGACCCAATTTCCTCCAAATTCGACATGAAATATCTTGGTGTTACAAACTATATTTTAGGCATGTAAATTAAACAAGATCGGGCAAAGAGGAAGCTCTGGTTAAACCAGAGGAAGTATGTTGAGACAATACTGCAAAGGTTTAATATGCGGGATAGTAAACCAGTGAAGATTGATATTCCTGTAGGTGTAAAGTTATATTGAAATCACTTTCCAATGCATCATCTTGGTAATTTTACTACAACTGTTTTCTTGAAAAACTTCAAATATCATTTTTTTTGTGAAACTAAGGAGATATATCAAGATACATGTGGTGAGTTTTTAAGTACATATTATTTATACTTTCAAATATACCACTTATGGAGGGTAGGGTTGGTAACTAGTTCAAAAATCAGTTTTAGATAAGACATATTGGTATTTTTGTTATAAAATTTCTTAGATAAATTTTATACAATGAAATTTATAGGGATTTGAAATAAAATACTAAAGTACCTTCAGTAGAAATTTCATCATCATATTTTAAATTTTGGAGATGCAACATGTTGTATAGGTGTGTTCATGAGAAAATGTAAAACCAAACAAGTTTGGGAATGTTACTATAAGTTTCTCTTAGAACCTCAATTTTTTTTCATACTTATAGAATTGAAAAGAAGACATACCATCATATCCAATACCAAAATTTCTCACTCATAACTTATTTCCTTTTTTTCTTTCATGTTGTGTGGTGGTAATGGTTTAATACTGTCATCGTTTAGCCATTGAGACTAGATCTCCTGACCTACTATATAGCTTACGTGCTTGTGTCCAAGCATTCCTTATCAAGGCTTGTGGTTCCATGACTAATATCAAAGACACCTAAAAGATTGTTGAAAAAAAATACAATTACACATCGTCTCATCATACAGGCTAACTAAGCCTACATGTATCAAGCGTATTCGCCCTAAATATGCTAACAAAAGAGTAGGGTAATATTTGACCTTGGCTAGAGACTTAGCACTTGCTACAAAAATCTGATGAAGAAGAGAGATGCATGAATGTTAGGTTTGAACTTATCATGACATATGATACCCCACTCTAATACCATAGACAATCATTTATTGTCAACCAACTCCCATAGGCTCCCATCCATTTTACACAAAGTGATTCGATTTGAATTATTGAATTTAGGGAGTCGATTGGGATTATTTTGTTCCACGAGTGGAGGAAAATTCCAACAATAAGGTGTTTTATAAGTGCAAGAACCAATTTTTACAAAGATTGAATGAAGTCATAAGTGCAGGAAGCACAAGTGAAGGTGCCATGTTTCACAAGCTGAAGAAAAATGGTTTGTCATTTCTTCTTGTTTGATCCAAGTTGCCTTATTTCAGTAGAAACTTTTTTTAATGTAAAGAAATGATACATCCAATGTATGCTTCATAATTTTTTATTTTACTAATTTCATTTTCCCTAATCATCGTATGTGGTGATAAACAACTCATACAATCAATTTTTAATCATGTTTTGTAAAAAACGTAAATAAATATGGTTTAAACATTGGATTTAAACAAGCAAGGAAGTAATTGTTGAGAAATCTATTAGTTGATTTAGAGATGACTAGAAATATACCAATTTTTTTATTCTCAATCTTAATATTGGAATTTGTAATTAAGAAAATCATTAATATGCCCACTTTCAATAGGAAAATACCTATCAACATAAAAAAAACTTGATTTCCTATAGTATAAATTAAAGTTTATATATCCAAGAAAAATCCAATTGACTTTGGACTTTAATAATATACCATACATATCAAAACTCCATTATCTCTGGGACTTTAATAATATAAATTAAAATTAAAACTCCATTATTTGAAGATAATTTGATGATATTACTCATTTCTAATGAAAACATATTACTTTGATATTTATCAATTTAGAAATTAATACATAATTGTTAGGCCCCTATACTACTAGTGTAACCCCTTATTGTTATTAGTACAACCCCCTTATTATATTGTTGTACCCACGTAGTCCCCATATTGTTATTATTGTGCCCCATAGAAGCCCACTATTGTTATTAATGTGCCCTTACATTATTATTGTTATGTCGGCTAATTATATTATGACCCCTTAGACTCCTATATATGGAAAGGAGGTCTTGTCATTTGTATCATCTAAGAATTTTTCATTTGTGTAATGTAAAGGAGGTTGCCCCCTTGAAGAGGTTGAATTATAAGGCGTTGATCTATCTTTTCTATCCTTTTGTTAGCTGGTTTCATAACATTTGGTATTAGAGCATTGGGATTCTAGGGTTTCGCTGCTCCAAATAGCTCATTGTGGCAGTTTCACTATAACTTTTTTTTTTTGCGACGTTTCTGAAGCGAAAACAAAAACACATTTGAGAAGAATGTGTGCTGAACCTCGGATCTGAATTTTAGATATTTTCTCACTATAGTTTCAGAGATATGATCTGAGGAAGTTAGGGTTTTTGCAAGCTCCAAAATTTCAACTAAAACAGGTCATAATGGGATTTTGCTATAACACTTTCGCTACGAAGTTTCAGAAGCTAAAACAAAAACCCATTTGAGAAGAAATCATGCTAAACCTCAGCTCCGAATTTTAGATCCTGTCTTGCTATAGTTTCGGAGATATAGTCTGAGGAAGTTAGGGTTTTTGCAGACCCCCGAATTACATTCCAAATAGGTCACGTTGGGAAAATCGTCATAACTGTCTCTATGAGCATCAGATTGAAATTTCATAAATTACAGAAAGTAAGGACGACTCTAGTTTTTGTGTATATTATTTAGATCTAGAGGTCAAAACAGTGACACGTGGAACTTCATACAAGTTCACTCTTCTGAAAAGGTATATAATCAGGCCATCTTGGGAGATTGTGCATAACTCTTTCTTGGAGAATCCAATCATCTTTGATCATTACAGAGGACATTAGAAAGAGCACAGAACTACTCAGGTCATAATTTAAAAAGAGCCGAAATTACATATTTATAGTCATTTCAAGATCGAAAACTCCAGAAAAGGCATATGAGGATCGATGGCAAGGATCCGGTAAATTGGATACTATAGATGGAGCAATATTTTGATCTACATGAGGTGAAACTATTACAAAAGGTACATATTGCATCTTCATATTTAGAACTGGATCATTTTTTATGGTATAAAGGGCTTTGTTCTCGTAAACCACTTGTTACGTGGTCAATTTTCACGGAGGAAATGATAGCACGTTATGAGGATACAAAGAGAAACACCTTCTTTAGCCAATTGATAAATATCAAACAAAAATGTTCAATGGCAGAGCACATTGAGGACTTTCAAAAATTGAATATAATGGTAAATGATATTCCAGAGAAGCAAAGGATTGATGTCTTCATAGGCACTTTAAAGGATAACATTCAACATGAGGTTCGTCTTTGGGAACCTGATTCATTGGAGAAGGCATTCAGATGGTCAAGAAAAATTGAAAGCGAAATTATGGAAACAAGGAATCCCACCACTCATGACTATAATTATGGAAGTGTTTCTTTTCTAGCCTTCCACAACCTACAAGGTTTACACACAACAATTGGAAGAAAAAAGAGAAAAGGGCTTTGTTACAATTGTGATAGCAAATGAAATAAAGGTCATAAGTGTGCTCAGAAGAAATTATTTTACATAGAGTATGAAGAGGAGGAAGAAAAGGATCAAGAAACATCGAAAGAAGAGGATATAGGCCAGGACCCAACCCTAGAGAAAGAAGAAATGAATCTGACCATATCTTATAAAGCATTGGCAAGAATTACCACTCCTCAAACTCTCAAGATAGAAGGACATATCAAGAAGAAAAAGGTTCAAGAAGTGAAAGATCACATCGAGAAAGAAGAAATGAATCTAATCATATCTTGTAATGCATTGGCTAGAATCACAACTCCTCAAACTATCAAGATAGAAGGACATATCAAGAAGAACAATGTTCAAGAAGTGAATGATCACGTCGAGCATCAAGAAATGAATCCGACCATATCTTGTAAAGAATTGGAAGAGATTACCACTCCTCAAACTCTCAAGATAGAAGGAAATATCAAGAAGAAAAAGGTTCAAGCAGTGAAAGATCACATTAAGCATCAACAACAAGTTCTCCAACTTTTAAAGGATAACACCACTTTGGTGCAGAATCGAATGAAACAACGGGTAGATCAAGATCGCAGTGAAAAAAGTTTTGATGTGGGTGATTGGGTATTTTTATGACTACATATCAAGCAAGATATTTATGAGAAGGAAATGTTGGCAATACTACATGCACTTAAGAAATGGCGACCTTACCCAATGGGAATACACTTCAAGGTAAAAATGGATCATGAGAGTCTTAAATAATTTTTAGAACAAATATTATCTTTAGAAGAACAGAAAAAATGGGTCACAAATATGTTAGGTTATGACTTTGACATCATCGACAGAAAAGGGAAGAAAATTTTTGTTGCAGATGCACTCTCAAGAAAGGATGAGGATATGGAAGCATTGTTTTGTGCTATTTCTATTATCCAACCAGATTGGATAAACCAAGCAAGGGATGAATGGAAGAAGGACAAAGAAGTGTGTCCACTCATTCAAAAGTTGCAAAATATCCCAATTCAAACAATATTGCCAGAACTTGAAGAGGAAGGAAAAATCATATTGGAACCTGGAGTAGTCACAGAAATAAGAACCTGATAGCTATGAAATCGATCAATTTCATAGTATCTCATCAAGTGGAAGAACTTACCCACTGAAGATTCCACATGGGAGGACAAGAATTTTATACAAAAGCATCAATAACTTCTCAAGCATTGAGGACAACACTTTTTGAAGGAGAGGGGCATGTTAGGCCCCTATACTACTAGTGTAACCCCTTATTGTTATTAGTACAACCCCCTTATTATATTTTTGTACCCATGTAGTACCCATATTGTTATTATTGTGCCCCATAGAAGCCCACTATTGTTATTAATGTTCCCTTACATTATTATTGTTATGTCGGCTAATTATATTATGACCCCTTAGACTCCTATATATAGAAAGGAGGTCTTGTCATTTGTATCATCCAAGAACTGTTCATTTGTGTAATGTAAAGGAGGTTGCCCCCTCGAAGAGGCTGAATTCTAAGGCGTTGATCTATCTTTTCTATCTTTTTGTTAGCTGGTTTCATAACAATAGCTACTCAAGCTCGAACTACGAGCATTACAAAAAAGATACACCTAAAAAAAAGGCAATGCAATTCCAAATGTAATCAATTATATATACTAGAAATTTCCCCAAAAGGTGAAAGCAAAGGCCGATAGGATTGTTAAATTGGAATTGTTGAATTGGAAAAGTTTTACTTTGATTTAAAATAATAAGTGTTGCATTAGATTTAGGTTGTTTAGTGTGTTTGTGTTAAGTTGGTAATACACAATTAAAATATAATTGAAATATTGATATGATGAAAGTTGACTGAGATATAATTTACCACTTATTTTACCAATGAAATATTTAAAACCATTGTGAAGAAATATTGATTTTCTAGAATGGGTAATTTTTACTAAGAGGAAACAACATGTACAGATTACCTTTGCCTCATTTTAGGCATTCTATGTTGGTTTATGAAGGGAATTTAATAATTTGTTTTGCCTATGTCTTATATGGTTGCATTCAAAATGTATTTTGTATTCTTATTCTCATTTGTATTCCCTATTATTGATGATTTTCTAATTTATGAAATTATCTATAATTGTTGTAAATCAAGAATGTATTATTACTCTGCATCAAGTTGAACTAGACCCAAAGGATGAAAAATTAAAAGAATCCTACTTTTGTTGTATATTGGTTGCTTCAATAGTAGCTTTTGGATGACATTATTTTCTTAAAAAGATCTTTCCTTATTGGACAACAGCCAATTTCCATATATATATTCATAGTGCATAACATTCTACATATGCATTTGTGGAGTAACTTAGAAACAATACATTACCCTATTGCCATGGAGTCCAAGGCTCCCCAGACTTGTCTAGTAGGAATTTGGGTTGAAGAATGGCCAAGTCACATCATGCATGGTGAAGGCGCCTTGGGTTTACAGATCGAGGTGAGTCACGAGCACTCTGTTGATGGCCACAACCCCATTCACGTTTCTCGTGACCATGAGGTTCTTGTTGAGGAGTATGTGGGTATGCAAGAGCTGCGTTGCATGGAAGACAACGTTTTCCATAGAAGCTTGTGGATGGATGTGTGGTAGTGGAGGAGGTCCATCATGAACCACGATGGAAGAAACAAATTATTAAGGGCATTTTGATGAGGGTGAAGAACATGCAACATGTGGGTGACAAGATTTCATCTACCAATATTTCCATAGACATGGCGATGATGTTGTAACCACCCACCACTCGCAAATATCTTCTTGTGTTCATCACCATCTCCTTCATGGTCACCTTCTCCTTTGCAACTGAAACACTACCTGGAAATATGACCACTGCAAAGGGCAACAATATGCTCCAGAGCCTCATCCTGCAATAGAAGAATTAGCAATAAAATATCCAAGATAATGTAACACCCCTCAATGAAAAGTAATTATTTTCTTTACTTTTACTACAAGTAACTTGGAAGACTATCGACTATGTGGAAGGTATAGTGAGAAATTTTAATGTTTAAATTTATTTAAAAAATTAATAAGTTGGTTAAGGAAGCCAAGAAAATTATGAGGAAATGTCACTAAGTGAAAGTTTCACTTACCATAAAATTAGAGACAGTTACTCCCATTCCTAGAGATAAATCATCTCAACTTTAGTGAAAGGGGAAGAGAGTCTGAAAGGGGAGAGAAAAAGAGGCCAAACCATTTGGCAGGACGCTGCCAGAGGGAGACAGGAGGATTCTAGAGGGAGGCAGGACACTACTAACATATAGAGTTCCTAAGTTGGTTGGTCAACGAAACTCCATCTGAAGCCTAAGTTCTTTGGTTAAATTCCCTAAGATGTAGCTGGTTGGGACCAGGTGGTCTTGGGTGAACCTGTGAAGGTTCTTTATTTAAAAATTGTTTTGGAAGTGGAAGATGGCATGGGGGGAGAACTGGTAAAGGTACCATTCTCATGGTCATGAAGTGTGATCTTAATCCTCTGTTGATTTTCCTTGGCAGTCTGAACCTAAGAAGATAAGTATTTAATTGTGTATCTCCAGAACTTGAGTTGTTTTATGTAATTGTTATGATATAGACTAGCTCCTGTGATGAATTAATGTAATGATTGTTTGTAATAAATTGTTTGAATTTATTTGCAAATAAATTCTAAGAAATTGACATAATGAACATGTAATCATTGGTCATACATAACGTGAAGTATTACCGAAAATGTTTTATGTTAGACATATCTCTATAATTATAAGGAACATGTTAGTTCCAAATTGAACAGGCAGAAGTTTGTCACTGGAAGAGTACATGTTCCTACATATGTATGTATCCATGTCTTTAGAAGGAAGTATTTGATTAATATTTCATCCTAGGCGGTGGATATCAATAGTTGGGAATCTTTTTGTGACGTTCTTTACAACTTGAGACCCATGACAAGTCAATGAATGTTGTCCTAAACTTTCAAATTAATTCTCTATTAATAAAATTATTAAAAGACATATTTCAACGCGAGTTTATAACAGCGATAAATGCCCAAAAATGTATATGTATTATGAAACTTCTAAGGATGTTAAAAAAAAAACTAAGAACCTATCTTGGCACAAATTAAATATGTAACTATTTATACACTGCAAGTTATACATATAACAATCAGTTATGCAGAGCTAGGCTGCCCAAACAAGTGAACCCTACCAAAACAGGAAGATATTATGTTTTACAAGGAAGATATTGTAGCTAAAATAAAGTGGTATTTCGACCTATATAAAATGAAAAAAAATCCTTTTCCAAAACAAAAGAAAAAAAATATATTCGTGTTAATATAGAGTCGGGTGGGAGCCCTCTGTGCGTAGAACATAGAAATTTTGTCATGAAATCTAATTCCACTTTTAAGGAATCCAATTGATAAACAATAATGTAAATAGTTCAAAGTGACAAAGACACTCGGTTGAACAACAAAACCCTAGTGAACTCTAAATCTCGAATCCCTTGTGCCAGATCTCCAATACAAGAATCAGACATAACAAGAATGGAGTAACCTGTTGTGAGTTGGATAAATGTTGAAATTGAAGGTAAATCCATTTGCACAACAGGAACATTGTACACCTAGAAGGAAAATGCCAATGTATACATATTTTTGGCTGTTGTAAGAATGAAGCACAGTAATTGGGAACAAAGAAGTATTAATTACCTTAGATATTTCTTCTGGTACAAAACATCAGATAGCGCCCTAGAATAAGAAAGAGATCATGTCTTTAGTCAGAAGCTACTGCAAAAGGAGTATTCATTGTTAACAGCATAGGGTTTTTTTTATAAGACGACAATAAAATTTAACCCTTTAATTACCATAAAAATTCAGTGCAAAGGACTCAATTTATTTGATAATGCTAAGGAGAAACGTGTTCAGTCATGGGGTACCCACTTTGTAGCCAAAATTAAAAGAAAAATTACAGATAAAACATATATATAAAAGGTAGGCTGAGGTAAACAAAATATGAAGCCTATAATGAGACTACACTTACCTAATGAGACCTGAGAAGTGGTAGCTTCGCTGGACCAACTACAAAATAACTGGAATAAACCCTAACCTGCCTATGATAGTTAAGACCGAGGAGGCGAGAGGGTAATTGAGCATGAGAAAATTATGCCATTTTTGTAAACTTATTGGGAACACTGAAAAAGGGAAAGATAATACCTGCATCTTTGCCGAATAGCGAGAACCCTACATCACCGGAAAATGAGTTGCAGACCAGGAACTCCACAACAAAATTGTAGAATGACAGAGTGAACAACAAGAGTGTGAGATGGGTAGTTACCCAAGAAACCACTTCTCTTACCTAAACCATCAAATGAGGCATTGGAAAATCCATGGTCATCCGTAACACAAATGTCTCTCAAAGAAACATCATCAAGTCAAATCTTAGCATACATATAACCTAAGGTTGTGATCAAGTGTTTAACTTGACCTTAGTCTAGTAGGAACAAATTAAGAATGACAGATAATGTATAAACCATACATATGTTCCACTCCATCTAATATGTAATACTAACCCATTAGAGCAAGAGTGGCGGTAATGCAACTATCGACTAAGGGTAAATATTTCATACTTACATGACATGTATAGTTAAATTACCCATATAGTATTGCCAAACATACGGTATGCTAATGTCATGTAATTATTTTAGTAAATGTCTTTGTTTTTACTTGGTATCGTTTTGGTGAATACATGTACATGTTACAAATAATTAAAAAGAACACCATCAATAAGTCAAAGGGTTATCAAATAACCTGACCAATAGATCTTTAAAGAAATGCAGCAACATTGTCTATAAACAAGAAAGACTTGACAACGATAATTACCAAGAGAGTAGAATGAGATGCTTAGAATCTTTCTTTACAAACCCTAGTTCATTTATGTAACTAAAGCTGAGAGTGTGGTGGAATATATATAGAGGGGGTAGATTATGTATGTCTTTGTAGACTTTAGTAGCCAAATTATTGGAAGGGATCTCATACATCAATCTGGTATAAATAAACTATGGTATTAAGAATTGTTGGAGGGGATCTCATACACCAATCTGGTATAAATAAACCATGGTATTAAGAATTTTCATGATAAAGTGAGAGTGGATGTAATGTTTCATCAGACCTCACAAATACCTGAGTGTCTCAATCTCATGGCGAGTAGCTTCATCAATTTGTAAGCTTCTTAGTGGTTTCCTTAGCTTTAGGCAAGCCACTGCTCTATAATATTCACCGAGTAAGCTCGCTTGGGTTCCTCAGCTTGATATAAACGAAGTGTTCTCCTTTGAATAATATTTTCATAGTCAGTCCTCTCAATCATGTGATGCTCTACTTCTTACTTCTCAGCTCCCCTTGAACGAATGAATCCTCTCTATTTTTCATGGACCTCTCTAGTCTCGCCTTCTCATCGTGGTTCTAATTGATTGAGGATATTTTTTGTTTTTCATTTCAATAGACAAAACCATCTCTTCCTTCATGGTTTGCTTGGACCCCTTTTCCTTGGACACCATAGCCCATCCTCCCTTTTAATTTTTTTTCGCTGCTTGTAGTTTTTCCCAACAGAAACATGGACACATCCTTGTTTTTAATTGAATAAATAACATAACCAGATCCATTCAAGACGACATTCAGTTTCCCTGACTAGCATTTATAATAACTAGGTTTCTCAAGCAATCTCCTTCCCCAAGCTCTAAAATATGTCCCTTTCTCTCAGCGAGTTAAATGTGGCTAAATAATTATAAGAAATATTTACTAATTTTACAAGAGTGAATTTTCAAAATTAATATGTCACATTAACCATAGTACACCAAATAAAACTTTACTATTGACAAACCTTTTATCAAGTTTCAAATGAACGATTAACCATTTCATTAAGATTCAAATAAATTTTGATTAGCCATAACATCTCCCTATTTTTATTATTAATTATTAGAATATATGAAAAAATAAAAATAAAAAATGTGAGACATAAATAATAGTTTAATTATTAGAATATATGAAAAAGCTAAAGAAATGTGAAACATGAGAAAAAGACTGCAGATCTTGTTCAAGCATGTTGTTATGGGAAAGGTTATTTGTAATATATTAAAAATTGATCTTTAATTCTTAACATCAAAATCAAGAAGAAAATATTCATATCTTTTTAAACCTTGAAGTAATGTATACACTTCAATTATTGAAAAAGGAGCCCCGCGTTAGTGACTAATAAGCCCATACCAAAGGAAAAACCACTACACCACCAATTATTTATTTCAGCATTTTAGCATTTCCTCATCCCCGCTCTTGCCACTCGATACCCCACACAAAAAACAAAAAAAAAAATTTCTTTATTTCCACACTCCTAGATAAGGTATTAAGTTTTTACCAATTATTAAAAATTTAATTTAAAATTATTTAATCTTTTTAAGCGAAATACTTTATTTCCATTTTTATTTTAAAAAATAAAAATAATTAATTATAACTATAAAAAAATTATATTTAATATTAATAAAAATAAATTAATTAATATCATAAAAAAATTTAATAGTTATAATTGTCATTAATTATCATCATTTTTTTTATTTTTATTCAAATCTATATTTAAATTCAAGTTAAGTTGTTTGCTTCACAGCCCAAGGGGTAGGCAAGTTGGTAATCACACTGCAGTGAAGTTCATTAGAAAAGTGGGCTCCGTACTGAAGGTCACGAGTTCAATTCCCTCGGACTAACCCAGCGCTGTGGAGAGGGGTGGGCACACCAGTGGTTATAGAGGTAGCAGTCATAATCAACCCCATGTAACGCGAGTTGCGAGGCTGCCCCTGTTGTCGATTCCACTGTATACAAAAAATAAAAAATAAAATAAAATAAAATAAAAATTGTTTGCTTCACATCATGGATCCATTGTTTCTTATCTTTAAACATAGAAATAACACAAAAATATTGAATTTATTTGATTTTTTGTTAGATATTTCCATAAGAGAACAGTGTAGTAGATTTTTTATCAATCCAATATTTAACATGGTTACTTCATCCATAATCAAAAACCACAAAGCTTCATAATAAAATTTCTCTACCAACTTGTTTTTCATTCAAAAATGGAATATATATTATATATATATATATATATTATATATATATATATATATATATATATATATATATATATATATATATATATATATATATATCTATATAAAAAAATACAACCATTAAAAAAAATCCACTTCTATTGTCCACTCGGGCCTCCGTCTCTTACATAGACAGATGGAATTCATTATGACTTATTAGATAATTGTTTGTGATCGGAAAATTCTTTGTCGAGAACTGATCTTGGACGTTGGTGTACACTGGTGTTCATTATTAGAACCGTTTGTGGTTAGCAAACTTTCTCGAGTGATTTCATAGGGATGTTGGCATTCATTATCTAGGGAGGACGTGCATTCAACGAACCAACGAATTTCATATAAGAGCAAGACATTGTGGCACATAGATGATGTCAGGTATAAATGTGGTCATATGATGCACACATGTTATGTGTAGAGGTAAAAGGTAGACAAAATTTTGAGGTGAACTGATTCAAAAGAAAGGCATATCGGTCTAATTAGTGATATGTTATAGTAGATGGTAATTATTATGATTCGTTATATGAATCTATGATAATTATGAATACCATGTGAAAGAGGTAGAGAAAACAATGATGAGATTGTATAGTATGTTTTCTTGAGATAGTTTTAGGATTTTATTTGATTTAATATCAGTTTTATTTCTGAAATTTAAATTGTTTTATAAAATTTGAACTGGAAAATTAAATATTACAAAAATTATTATTCAAAATTAGATATCACAAAAACTATTATGGAATGAAAATTAAAATTCATATCAATCAATTAATTTTGGACAAATACATAGAGAAGCTTTAATATGATAAAGGTCATCACTCTTAAAGTTTTACAAAAATGTTTGGAAGAGACTTAATATACATCTATATGACTTGGGTGATAAGTTCATATTAACATTAATTCTAGTTTACATATCATATAAATTTTTATTTTTCTTTCAATTGTTTTTTTTCATTTTCTTTTTAATTGTCGTTTTATTTTTTTTTCCCACTAAACCATTTAGTAAGTTAATTACTAATATAGTGTTTTTCAATTTATATCTAAAGCATATAAAAGAAATAAGTTAATTATTAATTTATAAAATAGTGCTTAGTATATGTCTATCACAAATAATTCTAGTGCTTTTCAATTTTTATGAAAAGCATAAAAAATAACCACTTTAAATTTAACTTAATTTTGGATCTACAAGGGCTGAGAAAGATCAAATCTTTTTCATTATAAAAGAAGTTTGCATCTTAAAATATTTGATATATCTGAGCATTTGGTAAATCTAGAATTAAGATAGATGTTTGATTATTTAATTATTAATTATAATTTTGTTTTGCTATTTTATTTTTTCAATTTAATTTAATTTTTATATAATTGGATAGAGTTAAAATGTTTTAGTTAATAATTATAATTATTATTTTTTGTATTTTAATTTTAATATTTATATAATTTATCTAAATCAAAATATTTGTATAACATCAAACAACAAAACAACAACACTTACACAAACTGAGCTAAAGAGGGCCTCCAACAATAAACTAATCATTCACTCATGAAATAATGATTAATATTGGTTTATCAAAAACATCATAAAACAAAAATAATACACTTACTTTACATTCGCACACTCTACATTGAGTTGTTTGTACTAAAAACATACCGGTCACGATGCTACTTGTGCCTGCAACTTTTAACCCAAAGCATGACATCGGATCATACAGAATAGAGTAATTGTTGTAACATTATTGTGCATTATACATTTATATGTCGAAAAAATGAAAAAGAAAGAAAAGGAAAGAAAGAAAAAATAAAAAGTGAAATTGAAAAAAATAATTATTGATTAAAAACAAAAAAATCCGTAAGAAAAATCAAAATATGCATGCCGGGATAAATACCGCATTACATAGTTAATTAATGGTTTTTAATTATTTTAAACGCAATTAGACCATGGATAGAAAGTTGTAATAAAGTATTAAATTGAAATGACATCTTTGTCATCTTGTGATATCGCAGGCATGGCAACTGACCGCCATGATCTTCTCCCCCGATCAACGGTGTAGAAGGAAGTTCACCCCCCCCCCACCTCTTCGACAATTAACAAAGGGGTGGGGTCCTAAATGTTGTTTTATGTCAAACCATTATTGCAACGTGTCGAGCGCAGAGGTAGTTCAGACCCACCCCCGAAATGTGCCAGTGATCGTTGTTGAAAATGCCCATGCCTATTTTGATCGTTTCTACTCCCGCCATATCCACTCCGTTGTTGCCACCTACCCACTACCCGTTATATAATTTTAAAATTTTACCCAATCGTAGACATTTCCACCATAAATACCCCGTGCCCATATCAAGTCTCATAAATTGTTAATTCCCCTCTTTATATAATAAACCCATAGTTTTCCTATTATCCCTTTTATGCATTTTGTTAAGGAAAGATGTGTACCAAGATCTAGTACAACCTCAGCAGAATGACCCAGCATACAACACGTGCAAGTCGACCAATTACCTCGTAACCATAATTTCATGTCCTTGTATTCTTTCCAATGTCTTATTCGAAGCAAAAATCTAGAATGACTCAAGAAAACCCCATGCTCCCACCTGTGATAGACCTGGACCATTTTCCATTAGTGGACAAAGAATACAAGATTTCAAAGACACAATGTGAATTTGATTTGTATGAGTTAAATAACTGGTTGAAACATAAATTCGTTGACCTCGGCTATGAATAGAGCATGTGAGATTCTTTCCTACCTCAATTCATATTCCCACACACTCACCCCTTCCCTGAATGTGTGTCATGATATCATTTTAGGTATATTCCTAGCCAAAGGGTTGTTGTTGCACAAAATAATGACATTATGTTTACAGTTACAACTCAATCGATTTGTCAAATGTTACAGATTGAATCCTCAAGTCCACCATATCCTTTTTCTATAGAATCCCTCATGGATCTCTACAAAAATATTACCTTCCATCAACGAGCTAAGATTTTTGAGGTTTTTCTACCTAAAAATGCTTAATTTCCTAGAACTAATCTGCCTTACCTAGCTTCAATGTTTCTAGAGATGACCAAACAAATAGTTTCAATAATTTCCTATTTGATAGGTTATCAATTTGACCAATGGGTTGATGACATCATCCTAGGTTTTTTTTCAGTATTTTCTAAAGATGAGAAACCTTCTATTATCTTCAATTACAGTGAGTTCTTAGCACAAGCTATCCATGATCGGTTCATGAAGTTTTCTAGAGAAGGGGCCTTCAAACATGTATCAATTGATCCAGATTTAAATAGGAACACAACAAATTACAGAGATAACCATAAACACAAAGATGCAGTGGAAATAATACTTCATTTCATTAATGTAAAATACTGAAATATGCTTACAAACAGAAATGGAAATAAACCAGCTAGGGCGATGGTAGCTTATCTCTGAGAAGAGATGTGGCGGCTACATGCCTCTGAACTATGTTACAATGAGGCTCGAAGGCCTATTTATTGTTTAGAAACAATGGAAAACCCTAAACATCCAAAAACCTAACCCTAGAAGATGAAATGCCAAACTTTGGGCCCCGTTTGGGTAAATTGGTACATCAACTTCCCGGGGTCGTAACTTTGGCATACGATCTTCGTTTGACACACACAATATCTCGTTAGAAATATATATCCGAGAACTACAACTTTGGGAAGAGCAACATCAATCCATGGACCCATGTTGCTCCCATTTTTCCCAAAAAAACGTCGTTTAGGGCCTCAAAACGGCTCCGGAAGTTCAGGACCCGAAAAACTGCTAAAAATAGTAAATTGTGTTACAATTAAGGAAACTGAAAAGCTGAAAGAAACAATGGTGGGGGTCCAAGTGGACTTGGTAGGTGGCCACCAATATCCACCTAGATCATTCCTCCCCCCTTAGGAAGCAATGGTCCCCATTGCATTGAGTTCCTCCATGAGATGAGGAAACTTCTGCTGAACTTGGTCCCTGGTGAGCCACTTGCCCTTGTGAAGGAGTTGGCTTGCTTTGACAACTCGATACAATTGGATATTCTATTGGCGAGTGTGCTTGATCTATGTGTCCATGATCCGATCAGTTGCAGCTTGTTCCATGCAATCTGGATTTAACTCTGTGGGTGTGAGTTGTTCTGCAATGTTGGATGTGTCTAGTAATGGTGGAAAGTATGGCCGAAGGCGGTCCACATTGAACACTGGGTGTAGGCCAAGGAATGGGGGAATGCTGAGCTCAAATGCATTGTCTCCCACAGCCTTGGTAATGGTGTAAGGACCATATCAGAGTGGTCTGAGTTTCCGATAGGCTCTGGTAAGGAGTTCCTTTTGCAAATGTAACCAGACTTTGTCGCCCACCTGAAACTGGTGTGGCACCCAATGTTGATCATGTCGCTGCTTGTACTTGGCGTTTGATTTCTCCAAAATGTCATGGACCTGCTGGTGAATATGTTGGATGTGCTCAATGAAGCTGGTTGCCTTATCTATTTCGGATTGGACTTGAGCCCAATCTGCGTGAGTAGTTGCAAATGGCATGGCCACATCAATGGGACATAGTGGTTGGAATCCCAAGCCCACTTGAAAAGGGATGTGGCCAGTCGAGCTGTGGAGAGCCTGGTTGTAGCTGTGCTGAACATAGGGGAGGCTCTCGTCCCATGTGCATGGATGCTTTGAGTTGTACATGCGCAGAATGTGTACGATCATCCTGTTGACAACCTCTGTCTGGCCATCAGTTTGAGGATGGAAGGCTGTGGACTTAGTGAGTTTGGTGTCGAGCATCGACCAGAGACTGGACCAAAATGTACTGAGGAACCTGCTGTCCCGATCGGAGATGATAGACTGTGGGATCCCAAAGTGTACCCACACTCGTTCAAAGAAGAGTTTAGCAGTGGCTTCTGCTGTGATATTCTTCTTGCAAGCAACCATAATGGCCATATTCGAGAACCTGTCGATGACCACAAAAACACAGTCATTTCCATGCTTAGTGGAAGGGAGGCCTGACATGTAATCCATGGAGATGGATTCCCAAGGTCGACTAGGGGTAGGCAGCGGGGTATATATGCCTTGCTTCTTAATGGTTGGTTTGGCAATGGCTCAGGCAGTGCATGATCTAATGTACTTCCTGACATCCTGTCAAAGATTTGGCCAATAGAAATACTTCTGCAGTACTGCCATCATTTTCTTGACCCCAAAATGTCCCGCAACCCGACTGTAGTGTGCTTCCCAAATCATCTTGGCACGCTCGCTTGACGGAACACAAAGGTGACCCAGGTGGCATAACAGGGCATCCTGGAGGTGAAAATCTAGAACATGCTGGCCCTTCAAGAGTGTCTGGTATGTGTGGCCGAATTCTGGGTTGCTTTTGTAGAGAAGTTTCCAATCAGAAGTCTCATGCCCACAAGAGTTGAGCACAGTGGTTAATGCCATGACCGGTGGTCGACTGAGGCAATCTGCAACATTATTGGTGCTACCTTTCTTATACTTGATATTCAAATGGAACTGTCGCAAGTATGTGGACCACTTCTAATGGTGATCATTCTGCAATTTCCCTTGGGTCTGTATGAACTGCAGGAGTCGGTGGTCTGTGTGGATGACCGTTTCCTTCCCCAAAATGTAATGCTTCCATTGTCGGCAAGCCTGCACAATGGAATACATCTCTTTGTCATAAGTGGGATACTTCCGGACTATGTCTAAAAGTGTCTCACTATGATATGCCACTAGATGCCCGTGTTGAGTAAGGACTACCCCAATAGCATAGTTAGAGGCATCTGTCTCGACCTCAAATGGTTGTTGCAAGTCTGGTAATGCGAGAACTGGTGCCATGCAGAGGCAATCTTTCAACTCCGTGAATGCCTTTTGTTGAGATTCAGACCAAAATAATTTCACTTTCGCTCCTCCCTTGGTGACTTGACTCAAGGGCCAAGTGATATGAGAAAACCCCAACATGAACCTGTGGTAGAAGTTGGCAAGACCTAGAAAGTTGCGGAGCTCTGTCAGAGTGGTTGGAGATGGCCAATCTCGAATTACTTGGATCTTGGATGGATCCACATGCACCCCCTATTCATCAATAATGTATCCCAGATACTGAACCTGGGTCATGCCAAAAGTACATTTCTCCAAATTGGCACATAACTTGTGTTGCCACAGCATTTGGAGAACCTATCAGATGTGGTGGAGGTGCTCTTCCCAACTCTGGCTGAAGATCAGGATGTCATCCAAGTATACCACTACAAATGAGTTGGTGAATGGCCGCAAGATGTCATCCATTAGCTTCATGAAGGTTGCAGGAGCATTCGTCAATCCGAAAGGCATAACCAACCATTCAGAAAGGCCCTCCTTGGCTTTGAAGGCAGTCTTCCATACATCGGAGGGCTCGATTGGCACTTGCTGATATCCTGACTTCAAATCAATCTTGCTGAAATATTTTTCCCCTTTAGTTGGTCCAAGAGGTCATCAATCCGTGGGATCGGGTACCTATTACGGACAGTGATCTTATTCAGCGCTCGATAGTCAATACAGAGTCTCCAAGTCCCATCCTTCTTCTATACCAACACGATCGGGCTCCCACAAGGCGATGAAGTTGGATGGATGTGACCTTTCTGCAGCAACTCCTGAATCTGCCTCTTGATTTCATCATTCTCTAGAATGGAGCACCGATAGATTGGTCCATTGGGCAGTGGCACACCTGGGGTCAGATTGATGGAGTGCTTGACCTAACAGTGCAGAGGTACCCCTGCGGGGGAGGTGAAGATGTCCTCGTACTCCTCCACGACCTTGTCCATCCATAGTTGTCGTGCGAAGGGGCCCAGTCTGGAGGTCGTGGCCACTGTCTTCTTCTTTCCTTGAGGGCGTATCATCAGGAAAACAAATTTCCCGGTTTTGGAAACGAGCTTACTTCATTGTTTTGCAATAATCAAAGAGATGGTAGTAGGCGGTGCTACCTCCGGTATCCTGTACAACTTATTTCCCAAAGTAACAATAACAGCACGGGGCCTTGATTCATACACAGCATGTCGCTTCCACAAGTATGGTTGTCCTGATAATACATCACAAACATCAAGGGGAGCAATGTCACACAATACCTCATCCATGAAGGGCTTGATGTTGTATGGAAGGTGACACTACTGGCTCACGTGAAGATCCCATCCTTGGTGAAGCCACCCGATAGTGTATGATTGTGGATGTGTTGTGGTCGGTAAGCCCAGCCGCTTCACGACCTCTACCGAAATGAAGTTCTTTTGGCTCCTGCTGTCGACAATGAACTATAGCAGGGAGCCCTTTACCCACATCTGGGAGTGGAAGAGATGCTCGTCCTCCTCTGGATCTTCGGGTTCCACCTTCTGGATCTTCATGGTGGCAACAGTGGCGTTGGGCTCCACATCAATAATCTGCTTCCCTTTGTCATTCCCCTTGTCGGGTTCTGACTCAGAGTCAGAACATGCATCTTATTCTAAAACCTTCAGCTCGGCCACCAATGACTGCTTGGCCCGACACTCACTTGTGTTGTGAGTGGAGCTCTTATGGAACTCACACCACTTTCCAGTGTCCTTTTTCAGCTTCACGACATTGTTCTTTGCTTGCAACTTTGGCGGGTTGTCTTGGGCTGCCCCACCTTGGCTTTGTCCTTTGTTCTGCGGTTTGGGAGCACCTTTCCCTTGCTTCAGATTCGCAGATCCAAAGTCTCGCTTCCTCTGTTTAAACTTTTGCTCGACCTTGACGGATATCGGTATGTCGTGCTGAGCGAGGGGATGTTCAGGAATTCTATTTCTTCCTGGATGTACTTATGCAGGCAGCCACAGTATTTGAGTACCAAATGCTACTCTGAATCCTTGATACCCAACTTTGTGTGAAGGGTATGGAAAATATTGGTAAACTTCGGCACGTCTTGGTCCCTTCCCTGCTGCAACATGGTCCACTTTATGTATTGATCCTCATAGCTTCCGACAGGGTAGTATTGATCCTTGATGGCATCTCGGAATTAATCCCATGTGGGTGCGGCTAAAAATAGCGAGTCTGTACTTTCATCCTTATGCTCGCAGTAGATTTCCCACCAATCCTTGACGTGGGGGGCTGCTTTGAGAAGAGCGAAAAAAATCTTTTCCTGACTCGAAAATTCATGAACAGAAAAATACCCATCTAGTAGATTTAACCATTTATCTATAGCATCTGCATCTATTTGACCCTCAAAGATGGGGATTTCAAAATTAACTTGTACCTTAAAGGGCGTGGCATTTCTAGAGTAGCTACTAGAAGCTGATGCGTCGCCTCTGGGTAGTCGCTGAAGGATCTGGGCAAAGTTGTCCATCATTGCGTTCCTTTGTCACTTGAGGGCTTCTTCGAGAAAGATTTTGATAAGATCTCCTACCCCTCGTCTTTCTTTTCATCCGCCATGGAAGGCCATCGGGATTTGCGAGGCTGGTCTTGCAAAGGTTCGACCAGTTCAAGCCCTAACTCCTTATATCCTGACCTTGTTGGGGACATGCAAAGAAAAACAGAGAAAAAAGTAGACCGCTCTAATACCACTGATCCGGATTTAAACAAGAATGCTACAAATTACAGAGATAACCATAAACACAAAGATGTAGTGGAAATAATACTTCATTTCATTAATGTAAAATACTGAAATACGCTTACAAATAGAAATGGAAATAAACTAGCTAGGGCAATGGTAGCTTATCTCTGAGAAGAGATGTGGTGGCTACATGCCTCTGAACTGTGTTACAATGAGGCTCGAAGGCCTATTTATTGTTGAGAAACAATGGAAAACCCTAAACATTCAAAAACCTAACCTTAGAAGATGAAATGCCAAATTGTGGGCCCCATTTGGGTAAATTGGTACATCAACTTCCCTGGGTCATAACTTTGGCATATGATCTCCGTTTGACGCACACAATATCTCGTTAGAAAGATCTATCCAAAAACTACAACCTTGGGATGAGAAACATGCTCCCATTTTCCCAAAAAAACGTCGTTTAGGGCCTCAAAACGGCTCCGAAAGTTCAGGACCCCAAAAAACTGCTAAAAATAGTAAACTTTGTTACAATTAAGGAAACTGAAAAGCTGAAAGAAACAATGGTGGGGGTCCAAGTGGACTTGGAAGGTGGCCACCAAAGCTGTTGAAGACTAATAGAAATCAATCTTTTCCTTTGACTCAAAGGAGATTCATCCTATTGACCATATTGATTTACATAAACAAGTTGGGAAAATTATCTATTCAACTTTAACCAGTTCAACCATGGAAAAATCTAAGTTGCAAGTTTCATTGAGTAATATTAAGTCCCAACTCAAGATGGAAAATATTTGTTTTATAGCAAGGGATACTAAGATAAAATCTTTGGAGGATATAGTAATTAAATTGGGATATGATCATACCAATGTTAAAGTTGTTGAGGAAATGATTAACAAAAAAAATGTTGGCATTCAGGCATTGGGAAAACAATTAAAACTCCTTACTACTAAATATCCTTAGACTAACGACATTGGTGAACTAGAGAAGGAAAAAGAGAACATGTTCACAATTATAATTGAACAAAATACATAGATACAAAATATGGAGACATAATTAGAAACTTTGTTAAAGGATAAAGAACAACAGTCAACTCAGACAACAATTATTAATTTAGGAGCAATTCCAATTACAGGTATTTCAACCATAGGGGCTTCCACTTCAGCAATTACTATAGCAGAAGAGATACAATCCAGTGAACCTGCAACTGATCTAGCGAAGGCCATGAGATATCTATCATTGAGGGGATAGGAAATTAAGAAAATGAAAGAACAACTTCACAACTCCAAGAACAGAAAATTAAGATTGAAAATGCATATGTAGCAGAAATCCAAAAGAGTCACAGGTTGACTCAAAGAATAGACACTTTCGAAAATGAATCAACGATTGCTCAAACACTTGCATAGGCCAAAGAAAATATATGGAAATGCATAAATGAATCCATGACATATGTGTGCCCATCAATTGAAATTCTATTTGAACAGGAAGCATTCCTAGAAAAACCAAAGGAATTAATAGCAAAAGTTAAGAAAGAATTGGGTAACAAACCATGAGATGCAACATCATTAGTGAGGATTTTGAATTCAAAAACAAAAGAAGAGCTCGAAGAATATGACATATATGATGAAACTGAAACAATTCTAGAGGTTAGAAAGATTCATATCAAAAGGAATTTAATGTTGCAACTTGAAAACAAATGCCACAATTTAGAAGCGAGCCTCCAAAATATTCATAGAAAGTTTAATGTGTTGCATCGAAAGGGACTTCCAGGTTTAAGGGGAATTAGAGATAAGCTTATTACACTTGAATAATACCAAAAAAGTTTGTATTCAATAGCCACACACAAAGCAAAATTTTCCAAGATCAGAGGGACTATTACAAGGAAGGATTTCATTGAGGGTTTGACTTTTGACTTATTGATTCAGTATGAAATCAAAAAATTGTTTGTAGTCAAACCAAATTTTTAGAAGTACATTGAATTCGATGAGACTTACAAAAAGGTAATCAAAGCCACCATTCGAGATGAGGAAAGATGGGAGAAAATATGCCTACTCATTGATTTCATTAGCAAACAGGTTTTACAACAGTAATTTTGAAGGTTACAGCAACAACAGGCAAGTTTAGAGGATGAGGTCAACAAATAATCAGAAAAACAAAAACAAAACAATAGATTTTTAGGCCAACTCATCAATAGAAGCCTCAAGTTTAGTGCCAGAAAACTTAAGCAATTTTATTTTCCTATTTTTTCCTCTATATTTAGAAATATTTGTGTTTTCAAAACAAATATTATTTTGTAAATGTATTTAATTTGGAATTCGATCTCAGATGTAATATTTTTCTATAAGTACTTAGAAATAAGACTTAGAAATGGTTGAACCATTATAATAGACTTTTGAGCAGACTTGTATCCTTCAAAGTTATTTCTAGAATAATAAAAGGATTCTAGATTCATTTCAAAACACATTGTGTTCCTGTAAGTCTTTGTTTGTTATTATTTTCACTCTATTTTATTTGCATATGTTTTGAAGTTTATGGGAGTTCTAGGTAAGATAATATTTAGTTTCAATTTGTCTGAAATCTCCCATGAAGTTGTAATCTATTACAGAGATTAGTTGATTAAATTTTCTATTTGATTTAACTCCTCTACATCAACAAATTGTCATCTTCCCTTAAATTTTATTAACCATATATTATTTGGTTGTAAAAGTATTTTACATGCATCCACTATATATGATGGTTAGATAATCTGTTTGATGTTTAACAAATCATATAATTTCTAAAGTTTCATTCTTGCACATCTAAATCAAAGCTAAATTACAGTTTAGAGGTGAGGAATCAACCCTTCTATTTAATCATAAGTAATTAAGAATTTCACCTATTCAAACAGTTTAGAGATTTGGTCATCCAAAAAACTTTAAAAACCAACAAAATATTTTAGATGCTTTGGCATAATTCCTAACCTAGAATTATCTATGGAGGTACAACATCAGACTGGCGTTGTTGCCGGGGAATGAAATTCTTGAATTATTTTCCCTGTGACAATGATTAAAGCTTACCTTTTAATAGTGAATAAAAGGTTAGTAGGCTCAAATCATTCACTTGGTGATTCCACAAAAATAAAATGGCTTCACGTAGACACACTAGGTCTCTCTCATATCCAAAACTTTATTCTCCACTATTAAATCCTGAGAGACTGGTAAGAATTGCCTCTACAAGACAAAGACTAGAAGCCTCTACTTCTGCTTCTGTAATACATCCATTTAAAATTGTTTATGAAACTGATCCTTTTATACCTATTCCAATTCCTCTTGAACTATCATATCTACCACCAAAAGTGTTAGAAATATTATCTAAAGGATTTGATTTGCAGTCAACTCTCCTTATTTATCATCTAGAATCTTATCATATTCTTGAACCTCTTTCAAAATCTCCTAGATCAAAAAAATATTTAGGTCTAGAATTACCAGAATTAAAACCTAGTGATTTTATTTCTTCAATAATTCACACTTACCCATCTACTTTTGTTAACTTTGAGGACAATTTTTATGTTTACACAAATCCTTTGTTTGATAGTGAAGGAAATTTTGGTCCTGGAGAATAGAAATTAATAATACAAACACCAAGAAAAATAAAAAATTCCATAAATTCTTCCAACTTACCTTCACTCCCTACAACTCCCAAAATTTCATCCTCATACCCTTCATCATCTTCATATTCTCAAATCTCATCCTCATCTTCCTCACCTTCATATAATCAAATGGTTGGTATTCAACCCATCATTCAGGCTTGTTATGCAACCTTAGTTCTTCCCAATCATCTAAATAATTTCCCAGATGTATATCTAAAGCACTTACCTAGATTCAATGGTGAAATTGGTTTGTCTGCTAAAGATCATCTCACAGCTTTCTTAGACTTTACTGACAATATGAATATAGAATGAAGATGTCCACATGAGATTGTTTGTTCAATATCTTGAAGGAAATTTTAGGATTTGGTTTAGATAATTATGAGCTAATTCAATCCCTTCTTGGAATGAACTAGTTGCTATTTTTAAAAACCTATGGGGTCTTTAAAAGGATCCAATTTACTATCTAACTTAATTTGATGACCTAAAAAGAAATCCTGGTGAATTCATGGCTGATTTTATAAAGCGATTTAACAAAATTTACAATAAAATTCCACCTGATTGTAAGCCACCATTAGCTACTGCTAAGGTAAAGTTCTCTAAAGGATTTGATGATGAATTTGCATTTATGCTCAGAGAAAGAATTTCTGTAACACTAGCAGACATGCAGACTAATGGTATTGAGGTTGAGGAAAATAGATCAACCTCAACCAAACTCAAAGAAAAGGCTAGAAAAGCTAAAAGGAAAATGAAAGCTAGGGAAGAAGGATATTCTTATTCTAAAGGAAAAACTGAGGATCGAAAAATTGAAGAAATCACTTCCTTACTTAGAAATATTTCACATAGGATTTCAAAGATTGAAACATAACCTAGAATTGTTCAACAAGCATCAGATAGACCTTAGGATCGATACAAAAGACCTTTCCAACCCCAGATATTACAAAAAACGAATCCTGATCAACAAATTCAACCACCGTTGATCATTAGTGATCAAGAAACCAAAGAAACTGGATGATTAGTTACTAACGACATAAATTATTTCGATAATAAATCATAACAGAATGTTATAATTCCATTTTCCAATGATCAATCTTTAATTTAAAATCAAGAATGTTCACATGTTTCTAAATATCAATCCTTCTTAGAGTTTATAATAGAAGAATTAAATAGAAGGTATGATTTGATGCCTATACCAAGCCCTGGTAGGCCATCCAAGAATTTTGCAATCAATGAGCCTCCAGTAAAAACTACTGAAACCCAAACAACTGTAATTCAACCATTAACTCAACCCAATGAACATAATATTTTTGAAAAAATTGTTCCAACAATTTTCAATGTAGAAAAAGATTTAGAGAGAGTCAAAATCCCTGTTCCACTGTTTGAACTCTCTAAAAACCTAGGATAAAAAAAACCAAGTATCAAAGTGGATCCAATCCTCGATAATAGATGCTAATAGGGATGTGAATAGTTTGCAAGATGAAAAACCATGAGTGCTTTTTCGTCCTAGTCCTGACATGATTGATGAGAACATTACCCCCTTTTATGTCACTCTCAAAGTTCATGATTTTCTTCTATACAACTGTATGTTAGACTTTGGGACCTCTCATAATTTCATGCCCAAATTAATCATGGATCAATTGCAATTACAAATTACCAGACCTTACCATGATTTGTACACCTTTGACTCCAAGAAAGTTCCTTGTCTCGGACTGATTAAAGACCTAGTTGTAACTTTAGCACAAATCCCTGTAAAATTTGTAGTACTAGACATTGTAGTCACAAATATCCCTCCCAAATTTGGAATGTTGTTATCAAGATCATGTTGTGTAAAAATAGGGGGAATATGTAGATGGACATGTCCTATGCTACTATCCCTGTATATGGGGGTGAACATCTTAGGTTATACAAAGAGGTAAGATTCATTAACACCATTTGTAGGGCTGATCAAGAAATAAATCATCTGATTTATGTTATTGATCAAGATTTTGGATGCTTCACATTGTCATCTAATGATCTCCAAAATTCCTAGCTTAGCATTGAACAGATTGTGAACAAACCTAAACGTATAAAAAGTGATGTGTGGAAGTTATACTTTGATGGCACTTTTTCTAAAGATGGGGTTGGAGCGGGGATTCTATTAATTTCTCCAGATAGAGAAAACATAACCCAATCATTTAATTTAGACTTCAATGTTACTAATAATGTAGCAGAATATGAAGCCCTAATTTTAGGCCTTGATTTGATTAAAAGTCTAAAAGTTCAAAACTTAAGTGTTTTGAGCGACTCTAAATTAATTGTCAAACAAGTAAGAAAACTATGCCAAGTAAAACATCCTAGGCTTATACCTTACTGAAATGATGTATGGGATTCTGTAGAAAACTATTTCCAAGCTTTTAACATCACAACAATCCCAAGAGATGAGAACATTTATGTAGACTCTCTAGCAATTTCTGCAAGCTCCTTTAAAACACCTGATCCAATGCAACTCCAATATCACATTCAGGTAAAATATAGGTCTTCAATCCCTCAAATCTTAAACACTAGAAAGTGTTTGAAGGTGATGAACAATTGAAGAGTTTCCTGAAGGAAGTTGATGATTTTTCAGCTTTGGAAATTGAGAAAGAAAAAATTATTGATCATAAATCAACTCATGAAAATGAATCCTCACAATTTCATAACAAAATAATTGATCATAATAACCTCCAATTGCTAAACAATTACATTCCCAAGGGTCTAATCCATCTTGAAAGGATTTTTTATCATAATGATGTTTTAAAAACTTCATTATTAAATACATCACAAGAGGATGTAGAATCCTATAACCTTGGAACCGATGAAGAAATTAAGAATGTGAAAATTTCAACATCCTTACCCAAGGATATGAAAGACAAGTATATCAATCTATTAAACAAATATAAAGATGTATTTGTCTAGTCCTATGATGAGCTAAAAACTTATGATACAAGTCTTATAGAGCATAAGATCCCTTTAAGACCAGAAGACAAACCATTCCAATAGAAATTAAGAAGAATTAATCCAATTTTGATTTCGACCATAGAAAAATAACTAAAGAAATTGTTGGATGCTAAGACTATTATTCCTCTTAGCTTTTCTAAGTGGATTGCAAATTTAGTTCCTATAAGAAAAAATAATGGTGAACTTATGTTGTGCGTGGATTTTATGAATCTAAACAAATCATCCTTAAAACACAATTAGCCATTCCCTAAAATGGATCAATTAATGCAAATAGTTTCAGGTTGTAATAGAATTTCCATGCTAGATGGTTTCTCTAGATACAACCAAATTTTGGTAAGTCCAGAAGACAAAGAGAAAACAACATTCACAACTCCCTCATGTACATCCATGTATTCTAGGATGCCATTTGACTTAACCAATGCAGGAGCAACATTTCAAAGGGTAACGTTTTTATCTTTTGTTCGTAAAATCAATAGTTTTATTGTTATTTATCTGGATCATCTAACTATGTTTTCAAATTCTGATGAAAAGAACTTAAAGCACTTGAGAAAAGTTTTTGACATGTGCCAAAAGCCCGAAATCTCGCTCATCCAAAAAAATCTTTGTTTTCCATAAAGAAAGGAAAGTTACTTGGCCAAATCATCTCAAAACAAGTAGTGTTAATTGATCCAAAATGAGTCTCAGTTATTGAGGTAATTGGTCTCCCCAGAAATAGAAAGGAAATTCAAGATTTTTCTAAGGAGATTTATACCAAACTATGTTGAAATTATTAAAGATATTACTAACATGTTAAATAAATATCATGTGACTAAATGTATAGTGTAGGAAAGATATGCATTTACGCAAATCAAAAATGCCATTTCTAAAGCCCCAATACTAGCTAGCCCTGATTTTACAAAACCCTTCGGCATTTTCTCTTTTTCCTCTAACACCACTTTCGTTGTTGTTTTATAGAAAAAGATTGATAACCAAGATGACCAGCCAATTTCTTTATTTAATAAAGTTATGAGAGATTCAGAGCTAAAATATGACATCATTGAAAAAGAAGCCTATGACCTTGTACAAGCTCTAAAAGATTTCAAAACTTATGTCCTTCATTCCCCTATTACTTCCTATGTCCCAAACAATGTTTTCAAAATTGTTTTGACCCAACCTGATATAGTTGGGATACGGATAGCTAAAATTCTTGAATTTGATCTAGACATCAAATCCACTAAGCTGGTAAAAGGAAAGGGTTTAGCCAAGTTATTGGCTGAATCTAATTGTAAAGTTCTGGGAATAAACACCAACATGAAAATATCAGGAGAGAAGAATCCACAAGAACCTTCTACTAGTTCACGAGAGAAGAATCCACAAGAACATTATTCTTCTAAAGACTTAGCTCCTTTTCCACTTCATATTGAGGAAAAAAATTATGTTATTTGAATGGTATGTTTATATTGTACACTTTCTTCATGATTTTGAATACCCTCTTGATTTCGAAAAAAATCAATGCATAACTCTTAGATTAAAGGCTATGAAGTATTGTATTATCAATGCTAACATTTATTGTAAAGATCCATTAAACATATTACTTCTATGTCTGACTAAGAGTGAAATAGGAGTTATAACTTCATTTCATGAAGGAATATGTGGGGGTCATTATGCTTGGAGAGTAATAACACACAAGATTTTTAGAGTAAGTTTCTATTAGCCAAAGTTGTTTTCATAGGTTGGATAAAAGGTCAGAAGCTACATTCCATGTCAGATTTTTGCTAGTAGACAAGGATTAGCAGAACTCCCCCTTGTTCTAGTTTTGATTCACGCACCCTTGTTATAGTGGGGACTAGATTTCATTGGAGAGATACATCCAGCATCCAACAATCAGCACAAATGGATCTTAAATGCCACATATTATTTTATAAAATGGGTAGAAGCTATCCCAGTAAGAAATGCTACATATGTTGTTATCATTAAATTTATTGAGGAAAATATATTATCTCGATTTGGATGTCCTCAATAGAGAGTCACAAATAATGCACGGGCATTTAGTAATGTTAAAATGATAGAATTTTGTGAGAAATATCAGATTTTATTGCATCATTCTACTCCATACTATTCTCAAGGGAATGGATTGGAAGAGTCATGTAATAAGATTTTGGTAAAATTCATCAAAAATGTACTTGAAAATCTTAAGAGAAACTGGGACAGTCATCTCAAGTATGTAGTTTTGGCCAACATAATTTCACCCAAAGAGCAATAGGTAAATCCCCTTTTCCACTTGTCTATGGAACTGAGGCTATTCTTCCTACATAGTTAGCTTTCCATATCATGAAGTTTTTACAAGAGTCAAATGAAGAACTTGATGATTTTTCTAGGAGAATTAATCAGATTATAGAATTAAATGAAGATAGAGAGAAATTTCAGTACAAACTTCGTCAATATCAAAACAATATGAAAACTTTGTTTGATAGGAAAGCTAGAGAAAGAGATTTCAGGGAAGGAGATCTAGTTTTGAAATGGGATGCCCGAAGGTAAGAAAAATGGAAACTTGGAAAGTTTGATAACCTTTGGCTGGGGCCATTCAACATTGCAAAGGTTAAAAGAAACAATACTTTCATTCTGCAGAACATGGAAGGGAGACATTATTTATTGCCTATCAATGGACAGTATCTCAAGCACTATATTGGGTACTGAAAAATGTTATAGCCATAATTCATTGTACATTTCTGATTTTATGTACAGTTTCATGGCAAGTGGGATTTCCACAAAAAAGACTCCATAACCCGAAGAGAAGGCACATGGATTTGCATGTTTTATGCATCTTACAGGGAAACACAGTCCCCAGTTTCACCCATTGTTGTAATAATATTCTTCATTTTACATTTATATGTCAAAAAAATAAAAAAACAAAGAAAAAATAAAAAGGGATAGAAAATGAAAATTACTGATTAAAAAAAAAGAAATAAATCCCTAAGAAAAATCAAAATATGTGTCCCTGACTAAATTCTGCATTAGGTAGTTAATTAATTGTTTTTAATTAGTTTAATCACAATTAGACCATGGTTAGCAAGTTGTAATAAAGTTTTAAATTGAAATGACATCCTTGTCGTGTTGTGATATCGATCTTCTCCGCCCGATCAACATTGGAGAAAGAAATTCTCCCCCCTCCCCCACCTCTCTGACATTTAACAGGGGGGGCCAAAAAGAAATTTTAAGTCAAACAATTATAGCAACATGTCAATCGCTAAGGAAGTTCAGACCCCCCCTTTGAACACCACTTAACACCACCCCCCCTCTAAAATCTGCCACCGACCATTGTTGAAACCACCCACACCTTTTTTTACTGCTTTTGATCCCGCCATATCCACTCTGCTGTTGCCACCTGTCCATTGCCCACTACATAATTTTAAAATCGTTACCCAATCGTATTCGTTGTCGCCATAAATACCCCGCGCCCATATCAAATTTCAGAAATGGTTAGTTCCCCTCTTTATATAATAAACTGATAGTTTTCCTTTATCCCTTTTACATATTATGTTAAGGAAAGTTATGTACTAAGCTCCAGTACAACCTCAGCAAAACAACCTAGCATTCAACACCTGCAAGCCAGCTAATTACCTAGTAAACATCAGTTCATGTCCTTGTATTTTTTCCAATGTCTTCTTCGAATGGAAAATCCAGAATGACCGAGGAAAACCCCATGCTCCCGCCTATGATAGACCTGGACCATTTTCCATTAGTGGACCGAGAGTACAAGATTTAGGAAACACGGCGTGAATTTGATTTGTATGAGTTACACAACTAGATGAAACAAAAATTTGTTGACCTCAATGATGAATTGAGCTTGTGGAATTTTTTCCTACCTCAATTCATATTCCCAAACAAAGGGTTACTTTTCCACAGAATAACGACTTTTTGTTTACAGTTACATCCCAATCCATTTTTCAAATGTTACAGATTGAATCCTCAACTCCACCACATCCTTTTTTCTATAGTATCCCTCATGGATCTCTACAAAAATCATACCTTCCCTCAACGAGCTAAGAGTTTTGATATTTTTTTCTACCTGAAAATGTTGAATTTCTTAGAATTAATCTAACTTAACTAGCTTCAATGTTTCCATAGATGATCACACAAATCATTTCAATAATTTCATGTTTTCTAGGTTATCAATCTGACCAATGGGTTGATGACATCATCCTAGGGTTTTTGTCAGTATTTTCTAAAGATGAGAAACCTTCTATTATCTTCAATTACAGTGAGTTCTTAGCACATACTATCCGTGATCAATTCATGAGGTTTTCTACAGAAGGGGCCTTCACATGCATCAATGCTTGTATATTTGTTTGTATTCTATTAGTCAGACATGTTTTCAATTCCACTAAAAAAGTTATATGAATAAGGAAATTGTAATCTGTGATTCATTGGGCCTCACTGGTTAGGAAAAATACAAATGAATTCTCTTTTAGTGACTACCCAAACCAATTTCAATACGCAGTTTCCTATTTACTTAATAGTTATTTAATCCTTACAATTTCAGCTAAAATTAAAAGGATTCTTCATCTTAGTGAACAAACAAAGACAAGAGATTGGTATCTATACCAAAACTATATAAAGATTAGAGTGTATAATTATGAGCTTCCTCCATATAGGTTGCCAAAGTTTGTACCTATCCAAATTTTTTCACTGGAATACATCAGACATATGATAAATATGAATGAGCTGCACTTTGTGTCAGCTAAGAGAAAGTCCCAATTTAAAATAAAAACTCAAGTTGGACCTTTCATCTGTAATGGCATAACAACAACAAAGGAGGAAATTCTTCTCTTAAAGGAAATGAAATATAAAATTAGTTTGTCCTGGTCTTATGATCCCTTGGGGATCATTTCCAAGCTAAGGTTAGAACATAAAACTATTCCTTATGCTCATACTCCTAGACTACAAATTGAGCAGTATATGAATCAAGAGGAGTGGTAAGAGAACACATTGTAGGAAGCAGAAGAGCAGAGTTTTACTCCTACAACAAATGAGACTCAAGCTCCCCAAGAAAAACATGCAAAGAGAGTAAGGGAAACTATTTTCCATTCATTTACAAAATTCCAACAAACAAAGTTTGTGATGTACAAGAAGAAGAAAAAGAATCCTCTTGAGGACTCCTCTCCGGAATAAAGCACAAATACTACGCTTGTCTTGATAGGTCTTCATGCTACTAGATTTCCTCGAATTGAAGAAATTTTTAGAGGGTCACCAACATCTTCAGCTTCTCAAGATCCATTGGAAACATCCCAAACAAGAGAATTTCCCCATGCTCATACTAAACCAAGATTTTTTTCTAGGTACGAGGAAATCAAAAGGAAAAATGAAGCATTGAAGCCTACCACTTATACAGGATTCTGGAAACAAACTTTAGCTTTTGAGCACATATTACTTTCTGCCTTCGACACTGAAAAAGGGCTAATGCAAATGGCATTCCCTAAACTTAAAATCCCATTTCCCAAGACTGTTAAACTATAATAAAACAATATTTTCCTTTGACTCCAAGGATATTCATCCTATTTACCATATTGATTTACATAAACAAGATGTGGAAATGATCTATTCAACTTTAACCAGTTTAGCCATGGAAAAATCTAAGTTGCAGGTTTCATTGAGTAATATGAAGTCCCAGTTAAAGATGGAAAATATTTCTTCTCTAGCAAAGGATACTAAGATAAAATCTTTGGAGGATATAGTAATTAAATTGGGATATGATCCCAGAAATGTTAAAGTTGTTGAGGAAATCATTAAGAGGAAAAATGCTAACATTCAGGTATTAAGAAAACAATTAAAACTTCTTACTATTGAATATCCTTAGACTAAAAACATTGGTGAACTAAAGAAGGAAAAATAGAACATTTTCAAAATTATAATTAAACAAAATACAGAGATACAAAAGATTGATACAGAATTAGAAACTTTGTTAAAGGAGAAAGAACATCAAGCAACTCAAGCAGTAGTTATTCCTTTCGTAACAATTCCAATTACATGTATTTCAATAACAGGGGCTTCCTCTTCAACAATTACTATAGTAGAAGAGATACAGTCCATTGATCCAGTAACTGATCTAGCCAAGGCCATGGGAGATATATCATTAAGGGGATAGGAAATTGAGAAATTGAAAGCACGTCTTCACAACCTCCAAGAACATAAAATTATGATTGACAATGCATATGTTGTAGAAATCAAAAGAGTCATAGGTTGACTCAAAGAATAGACACTTTGGAAAATGAATCATCAAAAGGAGAACTTCAACCTGAAAAGGAAAGTCTCAACCTGTGATGATTTAAGGATGTCCAACAACTCTAGAATGCTTAATGCAATTCCTGGAACTTTTCCAAAATTGGCAAGAAGTTGAAGTCTTCTACTAGAGGAAGTGTCCCCAATTCTTTGAAGAGGTTTCACAAACTGAAGGCATGCTCAGGGGCACATTTCTCTCTAGCAACGACTTTGAATTTGGTATGGCAGGTTGTGGCTTAGGCTCGCTTGATGTGACTTTGAAGCTTGTAGATGACCATCATTTTTCTCCCGTCAGATACAAGGTGAGATGATGGAGAAAACTCAACTTCTAGACTATTCAATACTCTAGAACAAGTTCAGACATATGACTGAAATATCTTCTTGGCTGTTGATGCCCAGTGCCAAGAAACAATCCATCCAATATGAATCTGTGTTCTTGCAGCAGGTTTGCTTTTGAAGCATCTATTTGAAGAATGAATCGTTTTATGACAGTGCTTACATGGATGAAGATAAAACTAGTGATCTTTCAAATGGCCAACTCAGTCATAATGTTGGCATTTCACAATCTATTGTTGTGGAAGAGGGGAAGAATCTGGAACAGCTGGAGGTGAACTGTCATGAGGAGCAGCTGAAGATGAACCGTCCTGAAGAAATCCAGCACTTTGAAATTGGATTGGTTTGGAGTAGTCTAGAATATGAAAGGACACGTCCTTGTCATATCCAAGACCAGTTCTATGATTGTTGTGGACAAGCTTTTCCCAAGGTCTGATGACTGACTTGGGAAGTGCAAGTTAAATTTCTTCTTTTGCATGCAAATATGTTGTTGCATTAGGCACTGAATCTGAATTTGCAACATTATTGACTTGTTGTTTATGGGAGTTTGTTGCATTGTTATGAATAGAAATAGGTTCAGAATGACGACTGCATTGTTGTAATTCTGCTTGTTGTAGCTGAGATTCAAGCTCCAAATATTCAATATTGTCATGTACATCTCGTAAACAATTGTGAATATAGGTGAGAAAATCCTTGCTGATTTTTATTGTATTATCCATAGTAGAGAGTATTAGATTGTCCAGTAACTCTAATATTGCACCATTTGGAGCCATTTTTTTAACCTAAAAAAATATAGTAAAACAGTGAGGACCTCAATGCACTCCAAACTATAATACAACGCCAATGGCAATAGTTTTCCTTTGATCGATGTCAGAATATTGTGTAAACAAGGTTGCTTGAATGAAACCATAAATATTTTACACTTTACTAACAACTCTATGGATTCTTCTACATATGTTTCTCTGTTGGAGGCTTGCATTCGAGACAAAGCTTTACCAGAAGCCAAAATACTACACGCTCACATTAATTAGATTGAAATTAAAGCAGACAATATTTTACGTAATGCACTTGTTAAAATGTATGTTAAGTGTGAAAATTTGTCAGACGCTCACAGAGTTTTCAATCGAATGATTCAACGAGATGGGTGCTCATGGACTCTTATGATGGCATCCTATGCAAGGCATGGCTTTCCTGAGGAGGCATTGTCATTGCTTCACCAAATGAAACAAGTGGGCATCCGAGCCAATAACTTGACCTTCACCATATATTGCACCACTAGAAGTTTATAGTACTACACATTCCATGGGTCCAGTGAACGACGTTAACATTTATTTACATACCAATGTACCAATTTTGTCAAAACGATACTCCCTCTGCGCAAACCATCAATCCAATATTTGTAAACTCTAGTTGGTTTATTGAGGATGAAATGTGAATGGCACACGTGCTAGGCACTGAAGTGAAAATGCATCTGGCAGCCCCTCAATCAAAGAAGACAACCTACAATTCCTAAAAAGAAAAAAATCATATGATTTTTGCAACAGTGTGAATCTAGATATCAATTATTAACTTCTTCCAAAGACCACAAAGCCTTTAGAAACATGACTATATATAATTGCTTATTAGATTTGGAGGAAAATACAATAAATCATAAATGTGTCATCAACAAATCACGAATACCATCAACAAGTGTGAACAAGTTCTACGATCGATGTGGAAGGACAGTAACCAATGTGCCCATTCAATAAATCGCTCAGCCCAACACGCAGAGGAGGTCCCCAACATTTCTTTTGTTCCACGTACAGTTACATGAATATCATATGAATATAACCATTTCCTGTGCAAAAGAATCAATTCTTGCCCAAAACACGAATACGCCTTCCACCACCAAAGATGTTATATGCAGGTCCAAGAATTGTTTCAAAATGGGAATCAATAGTTGTAACGTAAGAGAACCACAGGATTAATCAACAGTGCCTCCTTCCTCATCCGCATCAAATCTTCAATAGGTTGGGCTTTGTGGAATACAAAGAGCATGTTTGCAGTTATGCATTCCAACTCAACTCAATCGCTTCAGCTTCCTTAGAGTATCTTTGTAACTATGCATTCCAACTCAATTCAATCGATTCCACCTTGGACGTAATGTAGAGTCTCTCTACTTTCCATGTCGCTGTGAAGCTGTTCTGCAGTGCTTCTAATTCTCCAAACTCAGGTAGCCATTTTTGTAAAAGAATTTAGTTCATCATACCACAATGGGAGGCAGATTTACCAATGGTGGCATGAAACTATGCATACACAACGTTTATACATGATGTTAAATGAATACAGTTGAATGAGATCCACGGGGAGGCACAACGTATCAGACAACTTTCAACTTAATGTTGGGACAACGACAACAGTCAACTTAATGTCGTGACAATGTTAAATGAATAGATTATGACTGATGGTATGATGTAACTGCAACAATACCACCTTGGATAGACTGTAAAACTAGAGAGAGGAGGATTCGGTATAATACAACATTATATATATTAAAAAACACATGAGACAGAGAGAAACGGTGGTTTGGTGGGATGATGATATACGATGTGGTATGGTGCTAAGCCGGATGTTGCAACAGTAAAAATATGGTAACCGAAATAGATTTTACAATGGTAAGGTATGCCACAAACCATTCAAACTAGCCTTAATGCATATTTCCCAACATAAAATTTACATACCATACAATGCATCCTTTCAACTCTACGCATGGAACACAGTGATCAGGCTATGATTCAATGTAACAACAAAATTCTGCAGCGCTGATAGAAAAGCACACAAATGATTTGTAGCAGGAGGATGGAGAATTCTGGAATGATAGGTTAGAACGACATGTAGATGAACCCCCAATCGACCTCATATAGTATATGCATAGAGAAACAATCAAGTGCACAGATGTTAGGAAGAGCATTCTTTAAGGAAGAATTAGGTATTGGCTCTCAAACAGAGAAATGATGGAGGGCATCAGTGCTGACAAGCAGACAGGGTATGGTAGCATGTTTGATGAGTAGAAGGCAGATAGAGAGTAACATCAATAGCACTAATAGAAGGCCAACGAGCACAAGTTCAGACGTATTGTCGTTCAAGGCAAAATCTATAATAGAAACCATCCCTGACAACAATAAGAAAATAGATTTTTGACAAAGGCTAAATTAATGGAGCGTTAGCTCAGGCATACATTGAAAATGCTCAAGTTTAGGCAAGAATGAACATATGAAGAATAATGGACATTCAGATCTTTGAGAGGCGGCGAATAGGAAAAACTGACAGGTACAGAGAGCAGCGTATTAAGGCGGTTCACAAAATTCAAGGTATGTTATAACGTTCAATTCTTGACCAACTCATTCAACAATAGAGGTTTGACAGAGATGGCAGTCTAGAATAGAGGTACGAGACTGAGATGTATAAAAATGCCACAGAAAACAAGTGGCTCACAATTGAGCAAGGTAGGAGATAACCTGCTCTGATACCATGTTAAACACACACATGGTAGTAACAGAATATGAATGATAAACAGGAGAGTACGTTTATTATTAACAAATGATATACATTTATAGTACATGGTGTGACCCTTGGATTCATATTCCAAGTGGTCTCTTCGACTCCTTTTGGCTGTTCAGATTCCACATCAACCCTTAGAGGATTAGGTGTCCAACATATTTGAACAAGAAACATTACTAGAAAAATAAAAGGAATTAATAGTAGAATTTATGAAATAATTGGGTAAAAAGACAGGAGATTCAACAACATTAATCAGGATTTTGAATTCAAAAAGAAAAAATAGCTCGAACAATATCACATAGATGACAGAACTGAAACAATTTCGGAGGTTAGAAAGATTCACATCAAAAGGAATTTAATGCTGCAACTTGAAAACAAATGCCACAATTTAGAAGCCAGCCTCCAAAAGTTTCACAAAAAGTTTAATGTGTTGCATCAAAATGGACTGCTAGGTTTAAGGGTAATTGGAGATAAGATGATTACTTTTGAATAATACTAGTGAAGGTTGTATTCAATAGCCACAGACAAAGGAATAGTTTCCAACATCAGAGGGACTATTACAAGGAACAGTTTCATTGAGGGTTTGACTTTTGACTTGTTGATTAAGCATGAAATCAAACATTTGTTTGTAGTCAAACCCACTTTTCAGAACTACACTGAAGTAGATGAGACTTACATAAAGTTAATCAAAGCCACCATTCCATATGAGGAAAGATAGGATAAAATATGTTTACTCATTGATTTCATTAGCAAATACATTTTATAGGAGTAATTTTGAAGCTTTCAGCAACAACGGGCAAGTTTAGAGGAAGAATTGGACACATAATTAGGAAAAATAAAAAATAAAAGAGCATATTTTTAGGCCTAGTCATCAACAACAGCCTCGAATTTAGTGCCAAACAGCTGAAGCAATTTTATTTTCCCACTTTTTCCTCTATATTTAGAAATATTTGTCTTTTCAAAATAGATATTATTTTATAAATTTATTTAGTTTGGAATTCGATCTCAGATGTAATATTTTTCTTAAATTGTGTTCTTGTATGTCTTTCTTTGTTATTATTTTCACTATGTTTTATCTGCATATGTTTTGAAGTTTATGGGAGTTTTGGTTAAGATAATATTGAGTTTAAATTTGTATAAAATCCCCCATGAAGTTATAATCTATTACAGAGATTAGTTGATTAAATCGTTTGTTTGATTTAACTCCTTGTTGTGCCCTACAACAACCCCCCATTTCATATCATTTTTATTCACAAATAATTAACATATGAAATGGGTCCCTTTTTAAATTTTATTGGCATTAATGAATTTGTTCGACAAAGGTATGATAAGCAAGCGAATGTGTGAATTGAAGCCTTTTAGAATAATAAATTTTCCAATACTTAAACAATTTTCGGTTATTGCGATAAAGTGATCGCAAGATCGCATATCGCAATGTCAAGAGAACCACATTTAAGGGACACCTTGGTTTTGCCGATGCAATATCGCTATCGGCAATCGGCGGTATTCAATGTACATCCAAAAGAGCACATATCTTACACCCCGATGCGACGCGATATCGGCGATCGGCTATCGGCGCTGCCCCTATGAAAGAACGTTTTAACTTAAAAGCCCCGACCCGATGCGATATCGCTATCGGTCGTCGGCGAAATCACATACACTCTCATAAGGCTCTCAGGTTTTCCCCGATGCGATGAGATATCACTATCGGAGGTCGGCAAATCACTCAATCTGCATTTGATTATGCTTTCACGCGCTAGTCCGATGCGATATCGCAATCGGCATTCGCCATGATCGTTTCCAAACGGTAATATCACTCACGCCCCGATGCGATGCGACATCATTCAACGATGATCAGAGTCTTTAAAAGGTGATTGCTTTAAGCTTTAAAGTTATATTTAAATCCGATTGGTAAAGCACAGATTTCAAAATGCCGTTAAATGCAGGGATAAGGTAATGCATGCGTATTTAATAACTTTGCCCCTTCGATTAACGAACACTTGCGACTAAAACATTTTAATATCTGTTGCACGCGTTAGGGGGTCATTCAACTGAATAAACAGTGTTTAGATCATTTAATGGGTAGCAGGCTTTTAAAACACCATTAATGTATATGCGATCTCCTACCAGTGATCAGATCCGCAGCCACCTTTGAAAATTAATCTCGCCACGCTTCAATTGATATATATCTTTTCCATTACGCTTCATCTTCATTATTTTTCGTGTTACGAGTTCTCTTGCATTTGTGTAGAGTTCGTTTGCTGGTAAAAGTTTGAACATGATGGGGAAGAGACATAAGAAGACTACTGGTTCTACTGCAACACCTGTTGCAGGTCAAGCTGCTACAGTTTCAAAGAAGGGCCTAATCTCAGATACTACGTGCACTGGTCTTACTCGAACCACATGGCAGGGTACATATAATCTGTTGGAGGCCGAACAACCAGTGAAGACAGTGACAGAGGTTACTGTCGACGTGCAGAAGAAGTCTGAATCGACTCTGAAAGATTTGGCCGACTCCTTTTTACACAGAATAGCGGCCAGAGAGCAGGTCCTCCCTTACACAGATGTGGTGCGCTGGGCAATTGAAGAAATCCCCATCACTGATAGAACTTTTCATACAAGGGATGGAAGGATTTTTGGATCTTTCAAGCCGGACGACCTGAGGCAAATGTACCATTTGCCTGAACCAGAGCTAGCCTATAACAAAGCCTTCGTGGAGAAATTCGCCAGAGAAAATGAATTACCATCCGAACCCCTCCGAGATTGGAGGCAGAATCCAGCCAAACACAAGCATGAGAGTTCGGGTAAGTACTCCAACGCTTCTTTGGCTTCTCCCTATTGCTATGCGGGGATTATGATGTGCAGATTGTGGGGATTACATGACTCCGCTAATATTATAACTGACATGATTCCCTTAATGGAAGCGGCTGTCAATAGTATAGTTATGGATTGGGCTACTATTCTTTCTGATAAGTTGGTCACAGCTGTTCGTGAATTTAGAGCCAATACCATAGTTTCCGAAAGGAAAATCCCACCGTTCTATTATACTGCTTATATTATGGATACCCTGTGTTATAATTCTGAGTTTCCTGTCCTCGGTTGGAGATGGACCACCCAAGATCCAACACCCATTCATTTATACCATAGGCAATTGTGGAAGTCTTCTTACAAAGACCATTTGTACCAAATTTGCAATGGTTTTATGGTGCCTATTCACTATTCTATCTATGATAGACCTATTCCCAGAATTTCCTATGAAGCTTCCTTTGACATAACTGCCGTAGCAAGCTGGTTTGGGGAGGAGCATTTTACTTATATTAGAGTTTTTGGAAGCAAAGCTAGGCCGCATGTTCTCCCCCTATATATCCCAGACAAACTGTTAGCCCAGGAAATCTACTACCAAATTATGGCCGAAAGTGTCACTCAAACTCTCAAAGAAGAGAAGAAGAGAGGTTGGCCCTCTTTTCCTCTAAGAATTGGGGTTTTTACTTTGCTTAATTTCAAGCATGCAGAGAAGGAAGCAACAAAATTCCAAGCTTTATCCCTCGCCACCATCCCTAATAGATTCTATGATCCATCACAAACTGCCTATACTGCCCTCGAACAGGCAAAATTAACAAAAATTGAGCATCAAGAGGATATGTTTGATGACCTGTTCGTTGGTGCCGATACAATCGGCCATGTCAAAGAACTTGCTCGGATGAGATACAATGATGAGAAATTAGCTGAGTTTAATAAACTTAGGGAGCAGAGGTTGCAAACTCCGCCTCTAAATTTATTATCCACAACTCCAGCGTCCTTTTCAAGCGAGCCTGGTCGGCAACAGATACCTCCACCTCCTGTTACAACTAAAGAACAAGATCAACAACAGGAGGAAAGGCAAAAGAAGCTACAGGCGGAGAAGCAAAGAAAAGAGCAAGCAGAGAGGCAGAAAAAGGAGCAGTTAGAAAGGCAGCAAAAGGCACAAAAGGATCAAGAGCAAAGAAAGCAGAAAGAGATGGAGGAGCAGAGAAAGAAGAAAGAAGAAGAGAAATTAAAGAAAGAACTGGCAGATAGGCAGAAAAAGGAATTGGCAGATAGGCAAAAAAGGGAGGAACAGGAACAGCAGCGAAAAGCACAAGAAGAACGGCAGCGAAAAGCACAAGAAGAACAGCAGCGAAAAGCATTAGAAGAACAGCAGAGGTTGCAACAAGAAAGAGAACGGAGTGAAGCTCAAACAGAGCAACATAAGAAAACCCCTACCAATCCAGAATTGATTAAACAATGGAAGCAATTCGATTCCATTATCAGTGGTAGGGAAGGCTCTTTAAACACAGACACCTATAAAACAAGCACTGCACCTGATACAACTTCTTCTCAGGTTCTAGAAGGAACCAGCGGCCCACCCATTTCGCAGGATGTCGAAGTAATCGATAAGGACCCTTCCAATCAGATTGTTCTCCAGGTGGAAGAAATTCCTCCCCTGGATATTTTCTACAGCCCAAAGCATAGAGCCATTATTAAGCGCTCTAGGAAAAGGCGAAGGCTTGATCAACCTTCCATCTTTCCTGAGCAAACCGTCACGGGCAGTATGGTCTGGAAGGAGCAATTGAGTCCCTCTGATGATTTAACAAAGCTGTCGCAATTTGCGGGAGCTTATTCTGCAGCAACTATTGACAAAGCATCAGAGGTAAGTCTTCTTCTGAAGGCTAAGGATCATGAAATATATGCATTACAGGCAGAATTGATCGAGGAAAAGAACAAGGCAGCACAGGTGGAAGAGCAGTTACTGGCGCGACAGCAAGAAAACAATTCGCTAACCCAGCAACTGCAAATGGAAAAACAAAGGATAGACAACAGTGCAATTCAAAAGGAAAAGGAATTGTCGGAAGCATTAGTACAGTTGAAAGCATCAAATGAGCTACTGATGAAATCAAAAGATGAGCGAATAGCTCAACTATCAGCACAGCTCGAAAGTATCCAGAGTGCAGATAAGGTCAAAGATTTCAGAGCAGAGGCAACTCAAATAAACAGCGCATTACTATCCCAGATTAGACTTCTATGTCGGCAGCTCGCTAAAGCTGAGCCATTATGCGAGATATCTACAACAGTATGCGAGCGAATAGACAAGGCCAGGACTGAGCTAGATCAGGCCGAAGAAGTCATATCCGATTATGTTGAGTGGCAAGATACTGATGAAGGAAAGGCGGCAAATTTGTCCCGAATTCATGAAACCTACAAGGACATACTTTTCACAGAGTGGAACACGCAGGTAATGAAAGCAGAAAGGGCGGCTTCCAGGTGTAAAATAATTGCCAGCAATATGATTGACCTAGTCAATGATACACTTTATTTGGCAAACATGATCTCACAGTGCACGCCCGGAAGCATAACAACAGCAGATATGATTGAACAAACCTGTTATCATGAGTTGGAAGAACAGAGGAAGTTAATTACCGGGGTAAATACTTTAACCTCTGATGCATATTGGCACTTTCTGATCAAGCCGCACACTCAAAGGTCTGCGCTTAAGTGTTTAACGGATGCTCTCGGATGCCTGATTCCCGACATACAAGATGCCACATATGATGCCCAGCTCACATCGCGCCTCAATACTCCACCAGAAGTAGAGCCAATGCTGGCGATAAGTCAGCTAAGGAGTAAAGGCAAAGAAGCCACCGAGTGAAGCATTGCCGCCGACTGCCAGATCGCCAAAGAAAAGGGAAAAACATTTATTAATGCCAATTTCATAGCTTTTCAGTTTTTTAGATATTTAGATTAGCATAGTATTTATAGACCCTTTCATTGTTTTGGAAAGGGTCGTAAAATTTTGTAACAGACTTAAAGGCTGGAGTTTGCACTATTGTGCTTCAGTCTATTATTCTTTTGTGAAACTCGACCAATGGTTCTTAATTTTGATTAGAAGGCTGTTTTATGCAATTGCACACGACTATCTGTTGCCTGGAATGCTTTCTGATTTGAAGGAAGGACTGCGACATAGTGATTAATATATTGGATTGATCAAGCAGCTTACATGGTACTATTATCTGTATCTGTTTTCGTTCTTATTATATGAATTGTTGTGTTATTATCTTTGCTATTGTTGAATGTATGTATGCGATATAACATCAAATCTTCATTTCGCTTCACTATTGAATGTTGTGTGATTTGTTATCTCTTTCACTCATATATGCATCAATGATATAAATGACTAAGTGTAGTAATTCGCTATTATCGCTCTGCATAACTAATTATGCAGAGCAATCTTAAATGATATGAACATCTATTGCTTTAGTGTTAGAGTCATCTATATGCCTGTTTTAAAGCATAGATTATCAAACGCTACGCTTTACCAATTGATAAGTCCCGGGATTAGATTATAATTATTATATTTCACTTATAGTTTATTTATCCGTCTATTACCATCCTATATCGTAAATCAATCATTCATCCCGTTCACTTATAATTCTTGGGAAACTGGTCCCATTATCCCCAGTCGGAGCCACTATTCCAAACGGAAAAGGAGCTGCACTAAGGTCCGGACCGGGTGGTTTCCCCAATGTTGTTGCAACGATTTTCGGGGCATCAACTTTTTTGGCGCTAGAAGGAGGGCCTTGACTGTGAATGGAAAGCCAACCCAAATCGGAAAGTCATTCTAAGAGTAATTCTCCCTCCAAATCCCCTTGTTCTTCTCAATTGCATACTAGTTCGCCAGCCCATAATCAAGAAGAAGAGGAATCAACTACCACCGCTCAATCCCATCATACCCCGGAACATTTAAGTCTTGAGTCTCCTGAAGTTCAGTCTCTAATCCATAAACTTCAGAGCTACTCGATTTCACCACAGAAATCTGAGGTATCAGAAAGCAGTGCGACTTCACAGCTCAACTTCACTCATCCCCTTACCAGACTTCAGAGCGAAAAACTTGGTATTGAACCCACTGAGTTTCCTTTACCCAAAAGGAAAAAGCCAAAGAAAATTACTGAAGGATCTGATAGTGGAGAACTTTCTTCCACATCCTCCATTTCATCTCCCCATCTGCAAAGTCAACCATCCACTCCTCCATTACATATTGTTGTCCATCAGGGATTAGGATCCTCTATATCCCAACCTGCTTACTTTTCAACATCATCACCCCCCCAAACATCTGGAATTCCAACAATAGTATCATCCCCTGTTGTTACCACAATGGCAGATCCATGGACTAGGCCAGGTGCAGTCAATATGCCTGCACCATTGCATGCTTTGCCAGATGATCCTGAGAAATGGCTGCCTAAGTTTAATCCAGATAATGGGACCCAAGCTGAGGAACACATCAATAATTTCATGTTAGCAGTCAATCTGAAAGGAGTATCAGAAGAAGATGTTGTTGTGAGACTTTTCCCTTATACGTTGCAAGGATCAGCAGGATCCTGGTATTTTTCCTTACCTTCTGGTTCAATTACCAGTTGGAATGAATGCCAAGAGCAGTTTCTTACAAAATATGGAGATGATAGGTCTTTGGCTACTTTAATAAATGACCTCTCAAATCTGAGAATAGAACATAGGGAACCAATAAAAGAGTTCAATGCCAGATTCAATAAACTCCTGAATAAGATCCCTACAGCTTCTAAACCAAGTGAACAAATTCGAAGCGAATGGTATATCACTGCTCTGCCTGCTAATATAGCCATTTTTGTAGATAGAGCTGCGAAAACTACCTTAGCTGAGAACATGAGTGAAGCACTTGCTGTTGAAAAACGCATAAATGCTCTAGAGAAGAAAGCTGCTCTAGAAGAACGAAAAGCTAAAAAAGTCTCGTTTAAAGAAGATTCCAAGAAGAAAACCCCAAAGGACCCTTATGACATGGAAGGTTTACAAAAGGTCCTTAAAACATTGTCCAATGAAATGGTTGATATCAAGAAACAGGTGGCCGAAACCTCGAGTAAGAGACCATTTAGAACTTATAGGAAGACTGAATCAAAGCCACCCAACGTTATATCTAATGCAGACTCGGACCAAGAAGAAGAGGAAGAGGAAACAACTTTACAGACAGATGATGAGGAAGAACCAGCTGAATGCCATGGGATGTGGGATTTTATACTCCCAAACTCTGATACTGAGAATGAAGAAGAAGCCTTTCCGGTTACTACAAGAAGTAAAAATACTGCTGAACCTGTTCAGGCAACCTCAAAGAAGAGGAGTGCGGGTGCTGCTACAGCAAAAGAAAAAATTCCTCCTAAGAAGTCGCCTGTAGTAGCTTCCCAAAACCAGCCTTCAACTTCTAATTCTCCTTCAACATCCAAGACATTAGTAATTTCAGATTCAATGGAGTATAATATTGTTGATGACATGAAGAAAACTAAGGCAAACATAACTATGTTTGAGCTTAGCAAATTAAAGCACCAACAAAAATTACTTCTTAAGGAATTAAATGCTGTTCCCTCTACCCCCCTTCCAAGTACAAGAGCTGCTAATGATCAAGGCAAGCCTCCTGCAGGTACGGTCGAAGCAACCGATTCAGTCCTAATTGGAGATAAATCAAATTCTCACACTCCACCCTTCCTCCTGACATATGAGATTTATAATAGAAACCTGCACAATTGTTTAATTGATTCAGCGGCTTCATCTAATATAATGCCAGCTTCAGTTTGCTCTCAGCTGAACATTGAACCACAAAAGTCCGCCACTCATATTGTACAGTTGGATAGAACTAAAGTGTAGGTTGTTGGTGAAATTAATTTTGTAACCATCAGGTTGTCTGCCGACCCTAGGGTTGTCCAGAGAATTGACATTTTAATTGCAGACATACCTGAATTTTATGGCTTAATTTTAAGCAGGGATTGGTCAGAAAAACTGCATGGATATATTTCCACAGATTGGTCACATATGTGGCTTCCCTATAAAGGAAAACCAAATCAAATAAGGATTGATCGTGAGAAGCATATGATCCACACAGTCACTGACTTTGAGCAAGAAAACCAACCTGTGGCATTCAACAACAACATTTTGGGGAACTATTCGTCAGAATCATTCTTTGGCAACTTTGTTGCCCAACCATCTCCTTTTTCAGTTAATCATTTTACATCTCAAATAGAAAATTTTTCGCAAACTGATATGTCTAGATGTTTTAATGGTGCTGAGAAAGATGTAGATATTTTAGTTAATATACCTTTATTTTGGTCTTTGTATTTTGATGGCTCTAAGTCTACTGAAGGCTCAGGAGCAGGATGTATATTGGTTAGTCCGCAAGGAGAAAAGACAATGTTGTCTTGCAGGTTAGAGTTTGAGTGCACTAATAATACAGCCGAATATGAAGCTTTAATCCAAGGATTATACAAAGCAATCGGCCTGGAAGTAAGATATCTAAAGGTATTCGGCGATTTGGAAATCATTGTCAAACAGGTTAGAAATGCAATTCATTGCCTTTCGACTCACCTTAAACATTACCAATCGCTCGTCCAAGACCTTACCTCTCATTTTTTGGCATTCAACATTTCTTCCATACCTCGATCTCAAAATTCAGCTGCAGATTTACTAGCCAATGTAGCTTCTAAGCTTCTATCTTCTGAAGACTACAGCCTTGATAGATTTTCTGTAGAATTACTTTTCAGACCCTCAATTCCTGACAATGTCACTAATTGGAGAGTGTTTAATCATGATGATGATATTTTGCAATTTTTAACTTCTGAGAATTCTTATGATAAGCAAGTTATTGAGGAAGATGATCATGATTCACAAATGAAAGAAATGCCCCAAGAAAACTCAATCCCTAAACCAGTGGTAAAACTAGAAGATCTTTATGATATCAAAGACAGGTTTAAACCTGTAATTAATACAAAGCTTCAAAGTTCTACCCTTAGGTTTGAATTGATAAATCTAGGAACCAATGAGTCTCCTCAAAACATTAACTTAGGATTAGGACTTTCTCAGGAAGAAAAGGAAGCATTTATTAAACTGCTAAGAAAAAACAAACAGGTTTTTGCATGGAAATATGATGACTTAAAGACGTATGATACATCTATTATCCAGCATACCATTCCTATGCTTCCTGATCAGAAACCAATTCAGCAAAAACTAAGGAAAATACATCCAAATTTGGAGAGCCAGATTAAGTCGGAGCTTAACAAGCTTTTGAAAGCTAAGATTATTTTCCCCATCCGACATTCAAACTGGGTCTCCAATATGGTGCCGGTCAGAAAGAAAAATGGTGACATTCGAATCTGTATTGATTTCAGGAATTTAAATAAAGCAAGCTTGAAAGATAATTTCCCATTGCCTACTATGGAGCAAATTCTCCAATCGGTGGCAGGTTCCGAATTAATGTCTTTTCTAGACGGTTTTTCAGGCTACAATCAAGTTTTGGTACATCCTGATGACCAGCTTAAAACTACATTCAGAACAAAATGGGGAATTTACGCATATCAGAAAATGCCTTTTGGACTCATAAATGCCGGAGCGACATTCCAAAGAGCCATGGATATAGCCTTCAAAGGGTTAATTAATCGATTGGTAGTCGTCTATTTAGATGATATTACCATGTATTCTAAGAAGAGAAATGATCATTTGCACGACTTAAATCAGATTTTCCAACGATGCAAGAGATATGGTATTTCTCTGAACCCAAAAAAGTCTTTCTTTGCTCTTGATCAAGGAAAACTCTTAGGCTTTATAGTATCCAAAGATGGCATTTATATTGATCCCGATCGAATTAAGGAAATTTCTGAAATCCCATTCCCACATAATAAAAAATCAATGCAGTCATTTTTGGGTCAGATTAATTTTGTCAAGCGATTTGTTCCAGATTTTTCACAAATTGTATTACCACTTCAGACAATGATCAAGAAGAATTCAGTCTTCAAGTGGGGCTCAGAAGAAAAACAAGCTTTTGATGTTATCAAACAATCAATAATCAACGCCCCAGCCTTGAATACTCCAAATTTTTCTAATCATTTCACATTATATACTATGGCATCCAACACTTCATATGCCGCAGTACTCACACAATTGAATGATGAAAACTTAGAAGCACCCATATCATTTTTCAGTTCAAATCTTCAAGGTGCCGAATTGAATTACTCTGATGTGGAAAAACAAGCCTTTGCTGTGTTCAAAGCAGTCAAACATTATAGGCCCTTCCTTTTGAAAACTCACACAAAAGTTATAGTTCCTTTCCCAGCGGTAAGACAATTATTAATTCAGAAAGAATTGGGTGAAAGGAGAGCTAATTGGGTCACAGCGCTTCAAGAATATGACTTAGAAATAAAGCCAGCAAAGATTGTTAGGGGCCAAGGTTTTTGCAGGATATTGGCAGGAGCATCAAACATTCCCGAATCAAGCGAAAAGGATCAGACAGAATCCATTAATCAGATAAGTGTTACTGATTCTGAATCTCAATATGCTGATTTGATATTTTATTTAAAAAACGGTTATGCTCCTCCAAATTTATCTTACAAAAATAAAAGGGCCATTAGGTTAAAAGCTAAGAATTTCACTCTCATTGATGATGTGTTGTTTAAACAAAATTATGATTCTATTCTGTTAAGATGTCTTGAGAAACCTGAAGCTCAAAAAGTATTGCAGGAGCTACATGATGGACCAGCTGGAGGACATTTTGGAGCTGACACAACAGCTCACAAGATAATTCATGCTGGATATTATTGGCCCACTCTATTCAGAGATTGCCATGAGTATGTTAGAAAGTGCCTTAATTGCCAAACATCTGGTGGAAGACAACGGAAGTCAGCTTTCCCTCTGCAACCTGTCAACATTGAACAGCCATTTGAACAATGGGGATTAGATATCATCGGAGAAATTACTCCACCATCTTCCAAGCAACATAGGTATATCCTCACGGCTACCGATTATTTCACTAAATGGGTAGAGGCTATTCCTTTGAAGGCAGCAAATTCAGAGGCAATCATCGAGTTCATAGACCAATTCATCATTACCAGGTTTGGTGTTCCAAACGCTCTTGTTTTTGATAATGCTTCCTATTTCTCAGGAAACGCTATATATGATTTTGCTATTAAAAGGGGGTTTAAACTGAAATATTCTGCCAATTATTATCCCCAGGGAAACGGTTTAGCTGAATCTACTAATAAGAATCTCATCAAAATCATTAAGCGAACTGTTGAACAGAATCATAGAAACTGGCACAAATCTTTAGTCTTTGCATTATGGGCTGATAGAATAACACAAAAGGCTTCTATTGGAACCTCTCCTTTTAATCTGGTATATGGAAAAGAAGCCGTATTGCCTACGAATCTTGTTCTTCCATCTTTAGCCCTAGTACAATACATTGAAGAGATTCCTTCTTCCTCTATTCAACTTAGATATGACCAAATTCTCAGATTAGAAGAAGAAAGGGAAAAAGCCAGAATCACTCATGCCAGACATCAACAAATCATCAAAGCATCCTTCGATTCATCATCATCCGGTTCCAAACAACTTCAAGTTGGTGATTTAGTGCTCAAATGGGACAAGGCCCATGAAGATAAGGGTAAGCATACCAAATTTCAGAAAATGTGGCTTGGTCCATTTCAGATTTGTGAAAAGATAGGCCATTCAACTTTTATATTGCAAGACTTATCAGGGTTGAGAGAGTCTCTCCCTGTTAATGGCCAAATTCTGAAGAAATTCTTTAATTGAGAAGGTAATCCCTTCTCCTTTTTGTAGATTTGTGTAGTTTGTAGAATTGATAGAAAATAAAACTGTAGAGTATTTCTATTGACCTTTTGCTGTGTTTGACGAAGCTGTCTCATAAAAAAATAATATGAACATTTGTTTTAAAATAATAGAATCCTTAATCAAAAGGAATAGTTTCTAGGAAACTAGATATTCTTGTGTTCTGAAACTATAATCTAAATTTTGAAGACTCTTCTCAAAAGGTAAAAGTTCTGAATCATTTTCTGTTTTCAAAACTAGTCTCCAAAGGTTATCTATTAAAAATAGAAACTAATCCATTTTCAGTATCTTCAACTCTTCACCTGTCATCCATTCGCTCTTAAGGAGAAGATTGTTCACCCCATTCACTAAAGATTATGGTTACTCAGAGTGTAATTCTAAAATATAAAAGATTAAAGATAAGAGGTCTTATTATAAGCCTGCTTACCATGTTCATAGGAAAATAGGTTGACTGACATTACCAATACTGCCTACCAAAACAGGGTAATGACTTGAAATTTCAAGACAAGGGGTCTCATCACGAGCCAGCTTGATCAGTCAAAATATTACCAGTGAATGGCATTGTCAAAAGCTGGCCACCAAACCAGGACAGTGGCTTTTTATCTTATTAATTTTTAAAGAGAAACAGTTGAAAAATAAATATGGAAACATGTTTTGGATTCATTCTGTTAATCACACTCTTAGGTGAATGGAAAAGTGGACAATACTATGGTTTAAAGGTATCCCTGTCGAGACTATAAATGTTTGCTGGCAACAGAGGCTCTACCTATGACAGAGGGGTTAATTATAAAAGCTGATTTGGAAGAATTTTCTATTTTATCATTATAAACCAATAAAGACTTATTTTAGAAACTTAGAATGTATTTGGTTTCTTGAAACTAAATGGGAAGAAGTTAACAAAAATAAAGTTCACTTCAATTGGAACACATCAATGTCTAGTTATATTAGAAGTTTCTCTTTTTGATTGAGTTCCTATTTTTGAAAAGCTTAAGTGTTTGTATTAATTTCAGAGATAACTGGTTCTACCAACGAATCGCCAATTGTTGTGCCCTACAACAACCCCCCATTTCATATCATTTTTATTCACAAACAATTAACATATGAAATGGGTCCCTTTTTAAATTTTATTGGCATTAATGAATTTGTTCGACAAAGGTATGATAAGCAAGCGAATGTGTGAATTGAAGCCTTTTAGAATAATAAATTTTCCAATACTTAAACAATTTTCGGTTATTGCGATAAAGTGATCGCAAGATCGCATATCGCAATGTCAAGAGAACCACATTTAAGGGACACCTTGGTTTTGCCGATGCGATATCGCTATCGGCAATCGGCGGTATTCAATGTACATCCAAAAGAGCACATATCTTACACCCCGATGCGACGCGATATCGGCGATCGGCTATCGGCGCTGCCCCTATGAAAGAACGTTTTAACTTAAAAGCCCCGACCCGATGTGATATCGCTATTGGTCGTCGGCGAAATCACATACACTCTCATAAGGCTATAAGGTTTTCCCCGATGTGATGAGATATCGCTATCGGAGGTCAGCAAATCACTCAATATGTATTTGATTATGCTTTCACGCGCTAGTCCGATGCGATATCGCAATCGGCATTTGCCATGATCGTTTCCAAACGGTAATATCACTCACGCCCCGATGCGATGCGACATCATTAAACGATGATCAGAGTCTTTAAAAGGTGATTGCTTCGAGCTTTAAAGTTATATTTAAATCCGATTGGTAAAGCACAGATTTCAAAATGCTGTTAAATGCAGGGATAAGGTGATGCATGCGTATTTAATAACTTTGCCCCTTCGATTAACGAACACTTGCGACTAAAACATTTTAATATCTGTTGCATGCGTTAGGGGGTCATTCAACTGAATAAACAGTGTTTAGATCATTTAATGGGTAGCAGGCTTTTAAAACACCATTAATGCATATGCGATCTCCTACCAGTGATCAGATCCACAGCCACCTTTGAAAATTAATCTCGCCACGCTTCAATTGATATATATCTTTTCCATTACACTTCATCTTCATTATTTTTCGTGTTACGAATTCTCTTGCATTTTTGTAGAGTTTGTTTGCTGGTAAAAGTTTGAACATGATGGGGAAGAGACATAAGAAGACTACTGGTTCTACTGCAACACCTGTTGCAGGTCAAGCTGCTACAGTTTCAAAGAAGGGCCCAATCTCAGATACTACGTGCACTTGTCTTACTCGAACCACATGGCAGGGTACATATAATCTGTTGAAGGGCGAACAACCAGTAAAGACAGTGACAGAGGTTACTGTCGACATGCAAAAGAAGTCTAAATCGACTCTGAAAGATTTGGCCGACTCCTTTTTACACAGAATAGCGGCCAGAGAGCAGGTCCTCCCTTACACAGATGTGGTGCGCTGGGCAATTGAAGAAATCCCCATCACTGATAGAACTTTTCACACAAGGGATGGAAGGATTTTTGGATCTTTCAAGCCAGACGACCTGAGGCAAATGTACCATTTGCCTAAACCAGAGCTAGCCTATAACAAAGCCTTCGTGGAGAAATTCGCCAGAGAAAATGAATTACCATCCGAACCCCTCCAAGATTGGAGGCAGAATCCAGCCAAACACAAGCATGAGAGTTCGGGTAAGTACTCCAACGCTTCTTTGGCTTCTCCCTATTGCTATGCGGGGATTATGATGTGCAGATTGTGGGGATTACATGACTCCACTAATATTATAACTGACATGATTCCCTTAATGGAAGCGGTTGTCAATAGTATAGTTATGGATTGGGCTACTATTCTTTCTGATAAGTTGGTCACAGCTGTTCATGAATTTAGAGCCAAAACCATAGTTTCTGAAAGGAAAATCCCACCGTTCTATTATACTGCTTATATTATGGATACCTTGTGTTATAATTCTGAGTTTCCTGTCCTCGGTTGGAGATGGACCACCCAAGATCCAACACCCATTCATTTATACCATAGGCAGTTATGGAAGTCTTCTTATAAAGACCATTTGTACCAAATTTGCAATGGTTTTCTGGTGCCTATTCACTATTCTATCTATGATAGACCTATTCCCAAAATTTCTTATGAATCTTCCTTTGACATAACTGCCGTAGCAAGCTGGTTTGGGGGGGAGCATTTTACTTATATTAGAGTTTTTGGAAGCAAAGCCAGGCCGCATGTTCTCCCCCTATATATCCCAGACAAACTGTTAGCCCGGGAAATCTGCTACCAAATCATGTCCGAAAGTGTCACTCAAACTCTCAAAGAAGAGAAGAAGAGAGGTTGGCCCTCTTTTCCTCTAAGAATTGGGGTTTTTACTTTGCTTAATTTCAAGCATGCAGAGAAGGAAGCAACAAAATTCCAAGCTTTATCCCTGGCCACCATCCCTAATAGATTCTATGATCCATCACAAACTGCCTATACTGCCCTCGAACAGGCAAAATTAACAAAAATTGAGCATTAAGAGGATATGTTTGATGACCTGTTCGTTGGTGCTGATACAATCGGCCATGTCAAAGAACTTGCTCGGATGAGATACAATGATGAGACATTAGCTGAGTTTAATAAACTTAGGGAGCAGAGGTTGTAAACTCTGCCTCTAAATTTATTATCCACAACTCCAGCGTCTTTTTCAAGCGAGCCTGGTTGGCAACAGATACCTCCACCTCATGTTACAACTAAAGAACAAGATCAGCAACAGGAGGAAAGGCAGAAGAAGCTATAGGCGAAGAAGCAAAGAAAAGAGCAAGCAGAGAGGCAGAAAAAGGAGCAGTTAGAAAGGCAGCAAAAGGCACAAAAGGATCAAGAGCAAAGAAAGCAGAAAGAGATGGAGGAGCAGAGAAAGAAGAAAGAAGAAGAGAAATTAAAGAAAGAACTGGCAGATAGGCAGAAAAAGGAATTGGCAGATAGGCAGAAAAGGGAGGAAGAGGAACAGCAGCGAAAAGCACAAGAAGAACAGCAGCGAAAAGCATTAGAAGAACAGCAGAGGTTGCAACAAGAAAGAGAACGAAGCGAAGCTCAAACAGAGCAACACAAGCAAACCCCTACCAATCCAGAATTGATTAAACAATGGAAGCAATTCGATTCCATTATCAGTGGTAGGGAAGGCTCTTTAAATACAGATACCTCTAAAACGAGCACTGCGCCTGATACAACTTCTTCTCAGGTTCTAGAAGGAACCAGCGGCCCACCCATTTCACAGGATGTCGAAGTAATCGATAAGGACCCTTCCGATCAGGTTGTTCTCCAGGTGGAAGAAATTCCTCCCCTGGATATTTTCTACAGCCCAAAGCATAGAGTCGTTATTAAGCGCTCTAGGAAAAGGCGAAGGCTTGATCAACCTTCCATCTTTCCTGAGAAAACCATCATGGGCAGTATGGTCTGGAAGGAGGAATTGAGTCCCTCTGATGATTTAACAAAGCCGTCGCAATTTGCGGGAGCTTATTCTGCAGCAACTATTGACAAAGCATCAGAGGTAAGTCTTCTTCTGAAGGCTAAGGATCATGAAATATATGCATTACAGGCAGAATTGATCGAGGCAAAGAACAAGGCAGCACAGGTGGAAGAGCAGTTACTGGCGCGACAGCAAGAAAACAATTCGCTAGCCCAGCAACTGCAAATGGAAAAACAAAGGATAGACCACAGTGCCATTCAAAAGGAAAAGGAATTGTCGGAAGCATTAGTACAGTTGAAAGCATCAAATGAGCTACTGATGAAATCAAAAGATGAGCGAATAGCTCAACTATCAGCATAGCTTGAAAGTATCCAGAGTACAGATAAGGTGAAAGATTTCGGAGCAGAGGCAACTCAAATAAACAGCGCATTACTATCTCAAATCAGACTTCTATGTCGGCAGCTTGCTAAGGCTGAGCCATTATGCGAGATATCTACAACAGTATGCGAGAAAATAGACAAGGCCAGGACTGAGCTAGATCAGGCCGAAGAAGTCATATCCAATTATGTTGAGTGGCAAGATACTGAAGAAGGGAAAGCGGTAAATTTGTCCCGAATTCATGAAACCTACAAGGACATACTTTTCACAGAGTGGAACAGCAGGTAATGAAAGCATGTTACACTAAAAAATGTCACCATGACTATTTACAGTTAATATGGCTCAATCAACAGTCATGTTACCCTCTTAGGCAAGTCTCATGCCTCTGTTATCCATCTCAAACTCAAAAAAGAGAGAAAGTCTTGTAAAAAATGTGTTTATCTCTGGGGTCGCAGGTTCTCTCAAGCCTTACCTGCGGGGACACTCCCAATGTTCACAAAAGCTGCGTCTTTGGGCGCTCTGTATGTAAAGGGACAGGTGCGTCCTTCTGTAAAAGGCAAAATGCGCAAGTTTCATCTTAAAAAAGTTACTTGTGGTTACTTCTAGAACATTCTAGAGGTCGGTTTGATGAAATGGATGCGCCTCCAGTTGGTTCATGTATCCCTATTAAGGAGGAACTTATCCCATCAATAAGGGAGCTATCCCACCCAAAGAGGGGGATTATCCCATTGATGGTGGACCTGAATAACCTCTTTACAGCACTATAAATAAAGGCATTGATCTAGAAGGAGAGGAGGTTGAAGCTATACATTTTCTTTGGGTAAATGCTGCAGGAATTAGGACTCCCATTTAGAACCTTGTGAGGAGAGATTGTCTTTGCTTGATTCTACTTGGAAGTGGGTGAGCTTTGTCAAAGTAGAGGAAAACCCTTGATGGACCCTGGGAGGAACTTGCACAACACCAAGGCCAGGTTGTAAGAGTTTCTTTGTTTCGTTATTAATACAAACTGGTTCGTTTTTCTCAATAGCTTGTGTTAATGAGTTATTTCATGTGTTCCTTGGTCTGCATGTTGAATATATGTTTTATTATATGAGATGCAAGTGCTTGGTAATTGTTTGATTGTTTGTGGTTGCAGGAATTGATGTGAAGGAGGAGCTCATCCCGATCGGCAAGGACGAACTACAACAACAGCGTTTTGGAATAAGGTAAGCCTAAACACTTGTAATTTTCATGTCTTGAAAGATGTATTTAGAGAAAGATAGTTCCATTTTGTCTTGTTTGTCGCTAGAGAGTTTAGACTCCTAGGGAGGTCAGTTGTGTCCGCACAAACAACTTTTTCCGCCACGACAAATTGGCGACTCCGCTGGGGAGCCATTAATGAGAAAGTTTTTTCCTTTGTGTCAACTTTGCTCTGAGAAAATCATTTTTATTTTCTAGTTTTTGACTGTGAGAATTAGTATTTGGGTGGATTAGCTTTAGATTTAGTTAGATTTGGTTTTTCTTAACTTTTTCAGATGGACGCACCCTCTGAGTACTGCACAGTGCATCTTTGGACGTGCTGTTTCCGTTTGCACAGAGCGGGCCCGCGCCTGTTTTAACGGGCTGCCTGCGTCTTCCTGTAAAATTTAGGAAAATTCCATTTTTTGCTTTAATTGCTTTTAGATTTTGATTTTTCTTAGTGTTTTCTGCCCAGATCCTTTAGTACCCTGTCAAGAATTTTCACCTGAACTTGTTTTGTGAGCTTTGAGTGTTTTAGTGGATTTCAACGAAGTTTAGGCCTAGGGTTTGATTTTTAAATAGGTCCTGTAGTGACTTTGACAGTAGAAAGATTGTCCAGCCTTAGATCTCTCTGGTTTGTCAGCCTTCTTAGAAGTCGGGCCTGTCGTAAAAGTCTCCTTGTGTGAGCAGCTTGCCATTTAAGTTGTCTTTTGGGTCAAATTTCGAAATACTTGTTCATAAAGTGTTGATTTCCATTTTACAAAAGAACAAAAAGATTAGAGTTTTGTTTTGACTAGTTTTTTTGGTTCTGCAATAAGCTAGTCCTTGATTTGATTGTGATCAAGTAAAACACCTTAGAATTAATCATTGTTGGCTTTGCCTCATTAGGTTTACTTAGGGTAAATTTCCTTTTGATTTGTTTTGAGTGAATTTTTCATAGATTTCATAGTTTGCAATTGATTTTTATTAAAATAGATTTATGTTTTTCGTTAAATAGGAAAAATACAAAAACATCTTCTTTGAAAGTTTTGTTTCAAGTAGCATTTGAAGTTTTTGGAAGAAAAGAGTTTTTTCGTGCAAGTAAAGAGTGGTTATGTGTGTATGCTTGAAAAAGACAAAAGTATTGTTTCTTTGATTGTCTCTAATTAAGAAGTTGCTTTTATAAAAATTGCATTCTCTCAACTTTTTAGTTAAGCAATTCATCGAAAAAGAAAAGTAGTGGGTAAATCATCCTAGGTGCATTTTGTAGTGGTTTCGAGTCGAGTCAACACACCACTGGTTTCACTTCCATCACCTTTTGACTTAAGAAACAACCTTAAAAGTAACGCTTAAATTAAAATCAATCTAGTAATTTTTATTTTTCTAGGGCTCTGAAACACCAACATAGCTTAGGCTAGGGTCTCGGAGTAGGTGAGTACTTAACTCTCCAAGACTACAAAACCAAACAGATAGTTTATCTTGAGTAGAATAAATCCAATTGTTTCAATTGCATTCTGGGAAAGCTCCTCTTAAAGGAGAAGCACGAGCTCGTGTCCGAACCAGTGAGGGGATCATTCCCCCCTCGTTGGGAACGACGCCAGACAGTACGTATTACAAACGGTAAACCTCGGATTAACCATTGTCGAGGAGCCAGGGGTCACTTATCGGTAAACCTTGGATTACTGTCAAGGAGCCGGTAAGGGGATTGAGCTTGTTACTCTGCCCTTGCGTGCTGTCGGAGTTTAGACTGTTCCCCCAGTTGTAATTGCTGTGATTGGTAACTTTAGTGACCATAATCTTTAGGGTTCTACCGAGGTGACGGTGAAGGGAAGGTCCCACTGTACCTGGGGCAGACGTCGGTTATACTCACTTGGATTTTCCAGGGGGTTCACTTCACTTCGAGACGGTTAAAGTGGAGGAACTTGTGCCGGTCTATTCATTAAGCAGGTTGCCGGGGTAACTGTTCCACCCGCCATTTCTGTACTGAATCCTACGAGGTTGGGCCTAATCACCAACTAGCGCTTTTGGTCCGGAAGACTATTGTTTGTGTGTGCTTTGACGCTCTAGATTCTTTAGGCGTGTGCTTCAAATTTGTTTGCTTCTTTAGAGACTTTAGGTGGTTTGATTTGAAATTTTTACTTTGTTTTCGTGTGTTGTAGTTAAAAATCTTTAATTGTGGCGGAATTACCGAGACAGTCCCGTCGACTTCGGGGCAAGTCTCCTGAGACTGTTTCAGTGGCCGAATTGTTGAGACGATCCCGTAGACTTACGGGTGAACCTCCTCGAGACGACCCAGCTGTCTTAGAGCGTTTTAAGGTCCGTGTAGCACCTCCTAGTGGCAGTGAAGAAGGTTCGCCTGAAGAAGGAGAATCTTCCTTGGTAGTCCATCCAGATTACCAAAGTTTAGAAACAGGTTACAATCCCGAAACTGTTACAGTTTCTGAGCTTGCTGGTAGTTTTTCATCTGCCAGTGAAACAGGTGAGGAACCTAAAATTTCAGAACCTGTTACTCCAACTTCTAGTGTTCCAGATTCACCTAAGGTTGAAAGAATTATAACCGAGAATCTTCCTTCTGGGTTAATTGCTATTGAAGAACTTGTTCCAGAAGAGGAAGAGTTAGGTTCTCTTTTTGAAGATCAACCAACTCTTGAACTTAGAGAGCGTGAGTCTATCTTTTACAGCCCTCCTAGAAGTACTACTTGGTATCTCGCGTTAACGAATTATCTAGAAAACCTTAGTCCCGGTTTTTCTCCACCTCGTACTCCTTTTCCATCTAGAGGTATATATAGTCCTGTAAATATGTCTGGTCAGTCGTCCATGTTTTCTACATCATCTGAATCTTTTTTACATGGCGGTCCTTCTGTCCCCCCTGGATATCAGTCACTTACTGGTACCTTTGAGGGGGCATCTCCTAAACCTATTGACCATGGGTTATTAGCTGGAAGCAGTAATACACCATTGGGTATAGGAGACATTTATATGATGTCAGGTTCAGTTCCCGTTTCCCAACCTCAAGGTGGCCAATTACCGCCTGGGGGGCAACCTCAGTTAATGCCTGGGGGGCAACCTCAAGGTACACAAATTGGGACTGGGGGGCAACCTCAAGGTCAATATGTACCTATGGTACCATACATGCCTCAAGGTCAACCCCAACCTCAATATGTACCCCAAGGTCAACCTCAGTATCAATATCAACCTCAAGGGTGGCAACCTCAAAGTTGGCAACCCCAAGGGTATCAACCCCAAGGTTATCAACCTCAAGGTTATCAACCTCAAGGTCAAGGTCAACCCCAGTATCAGTATTTACCTCAGGGCTATCAACCTCAAGGTCAATACTCGAGTCAAGGTTATCAACCGCCTCAAGGTCAGTCATATGTTCCAAGTATGGGAACTGCACCTTACAATTATCAATCCTATCCTCAATCCGGTTATGGGTCTCCGTATCCTCAACCTGTTACGGGTCAATACCCCGGAATGTTAGTGTGGGATCCATCACAAGGTCAGCAGGTGTTGCAGCCAAGTTTACAGTTGTTACCTCAAGCTGGACAACCCGTAGTTTCTGGTACACCCCAGCAACCACAACCTGTCCAGTCAACTATTCAAACTCCTGTAACTTCGGTAGTTACTCAGTCTCCAATTGCACCTAGCACTACCGCACCATCTGTCCAGTCCACCGCACTTACTTCTGGAGTATCGACGGCTCCGGTTTCTACTGTCCCCGTAACCACTCCTCAGGCATCTTTACCGTTGTCTGGATCCACCATTCAAACCACGGTCCAGATGCCTGCAGGTCAGCCTGGTATTAGTACGGTTGTTACGCCTCAACCTCAATTTGTAAACCAACCGTACCAGGGACAGTACCAACCCGCACAAGCTATCCAACAGCCGGCTTACCAGTATCAACCGTATCCTGGGTACACTTATCAACAACCTCAACAACCCTAGTACGGTCCGGTTAATCCTGGTTTTCCAGGAGGATACAATATCCCCAATGCGACTCCTGTCCCTAGTTATCCTGGATATCCTCCTCCTGGGGCTAGTCTTGTGACCCAGACTTTTAGAGATCCTAACCGTCAGTTACCGTTTATCGCAACTTTGGATTTACCCGACTTGACGCGCCTCACTAATGATCCAATTCAATATCTTCAGTTTTGGCCGCCAATGCCAAATAAGTTGCCCAGCGACATACCCAAGTTCGAAGGTAAGTCTGGAGAGGATCCGTCCAATCATGTGATGACTTACCACCTCTGGTGTGCTTCGAATTCTATCTCAGATGATTCCATTCGCTTATGTCTTTTTCAACGTACACTCATTGGTCTCGCGGCCAAGTGGTACATTGAGTTACCACGGGCCTCTTTTTACAACTTTAGCCAGTTAGCCACCTCATTCCTAACTCACTTTCAGTTGCCGGTCAGGTACGATAACGGCACGGAATTATTAACTTCGCTAAAACAATCGACGTCCACGTACATTTCTGATCACATCCATGAGTGGAGGCGTCGTAGAAGATTAGTGAAAGTTTTTATCCCGGACCAAATCTTAGCTGAATGGTTTGTCAAATCATTATTACCGAAGATTACTAAAGATGTAGCCAAGGCCGGGGTAGTTACTGAGGAGCAAGTCATTGCTCAAGCGCAGTACCTTGACTTAGTTTATACTCAGTCGGGTACGTTACACGAGAAGATCCCAGATCTTCCAAAATCAAATCAAATTGCTGCTACTCCTTCGGGATCTCATGCCGCTGATGGTATGATTGGTATCGTGACTACGAAGAGCAAGAAGAAGTCTTCCAAGGCTTCCAACACTCCAATTATCACTTTGCCTGATTCTCCGACAGGAGAGTCTTCTCCTCCTGAACTTACCGCCGATATTCACGCTGTAGAGTCATCTACGGCCAAATCAAAAAACGGTGGAAAGAAGAAAGGAAAGAAGAAGGCTAAAGCAGACAAGGCTCCAAAGGAGAAAACTGAAAAGTCGGAAACCAATGACGAAAAACGCAAACCTCGATATCCTTGTCTTATTTGCGAAGAGGATCATTTTACGAGAGATTGCCCTCATCGGGCCGAGGTTGTGAAAATAGTCAAAGGTTCTCCCACTCCTGCTGTATTGAAGAATCCATTTCTAGAGTAGGAGAATAAGATGATAGGTTCTTCTTCGAATGCCAGTGAAGAACCCATTTTGATGATGTCACATGTGAGGATTGCGACTCGATCGCAAGATTATGGTAGTAAGGCTCCTGTTGATGGTAAGGAAGCAGAATCTTCTCAATCTAACCCATCAACCTCAGCTCCTGGTTCCGATCCACTACAGATTGAAAAGCCTAACCCAGACTTAGTGATTAAGCCGCCCGCTAAGGGTGTACTTCGAAGGTCTTCTTTCAATCCACATGCGAGAGCAGCCCAGAATTACAACATTGTTGAGGACTTAGCTGTTTCACCCTCAGCAATGTCGGCACTCGAAGTGTTGCAATCATGCCCAGCACAACGAAAATTGCTTTTGTCGGCTATCGGAGCTGTCGATGTTCAGGACCCGAACCTAATAATCTTTGATCTAGAAAATAGTACACCGCGTCTCCCCCATCAAATGGCTTTCCAAATTCCAGTGATAGTCAAAAACAGGCCTATTCATCGGACTGTGATTGATGAGGGAGCCTCTACGTGTATTATGTCGATTCAATGTTGGAGATCCCTTGGTTCTCCTCCATTGAACCAATCCCCCACCATACTTAAGGCCTTTGATGGCTGTGGGTTCCATCCGTTTGGTATTTTACAAGAATTGCCTATAGGGGTAGAAGGAAAAACCGTTAGTCTGGATGTGGAAGTGGTTGATGCCCCTCTAGACTACAACCTTCTTTTGGGTCGAAGTTGGTCATATGCTATGACAGCGGTCGTTTCATCGGTCTTCAGAGTAATCAAGTTTCCACATAACGGTAAGATCGTGACTATTGATCAGCTGACATACTTTTCATCCGACTCAGCCTCTCCAGAAACAATCCAGCATGTCGGTAAGACGACAATCCCTTATAGGGACGTTGGTGTAGGTTTAGTTAAGGATTCCGGTTTACTGGGAACTTTTCCTCTCCCTCCACTCAACGCAGACCCTTCATTTGCAACAATTCATATGATTACATCAGAAAACATTATTTATGATGATCCTTGGATTGTCCCATCTGACTCTGAGATAGACTCATTCGGTGATGCTATGCCTTTGAGTCCATATGAAGTTGCTTATGAAGCTGTCGTGTCTTTTACTGACTCGTTTTCAACCGCAATTGACCAAATGAATGTGGTCAGTGACGAATCACTTTTCACCTCAACCTTAGTACGGACAACGTTTCCCGAAGTTGTGTCATCTGACGAACAACTTCGCGAAATCCTTAGTGTAGACGATCTACCGTGGGAAGATCTCCATCATAGATCTTCGTTTTTACCTAAGGATGATGCATTTGAAAATGATTTTTCACTTATCTTTACCGCTGAATATGTCAAAGACGCTCAGGATCCAACGAAACATTCTGATTCAGAGTTGAATTTAGGGAATATTTCTCGTACTATTCCCATTGATATTTCAGTGAAGCCCGGAATTGAGGAGAACATTCATATAGGTGCCGCTTGTACAGAAGATGAAATCCAATCTTACAAGGCCCTATTCCAAGAATTCCGCGATGTGTTTGCCTGGTCTTACGAAAAAATGCCGGGAATCGATCCTGCCATTGTTGTTCATGAAATAAAGACCTACCCGGACGCTAAACCCGTCCGGCAACGGTTGCGTCAGATTCACCCTCGCAAAGCGACAGCTATTAAAGCCGAAGTCGAAAAGCTGTTGAAAGCAGGTTTCATTTATCCGATCCCGTTAACAGATTGGGTATCGAATATTGTTCCCGTCAACAAGAAACAAGGAACGATAAGAATCTGTATCGATTATAGGGATATAAATTGAGCTTGTCCAAAAGACAATTATCCTACGCCTTATATCGATCAAATTATTGATGATTGTGCCGGAAGTGAAATGTTTTCCTTTATGGATGGTTTTTTGGGCTATAATCAAATCAATATTCTACCTGCCGATCAACCAAAAACGACATTCATTTGTCCATGGGGGACATTTGCTTATTGCAAATTACCTTTTGGGCTTAAGAATGCCGGAGCCACTTTTCAACGGGCGATGTCTTATGCATTTCACGACATCAAGCACATTGTGCAACCTTATCTCGATGATTTGCCTGCTCATTCTTTACATCGAGCAGATCACCTTGTCCATTTACGAGCAATCTTTATGAGGTGTAGGCATTATCGGATTCGGTTGAATCCCCACAAGTGTGTTTTCTGTATAGAAACAGGTCGATTGCTGGGATTTGTTGTTTCAAAAGCCGGCATTCGCGTCGATCCCTCGAAGGTCGAAGCTATCATCAAATTGCCTCCTCCTTCGAGTTTGCGCCAACTCCAAAGTTTGCAAGGGAAAGCAAATTTTTTACGCCGATTCATCCCGAACTACGCCGAGGTCACTAAAGGTTTTACACGGTTGTTGAAACAGAACGCACAATTCTTTTGGGACGAGATTGCTCAACAATCTTTTGATGCTCTCAAACACGCGTTGACCCATGCACCGTTGTTGCATCCTCCCAACTACAACCAGGACTACTTCTTATACCTCGCAGCTTCGCATTCCACCATTGGAATGGTGTTAGTTCAAGAAGATGAATTCGGAGCGGAACATGTGATTTACTATCTCAGTAGAACCTTAAATCCAACTGAGTTAAAATATTCGCATGTGGAGAAATTGGCCCTGGCAGCCGTTCAAGCTGTCCAGCGTTTCCGTCACTACATCCTTCTCCGTAAAACTACAGTTATTTCGGATTGCAACCCTATGATTTATATCTTGACAAAACAATTGCTAGGGGGCAAGTACTCTAAATGGATTGTCATCCTGCAAGAGTTTGACTTGGAGTTCGAGAAGTCTAAGTCTAAGTCTAAGAAATCCTTAGTTTTTGCGGAGTTGATGTGTGATTTCCCGAGTGCTGACACAGAGACTGTGGCAGAGGAGTCTATTGCAGACGAATCTTTGTTTCTTATTAGCACTTTAGATCCGTGGTACGGGGATATAATCATCTATCTCCAAACCCAAACCTTTCGGCCTGAAGCTTCTAAGGCAGAACGTCGAAAAATTCGGTTTCAATCCCAGCAGTATAGAATTATTGGAGATACACTTTATCGCCTGGGGGTAGACTTAGTTTTTCGACGTTGTTTAACTCACGAAGAGGCTGAGAAGGTTTTGAATGATTGTCACTCTGGAGCATGTGGCGGTCATATGTCTGGGTATGCCACAGCTCAGAAGGTGTTGCGCGCTGGCTATTTCTGGCCGTCTATGTTTAAAGATTGTATCATTGCCGTCAGAAAGTGCCACAACTGTCAAGTTTTTGATCGCAAGATGCGCGCTCCACCTGCTCCTCTCCACCCTATAATTGCCGCTGGTCCATTCGCCAAATGGGGTATCAACTTTATTACTTGTAACCCTCACTCGGCCGGGGGGCATGCGTATATCATCCTCGCGGTTGATTATTTTACTAAATGGGCCGAGGCGATGCCTACATTCGACGCAAGCGGCAAGACAGCTGCAGTTTTCATATTCAATCATATCATAACTAGGTTTGGTGTCCCACAAGCAATTATTACTGACCATGGGAGCCATTTTCGAAACGTCATGATGACTGAGCTTACAAGCCAGCTTGGTTTGCGCCACGATAGCTCTACTCCTTATTATCCGCAAGCCAACGGTTTGGTTGAGTCTATCAACAAAGTTCTAGTCATCATGATTCGACGGATCATTGGTATCCATCGAACGAATTGGCACAACATGTTATTTTCGGCGCTATGGGCATATCGAACTTCAGTGAAAAATTCAACTGGGTTCACTCCCTTCCAGCTAGTTTATGGCTTGGAAGCCGTGTTACCCATTGAATGCGAAATCCCATCACTTCAAATGGCTGTCGAATTACTTCCAGCTACTTCCGAAGAGGAGAAACGATTATTGTACTTGGCTAAATTAGATGAGACTCAACGTGACGCTACGTTAGCTATCGAGACTCACGCGAAGCGAATGAAAGCTCAGTATGATAAAAATGTAACCCCTCGGAGTTTTTCGGAAGGAGACCTAGTACTATTATATGATCAAGCTAACGATAAACTAGGTGCCAGAAAGTTCGTTCCCATGTGGCATGGGCCCTACATTGTGAAGCGAAAGCTAGCAAAAGGGGCTTATGAGCTAGTTGATTTTGATGGGGACTCTTTGGGTAAACCCAGAAATGGACTTTACCTAAAGAGGTATTATGCTTAAATGATGGGTATGGAGAATTTTTTAGATAGGTTAGATTTTCTTTCTAGCTAGCGTGTGTTAGTTTAGTCAGTGTGCTTAGCTTAGAGAGTGTGGTTTTTCGTCATTATTCTGGCTTATCTTGGTTTTACTCTTGATATTGCAGATGTCGACGCCTCTCCAAACATACATTGGATTTGCTGATGGTGCTTGTCATAGTACACGGAATATCTCTTCCGCAGCTTGGGTTATCTATTCGCCCTCTGACGAGTTAGTTTCTATGCATGGGGTAAGCCTCGGTCAAACAACGAACAACATTGCAGAATACAGTGCAGTGATTGAATTATTATCCGAATCTATCTCATTTGGAATTCGACGTTTGATTGTAAGGTTAGATTCTGAACTTGTTGTATTACAGCTTAATAGAGTTTATGCCATTAGAAATCCTGTGTTATTAAGGTTGTTTTTGAGAGTGCGTCTCTTGGAACGTGAATTTCATTACATTGAATATCAACATATTCCAAGGTCTTTGAATACATTAGCAGATGCAATTGCTTCTCGAATGTTGGACAGACATTTACGATAATCATGCAAGTAAATTTAAAAACATTTCATCACACATGTTAAACAAGATAAGCCGGTAATAGTGATAGATATATAGATAGAGTGTGTCAAAAAATATACATCGTCTTCGATCATAGGTTGAAAAACACCTTATGATCGGCAAAATGATAGTACAAAAAGTCAAAAATGTCACATGTGACTACAAAAGTGACTAGTCAATCACTGGTGGTGCTCTCTGTAATACACCACTGCACGGGCTACCTTACGCAAAAATCTTCTAAGTGGTCCAGGGACTGCGACAACGAAGCGTTGAAGCCTGATAGGAATGTCGTCCATAGTAGTCTCAGGTACATCTGCCGTGAGACGCTCTAGATCATGCTCCAACTCAGTGAATACTTCTGCAGCCGCGTCCTGTGGAGCCGGTGCCGGTGCAGCTGGATGTAGTCTATCAAAAGGCCGGAGGTTGGCTGGACGCTGTGGACCAACATCTGCATTTTGAAAATTTTACTGTCAGTTTGAGACGATATATATAAAAAATAAAAAATACATAATTAGAAAACTTGTGAAAAATAAAGTACCTCTGTCGTCCCATTGTTCTCCCGGTGGAAGAACCATGTCTGGATCACCTCTAAAATCCACTCCGGCATATGGAAAGTCCTGTATCGAAAAGATCTGGTCCTCTAACCAGTGAAAATAGCTATTTGAGAATCGAACCACCGTCGTGCCCTCGTCAGGATGCCGGGCCATCACCGCAACCCATCGTATCAGCTTTGGCTCCCAAGGACCCAAAATATCAACAGTGAGTTGCTGAGGGATCAGCATTGGAACTCTCTCCAAGGCAAAGCTCACGACTATAGGCCCATATCCAAAGGTTTTTAGTCGTCCATTCTTTGCCTTGGTCAGTTGGCTCTTCATATGAGCCGACACAGCTTCACACCAGTTGAAAATGGTGCCTTGGTAACAATCAATTGCCATCCGCATTTGGGATCCAGAAGCAATGTGTAGAGCGGCCGCGCTGCAAATCCTGGTAACCGTGAACGCTATGACTTTGAGTTCAGGCAGAGTGATGTGTTTTATCTCTATGCCTTTTGAATGGTGAGCCCCAGGTGTGCACCAGTCCTCACGGAGACTATCAAGGGATTGGCCACCCGGCCTAGTCCCCGCAAGACTAAGTTGCTCGCCTCTGTTTGGCAAGCCAGTAAGAAAGTATACATCCGAGGGCTCTATCTCGAGCTAGTGCCCTCCTATGTAGAAGCATTGCTCTTGGACGTTCCATCGCTCAACCAGCCATTCCAAGAATCTTACCTGGCCCCTCATGCCCGGTATGGTCCAGTACTTGTATAACCCGCATGCTCGTAGGGCATCCAGGGAAGGTTGATGATTTATTGCAGCTTCATCATCCTCTACATGCTCTCTTTCTCTCCAATCTAACATGGTTTATGCCCTGCATACCACAAATAGCAATTAGAAATTGATTTGGAGATTTTTGGTAGTTTTTTGAGGGAGTTGGGGTTTTGAAATGCGCACTTCTCGGAAGACGCACCCCGGCTTTGTAGCACAGGGCGCCCGGATGCGGCTGGCCTGAAGGCGGGCCGCGTCTTCCGACCGTTTTCCCGTATGAGAAAAAGTCGGGGGACGCGGGTCACCCGAAGGGCACCTGCGTCCGCCGGAGGCACATTCCAAAACCAAAACCCCCCCAAAAAATGAAACTGAGACCTAAAAATTGATTCTAAACGGATAGAAATGCAGAGTAGGATGTGTAAAATACCTGGATAAGACGGCGTTCGATTCCAATGGACGGATTTTCCGCAACGACCATGGGAAATTTCTTGTCAAAAGCTCCTTTTTCAACCTCAACAGTGAAACGGTAAAAATAACATGGTAAAAGGTCTTTTTATAGGTTTTTTGGATGAATTAGTTCATTTTTTACCATGAAAAGTCGTTTTTCGATGTATTTTTGCCTATTTTAAACAGGTATGAGTAATGTGTTGCTTTTGTGCAGGACAAAGGGATTTCGAGGGAAATTGTAATTTTTCACAAACAAAAATATCAGAGTCATCTTTTAAGCCCTTTTCTGACTCCTGAAACATGAAAAGATTGCCGAGCGTTTCTTTTACACTCGTTAAAACGGAATTAAAAGACGGTCCCCTTTTAGCTCTTTTCTGACCGTAAAATCAGGAAAAGATTGCCGGGTTTTTGTCGTTTCAAACTCGATAAGGAAATAAAACGACGTGTCCTTGATCGCTTTTTACTTTTCAGGTCAATGACACTATTATGAAAGTACTCCTTGGTCGTAAGATCAAGTGGTTCCCCCAGGTATTATTTTATACTTTTTTGGGCTTGAGGGACACAAATGTACGAAAAAGTTCAACGTGGAGTCTCCTTTAGTTTTTTCAGACTCTCTAAAATTGAAAAACGCCGAGTTTCTCCTATACTGGACTCGTTAAACTTTTACAGTAGAGGACCTGTTCAATTACAAACAGGAACGAACCACTCCTTCCTAGGGTTCGAATTTAAACTAGGTTGGACTCGTCCGAAGGATGAGCTTACAATCAAGCATATGTTATCCTCCTCAAGCTTGTTAAAAATAAAGAGGTACTCGCCAGAAATGGTGGGGGAAAAGAGAGAAGAATGAACCTATTTGTTACCTTTTGTCTCAGAAGAAACCTTATTACCACTCTTGAACACGACACTTTTTCATTCACCTGGGTTGGGAAATCTTTTACCTCACAGTTGACCAAACCACTTTCAAAGTCTGTTAACCGGGTTTTGGGATTAACTTTGAGTTATTTGTCACCAAGCCATCTGTCGTGTCGTTATGTGTTCAAGAGGTCTGCGAGCAAAACTTTCATTTGCAAAATACTTGTCATCCATTTGACCATCCCTGAAGTCGGTCCTTACAGCAAACATTTCTTCAACTTGAGCAATGATTTCGTGTTGTGGGCTTGCCCGCAACGGGTCTCTTTCTATCGACATCGACACATTATCTAGAAAGATGACTTAGGAATCGACAGTACCTTGAAGTCTGCATGCATCAATGGCAGGTTTCTCGCCTTTGACGTCAGTTTACATCATTGACTTTCGATCAAAGGATTCCGTGAAGTGTTCGACATCAAAACATCTATTCACATTTCACAGGTTGTGCTTGGTACTTTGAGAACCATTGACATTACTGGTGGTCTCTCTCACGCTTGTTAACAGTTTACATCATCGACTGGTAATCAAGTGGTTTCTACCATGTTCGACATCAAATCATTTAATCACATGGCTAGAATCGTACCAATTCGGGAAGTAGAAGTGAAGACCCTGGATCTAGTTTCTACCATCCAGGCTGCGAGGAGTTTTGTATTCATTATCTATGTAGACTAATCATAAACAGATGGCTGCGTCCATACTGTGTCTACAAAAGTCTATAAAAATGATGTATTGCAAGATCATTCCTGTATCAGTGTAGTTAGTCCATTAGTTAAAGTTTTGAATCTGAGTATGGGAATGCCTACCTCAGTGATGATATAATCTTATACATGTATTTTGTGTTGAAAATTGCAGGTTCCAACCAGGTCATCCACAATACAATCCTTGAAATGATAAAGCGCTTCACCCTTCCTAGAATTACAAAACCCTAATCTATTCCAGGCTTCGCACTTTAGGGGGCAATCTGTTACACTAAAAAATGTCACCATGACTATTTACAGTTAATATGGCTCAATCAACAGTCATGTTACCCTCTTAGGCAAGTCTCATGCCTCTGTTATCCATCTCAAACTCAAAAAAGAGAGAAAGTCTTGTAAAAAATGTGTTTATCTCTGGGGTCGCAGGTTCTCTCAAGCCTTACTGCGGGGACGCTCCCAATGTTCACAAAAGCTGCGTCTTTGGGCGCTCTGTATGTAAAGGGACAGGTGCGTCCTTCTGTAAAAGGCAAAATGCGCAAGTTTCATCTTAAAAAAGTTACTTGTGGTTACTTCTAGAACATTCTAGAGGTCGGTTTGATGAAATGGATGTGCCTCCAGTTGGTTCATGTATCCCTATTAAGGAGGAACTTATCCCATCAATAAGGGAGCTATCCCACCCAAAGAGGGGGATTATCCCATTGATGGTGGACCTGAATAACCTCTTTACAGCACTATAAATAAACGCATTGAGCCAGAAGGAGAGGAGGTTGAAGCTATACATTTTCTTTGGGTAAATGCTGCAGGAATTAGGACTCCCATTTAGAACCTTGTGAGGAGAGATTGTCTTTGCTTGATTCTACTTGGAAGTGGGTGAGCTTTGTCAAAGTAGAGGAAAACCGTTGATGGACCCTGGGAGGAACTTGCACAACACCAAGGCCAGGTTGTAAGAGTTTCTTTGTTTCGTTATTAATACAAACTGGTTCGTTTTTCTCAATAGCTTGTGTTAATGAGTTATTTCATGTGTTCCTTGGTCTGCATGTTGAATATATGTTTTATTATATGAGATGCAAGTGCTTGGTAATTGTTTGATTGTTTGTGGTTGTAGGAATTGATGTGAAGGAGGAGCTCATCTGGATCGGCAAGGACGAACTACAACAACAGCGTTTTGGAATAAGGTAAGCCTAAACACTTGTAATTTTCATGTCTTGAAAGATGTATTTAGAGAAAGATAGTTCCATTTTGTCTTGTTTGTCGCTAGAGAGTTTAGACTCCTAGGGAGGTCAGTTGTGTCCGCACAAACGACTTTTTCTGCCACGACAAAGCAGAAAGGGCGGCTTCCAGGTGTAAAATAATTGCCAGCAATATGATTGACCTAGTCAATGATACACTTTATTTGGCAAACATGATCTCACAGTGCACGCCCGGAAGCATAACAACAGCAGATATGATTGAACAAACCTGTTATCATGAGTTGGAAGAACAGAGGAAGTTAATTACCGGGGTAAATACTTTAACCTCTGATGCATATTGGCACTTTCTGATCAAGCCGCACACTCAAAGGTCTGCGCTTAAGTGTTTAACGGATGCTCTCGGATGCCTGATTCCCGACATACAAGATGCCACATATGATGCCCAGCTCACCTCGCGCCTCAACACTCCACCAGAAGTAGAGCCAATGCTGGCGATAAGTCAGCTAAGGAGTAAAGGCAAAGAAGCCACCGAGTGAAGCATTGCCGCCGATTGCCAGATTGCCAAAGAAAAGGGAAAAACATTTATTAATGCCAATTTCATAGCTTTTCAGTTTTTTTTTAGATATTTAGATTAGCATAGTATTTATAGACCCTTTCATTGTTTTGGAAAGGGTCGTAAAATTTTGTAACAGACTTAAAGGCTGGAGTTTGCACTATTGTGCTTCAGTCTATTATTCTTTTGTGAAACTCGACCAATGGTTCTTAATTTTGAATAGAAGGTTGTTTTATGCAATTGCGCATGATTGTCTGTTGTCTGGAATGCTTTCTGATTTGAAGGAAGGACTGCGACATAGTGATTAATATATTGGATTGATCAAGCAGCTTACATGGTACTATTATCTGTATCTGTTTTCGTTCTTATTATATGAATTGCTGTGTTATTATCTTTGCTATTGTTGAATGTATATATGCGATATAACAACAAATCTTCATTTCGCTTCACTATTGAATGTTGTGTGATTTGTTATCTCTTTCACTCATATATGCATCAATGATATAAATGACTAAGTGTAGTAATTCGCTATTATCGCTCTGCATAACTAATTATGCAGAGCAATCTTAAATGATTTAAACGTCTATGCTTTAGTGTTAGAGTCATCTATATGCCTGCTTTAAAGCATAGATTATCAAACGCTACGCTTTACCAATTGATAAGTCCCGGGATTAGATTATAGTTATTATATTTCGCTTATAGTTTATTTGTCCGTCTATTACCATCCTATATCGTAAATCAATCATTCATCCCGTTCACTTATAATTCTTGGGAAACTGGTCCCATTATCCCCAATCGGAGCCACTATTCCAAACGGAAAAGGAGCTGCACTAAGGTCCGGACCAGGTGGTTTCCCCAATGTTGTTGCAACGATTTTCGGGGCATCAACACTCCTCTACATCAATAAATTTTCATCTTCCTTTAAATTTTCTTAAACATATATTGTTTGGTTGTAACAACATTTTACACACATGCATTGTATACGATGATTAGATAATGTTTTTGATGTTTAACAAACATATAGTTTCTAAAGTTTCAACCTTGCACATCTAAATAAAAGATAAATTACTATTTAGAGGTGAAGAATCAACCCTTATATTTATTCATAAGTAATTAAGAATTGCACCTATTCAAACAGTTTAGAGATTGGTCATCCAAAAAAATTTAAAAACCAACAAAACGTTTTATATTCTCTAGCATAATTCCTAACCTAGGCTTATCTACAGAGGTACAACATTAACAAAACAAATAAAATGATTTGGTAGATATGCAATAGGATGGAGAACCGACGTTGGTCGTCACCTTTCCATCTCAATGACCCGAGGCGAACATAACCACACCAACTCACCGCTTTAATGATAGATGGTGGTTTCGTGACATCGATTTCTATAAGCTAAATGTGACAGCATGCTAATATTTTTTGTTATTGTCCCCTTTCCAAGCATTTCCTTTGTTTTGGTCTGCATGCTCGACGACATTATGGGACAAGGCCATCGGATATTAAATAAGTAGAATCTTTGGTTTATATAATATGTTTTATAATATTTAATATTCAATAGAGCTTGAGTGGGCCTAATGGTTAAGAGCACATGTTTCCTCCTAAGAGGTCATAGGTTCAAAAACCAGAGGGGGGTAGAGTATGTATGCCTTCGTAGACTTAGCAGTCAAATCGTTGTGCTAAGGTGGGTCCATTGTCCCACAAACAAGGGGTTCTCATACACCAATTAGGTGTTTGGCTTGGCTGCTACCTTAAAATTGGACAATAATAATAAAAATATTGTATAGTGGTATGTAGTAGGGATATTGGTTATTTTTATAAATATTGGTATTTTATTGAGAATTGTGTGACTAGATTTTAATAAAGGAAAAAAAATCATTTTTTTACATTACATCAATTTAATATAATTAAAAATTTCTTTTATTATTTCGTTCTAATATAACGATAAATTAGCAATTGCACCGAGAGGTGAAAATGAACACCAATAGAAGGGAGTGAGAATAATGTGGAATGCAAAGGGATGCTTTAGATAATATTATTGAAGTTCTTTAAAATAACTCTAAGTGGTTATAATTTTATGCTTTCCATGTTCATATAGGAAAGTTATTACAACTACCTTCCAACCATTTGGGAACACCATTTTAATCAACGTCTATTGTAGTTTCTCCCTCAAGATGGCATTGAAAGTTTCTTTGAGCTTGAAAAAAATCCCTCATAGTTCTTTTCTAGGCATTGAAAGTTGCTTTCAACTTGACAAAAAAAACCCCATAATTCTTTAGCTTCAGTGTCATAATTCTTTCTATGTGTGTGCGCTTGCTTGCCCAAGTGTGAGGTGATGGAGAGCTTTGGTAACGACAAACTTTTCCTTTCAATTTTTTAGTCATTTTTCTCTCTTCTCATTAAATGTATTTTTCATTTGTAATATCTATTATGAGTTTGGAAAACACTGGATTGATGATGATAGCTTTATAATTCCCTGCAATGTTTTGGTTTCATGTTTTACATATTTAAAGACCCATATTTATAAAATATCTAAGATGTTGAAATAGTTTGTTCCACATGCTTCCCATGCACCAATGATATTCTCTCAGATTTCGCTTGTGTATTCCACTATACCAAACCATGAACCTAATGCGTCATAGGTTAATAAACAATATAAGCTAAATTTATGTTTACACTTTAAATTAATTTTGATTTGAAAAAAATTGTAGTTAGTGATGTGGTGCGGTGGGTGATAATGCTTCCTACAAACTTTGTTTTTTTTTCATGGCTTAAGGAATATTTCACATGCCCAATGGCGAGGATTCACAATAACTTATCATAATGTAATGCCCAATGTCAAGGATTCCCAATAACTTATCATAATGTATGCTTGAAATTACTGTCTTGATAAACAATGAAAAAAAAAATCCCAACTAATTTTTCTATTCTGAACTCCTAGTAATGTCCATTGTTCTTAGAATGGTTTTCCTTCCTGCAGCTCATTTTTTCCCTATAAATATGCAACCATTACTAACATATAATTAACCCAAGGAATGCATTTTGACACACTTAAGAATTACTTCTTGGAAACATCATGCTTCTGGTTGCATCTTCTCGCATTCCTCCCATATGGCCTCGAACAAAACAATTGATGGATATCGCTCACCAAAACTTGGAAATACAACTACAATCAATTTCCCTGAGTTCCTGGTCATTTTTCCACTTTAATTATTGTGGCTACAGTACCTCCTGATGAAATTCCTACCATTAAGCCTTCCTGAAGTGTCGGAAATGGAGCGCCACTCGTCAATGGCGGGATCGTATGCTTCAGTGGAGCTAAGGTCGAAGCTAGGAGCCACGATGTTGTCTCCCACAGCGTAGATGCGGTCGTCGATGCTATTTTCGTTCTTTAATTCAATGGAAATTTCGTCCATTAAGTTGGTTTCGTATTAGTTGACACTTGATCACACCTTAATTCGATGGAGTTGGGAGCCATGTTGAACCCACGTGTATCAGGTTCTAATTGAATTCCATTAGCCCTGTTGGTCCTAAGGGAAACAATGATTCCAATCCATTGCACTATTGAATTTTCATTGGAAAGATAATGTAGTCCAAAGAAGAAGGGAAATAAATATAGGCCAACATGTGAAAGTGAAGTTGCACTGCACCACTGCTTAAACATAATGGTGTTGGTGTCGGTGTCCTTTGCCAAAGTCCCATTTGCACCAATATTGTAACCAATTTTTCAAACAACAAGTTGAGTTTCCACTATAAATAAAATCATAAAAGCAAGATTAATATTCATTTTAGATCTTATTTTATGAAAACCAGATAAATGAAGGACAACAACTATGAAAGTAGTAAAGCTCTCCCATACTAGACAAATGTTGATTAGAAAAAGACCCATAAATGATCAATACCAAAACATTCAATCAACTTTAATCTCATAAAAGTTCATGCCTTGCAGGATAAATACATGAGCCATGACTGACAAAACATACAAACAAATTATATCAATTAATCTTTTATTGATTTCTTTGACGGCTTGGCTCGAGAAAGAAAAGAGATCACAAAAAATTCTCTGCAGATAGGTAGTTCATTTTGTTTTGAAACTATCTGATATGTATTATATCAAACAAATATAAACAATACATGGAAAGAAATTTGCTTCAAAGGAAAGTAAATTGTGGAAAAAAAGACTCAAATATACCATTACACATAAAGTTAAATAAATTAAAGAAATGAACTCATTGGATAACTCCATAGCATACTTAAAAGCCACCTATGTTCAACTAATGAAATTATTAACACAGATTCATAGGAACCCTGGATCTATTAAGTGTCTAAGTGGATCAAAATAAATAATTGAGTGAAAACCTATATATTCCCTTGATTTATTAAATTCCCAACAAAATTAAATAATTGAGTACAAATCTCTCCATGCATAAAAGATCCAATGTATATATATTATCAATTTTATTTTTCCTATCTTCCACTATTAACTACCTCGAGGAAAAAAAATCAATATGAACCTCTTTGCACTTAAAGGATCTAGTATGTGTATCTAATCAGTCTTCTTTTATCATCAATCTTGTATATATAATCAGTTTTGTTTGCACTGAGAGAGCACCTAGCTTCTCTTAGTGAAAACAAGAGCATATGACTAGCAGACTTAACTAGGAATGTTTCTCTATTGAACAACACTAGGGTCTACACTATATTTTCAAGGATTGGAAAATCCAACTTCCTTAGGTCAGTAGTGGTTATGGTAGCCACAAGATATGATTTCCATGCCTATCTTGTGGTAGTAACTATCAGAGGAATAGGAAGCATGTTGTTTAACATTATTAGGATCATAGCAAGGTTGACCTTACAAAAAATAGGAGAAATCAACTTGTCTAGGACCGCATGCCCAATCCAAAGAAACTTGGACAAGTTTAGGGTCAACCACTTCCATTGATATTCAGAAGTCTGAATGGCAATGTCATTAGAAAGAATTGTACCAACATCTATTAAATGTAATGTGTACACTAGATATTTATCGGCATATAGAGTCCCCAATCCTGCTCATAAATAGGACTTGATCTCATATCCTTGTTGAATAATTCATAAATGTATGTATTGACTAGTATGTCAGGATCCCTAGGAGTTACTGTGTTGTTGAGGACATGTCTAACTTGATTACTATGATAAGTGTCGACATTGTCATCTATGGTAGGAGGTTCAATCTAGACACACTTTGAGGTCCATCTTGTCTCAAACACAACCATTGGAATGTTTGTGAAATTCAAGTCGGCCATGGCAAAGTATCCAACATCAATCATGGCATTGAAAACATTAGTGTAATATAGCGTTGTATAGGCATCCACTGCCTCTTTGTTAGTGGGGAGGGGCTAAAAAAGGGTGTAGTCCAATCCCACCACTCCATTTCTTTGCATGTACACATAATAGGGATATATGTTAAGCATGAGAAAAGAATCATTTTTCTATAGAAAATCGAGCATGAGCACAAGAATCGACTTAAAGCTCCCATTGAAGAAGGCCTGAGAGGGTGGAAAGGAATCTAAGATGATGTTAGAAAAATGAGGACTGGAAACCTTGACCTGCCTGTCCAGATTGGCTGCCACGAGAGTAGAATGCAAGAACTTCACGGTAGACAATAGATCTAAGGCAACATTGGGAATAGTAGTAAGAACCTCGCTACCCACACAGATTCCTTTGAAGTTGGTGTCTGGAAGGTAGGATTCCACATTCATGTTCACCCAACTAGTTGCAGTGGAGCTTGACCACCTTATCCCTAGCAATTGGTTTTTGGGCACTGTTACTACAACATCTATTACTGTTTTCACCGAAAATGTCAAAGTTCCTTGATCTGCATAGTAGTAAGAACCTCGCTACCCACACAGATTCCTTTGAAGTTGGTGTCTGGAAGGTAGGATTCCACATTCATGTTCACCCAACTAGTTGCAGTGGAGCTTGACCACCTTATCCCTAGCAATTGGTTTTTGGGCACTGTTACTACAACATCTATTACTGTTTTCACCTAAAATGTCAAAGTTCCTTGATCTACATCATGGAGCCGCACATGGTTCACTTGTTGTACCTTGACATGAAGTGAATTGTTGCTACATTTGAGTTCCATGCCTTTGAAAACACTTTCATTTGCTTGAGTACCCAACCATACAACCAACTTCTACTCGCCCTTGACCTTCCCTTCATTTTTCTTGTCCTCAAGACAACACCACTGAAGCGCAAGAAACCGCAGTGAAATATTAGGCTCACATATTGCCCAAGCTGCTTGAGGTCCATGAGATGGACAGTGAAGATGAAAAACCACAGAAGTTTCTCGCCATCAATGATAAACAAAACAACGACCACAACAAAAACCTTTCCACACGTACGTTTTTTATCTGCCAGAGGAGGACGAAAATGGGTCGTTCAGATTGGCTCGCATGAACAGTGTTTGGACATAGAAATCCCATAGAGAAAATGCATTCGGCATAATTAAATGAATTCTATTTATAGATAGTGTTATAGTAGTTTGTATATATATATATATATATATATATTCATTCTAATTTATAGATGAAATGACCTTTTTCACAACATTTTTTCTCGTTAATTTTAACTAAAAATTGCTAAAGATTTTTAAAAACTTGAGTTTAAGTTGTTTAAGATGTAAAACTCAAGTGTCCAAGGGTTTATAGGATACTCAATCCATTTATGCATTCAAAAATACATTCTAAACAACAAAAAATAAAATTCTTTCTTGAAATTCTTTTCCAGATTCTAATGAAAAAGTCTATTTCATCTATAAGTTAGACTATGTACCTATATATAATATAAAAAATAAACTTTATAATAATATTTACACCGATAGGAATTTTTTTGTGAGCTTGCAGTGGGACCCTAGCCAATCCGATCACTCAATTTTCTTCTTCCTAGGACCAACTAGAAATTTCCATTTGGGACTAGCACCTAGACAATCAACATTGCCTATACCTCCACAGTCTCCCAACAATCAATTTTCACTTCATGTATGCCTAGGTTGTTTGTTTGTTTCGACATTGAATTGAATTGAATAGGCATGGAGGTAAGGACTTCATTCAATATCTCCATTCAATTTTTCCTGCTGCATTTGGCGTGTTGGGTGGACTTCCACAATCTCCATGCAATCAATTTTCACTTCATGTATGCATAGGCTTCCTGCTTCTGCATTGAATAGGCATAGAGGCAAGGACTTCATTCAATTTTTCTTGTTGTGTTCAGTGTTTTGGGTGGAATTCCAGGAACTAATATATATTAAAGAGGGGTGTGTTCTTAACTACTATTGTTTCAACAGGTAAATTTGAGAAAATCAAAGTTGAAAGACATCAAACTTCATCTAATTTGAAGGATTTCAAGGGGTTTCTCTGAAACAGGTAACTTGTCTATACCGAATCGTGATGCAAGTATTTTTTTGAATCTTAATGCATTAGATGATTAGTTGGTATTCAGAAGATGCATTTATATAAGAGTGCACAAATAATCCCTTCTTTAATAAATGTAAACTAGATACAAAGCACATAATTTTTCTAGATATGGCAATATGGTGAGTTTTTTTCTCCCGCAAAAAACCTCGCAAGGAAAATTTCTGAAATCCTTCCAACTTTTAAAGGACTAAACATGGCCAAATATAACACACACTAGAAACTAGTGTGAATTGCAAATTTCATTATTCAAAGTGGAACTGGATTTACTAGTGTGAGTTGAAAAATAAAATTAGGCAAATATCATTTGGGATGGGATGACATGGTTAAAAAACACGGCAAATCCAACTAAAAATTCCAAGGGAAATTTAAATGGAAAAGCTCATGGAATTTAAGAGCACATGATTCAGTCATGTAGAATTTACCTGCACCTACCACATGTTAATATAGAAAAACACCAATTAAGAAATCGTTTTAGGAAATTGATGATGAGGGAATGGGCTACTTATGAAATGGTTATGTTTTCCCAATGTAGAGAATTTTTGTAACGTACCCAAACCCTTCTTCTAGGTGAAGGAATGGGGTATAACAAGTTTTATTTTGACCTCCTTCTACAACTACCTTCGAGTTGATGCCTCCTTCCACCATCGGGATCAATCCCAGTGGTTCCTCAGGATCACCGAGTGACCATTAGATAAGATTGTACGTGCTTAGCATGTTAAAGCCCTTCGTGGGCTGAGTTACCCTTGTGATGGGTTCGACACCACTAGTCTTGTTTCTCCGCGAAACGACCAAAGGTTGAGTGCTAAGCCCCAAGATCTCTAGCCTCTTCTTACTCCCTTGTGCCCTTGGTCTGCATCTACACGAAGTGACCAAGGGATAGCGCTTATCCCATAGCCATCTATTTCGACGCAATAATCTTAGGCCTCATTCACACCTATGAGACCATAACGTTAGGTTGATGTTTCCCATGGGGATCACCCGGCCTTACCTCCATTGGTTGTGTCTTTGCCATGAGGTTGCCTATCATTCCTCTATGTCCCGACGCTTCATCTCCCATATAATTCCTTACCTGTGCCTGCTTACCTCCACCACGGTATTATTTTCGGGCCAAGCTGTCAAGTGGGACCACTCACAATGTCCATCAGCCAATCAACTTCCTACCAGGGTGAGTAGTCTCTGACAGTTCCCATGTCATCAGATGCTTAGTCAGCTTGACAAATCCTTCCAGAGCAGTGTTGATTTCTTCGGGGCTCAGGCCAGCGGGATGACATCATGCTGACATCACCTACCATCATTGGCTACTCGGAGAAGGGATGGAATTTGAAAGGAAATTTTCCCATCACGGGGTGATTTTCCCATCAAATACAACTTGAAATTTTACAATACCTTCAAAGTTCTTTGTTGAAATTGTGGAAACTGGCCGGGGAAGTGTGAAAACCATCAAATTAGACAAGTGGGTGTGTTTTGAAATTCAAACCATGCCTAGGATCCAAGCAAATTCTACCATGTGTCCTACTGGAAGAGAGAGAAAAGTCCTCCAGCCCCTTCGTTTTGTGTCAATTATCTTATGTTAATCAAAACCATCGGGTTCCACAATCTGGCTCTGACACCACTCCTAAGCGGTTAGCGGTTTTGGAGGTGTGCCCCCAGAGCAACTCTCTTCCGTCAGTCTGTGTGATCAACAGTGCAAGAAACTTCTTCCGGGTTCCCAAGGCCTAACAAGGTTACCATCTTGAGGCCCACTGAAATGCTGCCATGTGGGCCGGCACCCATATTCCGGTGCCCGATTTTCTTCCCTTTTCCTATCCTCTGGGGTGAATCTTGTGGGATGATGTGTTGTGTGGGGTCCACCCGATGCATTTTCATTGATGCATGCTTTCCTTTGTGGATCGGTAACTTACATCCCAATGCTTAGCATGACTCTTTTAATCACGCAAAGTGATTACCTCCAAGCTATCATAGTCGAGTGGGCTCCACTTGTTCTATTCCTTCCCGATGCTTACAACTTGTGCCCCATTTGAAACCACCAGGTGTACTTGTCGGGGTTATAGTGCCGAGATGGCATCATCCCAATTCCCCAATGCCTGTGCCTTTAGAAATGTTATGGGTTATGTGTCTAGGCTTACATGGGTTGTGGGCTAACCCACCAACCAATAGAAACATCATTGGGCACACGTCATCTGTCGTGTCATCCTTGTGCTTATGTCCTGACTCTCCTCTTTGAAATAGGTTACAAGATTTTGGGGTTCTGACCTCTAGGCTACTAGTATGAAATTTCCATTATGGGATTTGTCTAATGATGGTCCCGAGTTCATCAAATTACAATCTTCCCAGTGACTTAGTTAAATTAAGTTTTCGAGAATCAACCCACCCAAGACTTCTCTATCCATGTTGTTCTTCTCCCGACCAATCATGTAAAGGATTATTTTTCCCCTCAAATAGGAATCCTTCCCACCTAGGGTTATGATAAATGAAGGGAATAAGGTCATCCAACATTTTCCATAAGGTTAGGGCTTCACTCCTTTGAGCCACGAGGACTCCTTTTTCCTTAGCTTCCTATTATGGCCCAGTCGAGGAGATTTGACTCTCCCTCATGCAATGTCTTCAACATAAAACTCTAGAATCTTCCTGAGGATGAGCTCCATCATTAAAAAAGCTTCCTCAAGAGATTCTTCTCGATTGTGGCTCTAGCTCAAAGGTTTGGCAAACATCCAGAGCTACTTCAAGGCCTTCACACTATACCAATGTAAATATAAATCATTCCACAATGTTACCCCTCATGAGCTTGGGTGAAATCCACTAAAATGAGTTCCCAACCTTTATGTATTCCTTGTTTAAGGACAGGGAATTTGATGCATACCAGCATTGGAAACCTTCTATCTATGCTCTGTTAAGCACATGAATGAAGGGACTTCACCTCTCCAACCACATGCTAGGGGTTCCATGCTCCAAAGAAGGCCTGAAAGTGGCTCTATAGCACGTGTCAAGGGTTTCCAGGGCATTTGGCTATTGGCAGGGACTTACAATCCTCATGACCAGGGCCCTTGGGGCAAGAATGGAGGCTACTGAAATTACAAGGGTGAGATTCCTTTGATACATGGATAAGAGTCTTTAAGGTTGTGGGGGGGGTTTCCCTTGGAATCAACACATAGCTCACATGCTAGTGCATAGTCGAGCAACTATTATAGTTTGTATATGCGCATAACCTCTACAAATGTAGACCATGTCAGAATGAATCCTCTATGTAACCATTATTCATTAATAACAGTGGTTCTTATGCTAATCTTTGTCATATTATTGGTTCATATCTTTTTAGATCCTTTTCTTTGTTCCTTCAAGGATGTACTATATATCTATATATATATATCTATATATATATATATATACATATATATATATATATATATATATATATATATATATATATATATATGATTTATTCAATCACAACAAAGTATGCTCAGGACTTCCTTAACACACCATTCTATCCCATAAATGTAACCTAATCTTTCTTCTTAAGTGTAGACATTACCTCTTATATCATATAGGAGCTTAAGGGTGAAAGGAAGTCAACATTTATCTATGAGAGATATGGGCTTTACATGTGCTTAAATCGAAGAATCACAGACTAAGTCATTCGAGCTTGTGAATCAATCCCTTGTACAATGTTAGTGGTTGTAAGACCTACAACAATAGTAATTATACCACTGTAACATGAAAGATTCTCTTTGCTACTTATTAGCAAGGAAGTGATTAACACACACATATTGTTTGAAAGAAGCTTATGCTGAACATCATAAATGGTGTCATCTAATGAATTATAACTTCATTTCTAGATTACAATGACTCTTCAGCGATACCAAGCTGCATATATCAGTTAGCCTATGTAAGAATTGAAACTCCACTCAAGTTGAAATTGTCTTAGAATCAATGTTGGCTTGTGTTATATTCTTTCCACGACTAGCCCTAGTAGTTAAAATGGGGGTTAGGGGCGGGGCTGAGTTACCCCTTCGTTGTGTCGGGCACAACGGGGGGGTAGTAGCCCCCCTCTACGAGGTCTGGGGCAACACCCTGGTGAATTTTTTTGGACCATATATTAGGTGGGCGAACCTGTGGCGAACCTACCTATGGTTTTGTGCATGGATTTCGCACATGGTTTTGGGCACGATGGTTTTTGGTCCATGGTATTTTGTACATCCAGTCAAGGGAACTACGATTGTGTTCTAATCCAAAGTTAATGGATTGGGGTTTATGGATGCTTCTACATGTATATATATGTATTTTAACATTGAAAGGAACATAATGAAAAATCGATCTAGTAGTCTCGGTTTTGGGATCCAGGGAAAAATCTCTGTGTATATTTGTTTTATGTGTTATTCTCTCGCAATTTTTTATTTTCTGTTTTTAGAATTCATATGTAGGTAATTTATGAATAGGGTTGAAACCTACAATCAACTCACACAAAAATAAGAATAATTATCTTTGGCCATTAAGGACATGAAACACTTATATTTGTTCACACATTTTAACTAGCCATGCGGTAGATAAATGCAAGTGAGCAAACTTGTCATGCAACCATCAGCATATCAATCATTCACATTTCAACATGAGAACCACACAAAAGAACTTATCTTGGATTTATAATGAAGATGAAAAATTGAATTTTAGACTTCAACTCTCCACACAACCATAGATAAGTTGCAGCCAAGCTACTTGCAGTTGTCACCCGAGAGCTAAATTCCAAGGGTCTGAGGTGGTCTTGCTCAAGAGAATTAATGTCAATCTACCAGCTAAAACAGGGACTCCAGAGGTACATCTTCCTCTGCCCACCAGCTGATCAACAACTCTCTAATGTAGATGGAGTTCTAAAGGCCAACTGCCTCTACCCTCTAGCTGTCTAATGAAGGACACACAATACTCGAAGAAAAACTAGAGTCTTGTTGCCTCTCCTTTCTTTTGCACTGCCTCCTGCGACTCTATCTCGTTTCTTTCTGAATTCAATCTTCTTCTTTGTCTACTATTCTTATTTTTCTACACATGACTCTCATGTGTTCCTCGATTAAAAATCACCCTAATGAGTCTCCTCTCCTTCTACTTTCTATAGCTACATAGTTCCCTGCCAACACTTTGTCTCTCATTAATTTTCCTATTCTTTTGTTGTTTGTTTTTCCTTGTTGTGGTTTCCAAGACAACATGGGCTTGTCCCTCATATTGAAGCTAATTCATTTCCAACTGAAGTCCCATTCCAAGTACCATCCTTGTCCTTCAATTCTCAACAACCATCCTTTAATGGTTGTCATATACTTCAGACTTTTCTTCCTTCAACAAGTAAGGTGAAATTCCCAAGAAATTGACCTCCACAAACCTCTTGGAATTTGTGTCCCTTACTCAACCCATTTATTTTTTTATAATTCAGTTACATAATGATCCATTCATGGTTGGGTTGTTACAGACCCCTCTCCCTTGGGGAACACCGTCCTTGATGCTCTCTGTCCATTACATAGAGAAACATGCTAAATAATGAAAACAACTACATATTGTCCTTGGAGCTTTATATTTATAGCTCTTTACAACATTTACTTATATTTACATCTTTCTTATTCACAGTTGTGTGCCCAGTAACTAACATATTATAAAGAAAATGTTAATTAGATCAACCACTTCATGTAGTTCTTTGCAATTTCCTAGTGCTTTTGCTACACCAAATTCGACTTGGATTCTTTTCTTTGTTCCACAAGGAAGTATGCCTCCAATATTCAGCATTGTTGTTCCTTGTACTCATGTTCCATTAGAAAATAGTTCCTAGCTCATTGATTCTATATACAACCCCAATGTGCTTATGATTCTAATAAGCCATATCATGACCAAGAATCCCAACTCATTTTCCAGCCTTGCCTTCTCTGCTTCTCAGTCCCTTGGGAAATCTAGTTACCCTTCTCTATGTAGTCACTCACCTTCTAAGTTTAGGCATCCCCTTCTCTACTTTGCAATCCCTTCGGTGATCCATCATTTGGAAAGGCTTCCTCACGTCAAAAGGAGTTCAAACTCAAGGCACGTCCTTGCCCTCAAAGCTACCATACAGTCATAGCATTCTTCATGGTAATCAATTGAAATCATTGGTGTTAGTGTATCATAATGGCCCCATCCTTGAAATATTTAATCACTGTGCCACTACACATTTGACGTATTTCAACTACGCTAATTATCTTGCATCCAAGTCCCTCCACCCATCTGGGTGATTTCATGCTTTCCTGCATCATAGGACAAATGAATCCATAAGTTCCATCATTAAGAAAATTCAATAATTTTAAGCCATACCTCATCAATAGTTTGCTCGTGAGGTGAACTTGGATTTTTTCCTTTAATTCCTATTAAAGCCAAATCAGGTTAGCTCATGTACCAACCATTATAATTCAAATTATTGAATTTAAATTCCTAACAAAATCATGAAATCATGAAATATTGATACTTATCTTGGTTTACTTATTGATGTTTTCTTTGCATACATTGAATTCGTAGTCTATCAGGAAAGCACCTAGTGCCTTATCTTCACTTTGACCACGTACACACACTAGATCGATTGCCCGTCGGCAAGTATCCAATGCATTCTCCTCACTTTGATCACATACATACACCAGATCAGTTTCCCATTGGCAGGTATCCAATGCCTTCTCTTCATTATTGTCACGTAAACACACCAGATCGGTTACTTATCCTCAATCATCCAATGACTTCTCTTCACTTTTATCCCATACACACACTAGATCGATTTCCTGTCGACAAGTATCCAGTGTCTTCTCTTCACTTCTCTTCTCTTTGACCTAAAAGTTATTAAGTGACTCATTGACCTCAAGATGAGCACTTAAGCCCAATTTCAATCTAAAAATTATGGGCACTACCACCTAGGTAGTATTCTATCGATATGAATGTTGTGTAGGCCTAGGCAGTCTCATGCCTTTCTATGTGGCACTACACAATATAAGGCCCTAGACAACCCCATACGTGTATCTTTCGAACACTTTAACATATACACAACACATAGGCCCAGATAGTCCCATGCATGTCCTTGTTGGCATTATGATGAAGGTGTTGTACTTGATGGCAACCCACTTGTAGCAAAACAACTCACTTATATATATAACTAGATGAATCTACAAAAGAGATATTAGATGTGACAGAATACATCACAACTCAAAGGAATCAGTTCAGATGTAATGTACAATGACAACTCATTAAGATGACAGTTCTCAGTATGGCAAGTTAACTTTGCCATCAAGTCCAAAGGGGGAGATTGTTGGCATTATGATATAGGTGTTGTCCTTGATGGCAACTTACTAAGATGATAGATCACAACTCAGGCTCACAGAATGAAGAAAAAGAGATATACGTAGGTTCCTCTTAACAAGGTCGTGTATACACGCGAGATAGCCGATAAAAAGTCGCGTATGCATATGCACGCACTTTCATGCACAGAAAAGCGCGTACATGTGGGAAAACTTATTTTTAGTCCATGGTATTTGGTCCTTGGTATTTGGACCTATGGTTTTGGACCATGGTATCTCGTCCAAAGTATTGACCCCAGGTATTTGGTCCAAGGTATTGGTTCTAAGTGGTTTTGGACCATGGCATTGAGTAAGGCCTAATACTATAAAAGGAGGAGAAGATCATTAGGCAAAGACACATAGAAAGTCCTGAATATCTGATGAAGTATGAGATCTAGTATGCAGGTTATGGGTTCATGATGCTTTGCTTGATCTGAGCCAAGGAGGAATCTCAGCGGTTGATGGAGAACAAGATCTAAGGATAGATCGGGATCTAATGGCTTGGAATGAATCATCTCTATACGGTTTGATCACGCTTATTCTAGATCTGTATACTAACACATGTAATGTTCTGTAAATATTATGATCTGGGTATAACTCAAGTTTGGAATAGCTGCAAATAATGAATGAATATTTACAGATGTATACGCTGGTTGACTTTGATAAAAGCGCGTACATATGCAGGTTAGATACATCTGAATAGCGTATACCATATAAACTATGATTTTTGAAGTTACAGGTGGTTCTGGTTGTTGATGCAAAGTCTGAGTTCTGGTGACTATTTACTGGTGTCAGTATTCTGCATATTCAGATTGGTTGATTGTGTTTAGCTTCAGTGTTGATGGATGAGATCTATAATGGATCAGGATCATAATGACTTATCTTTATGTGATTTGATGGACTAGATCTGGTTGCTAACATATGTATTATCCTTGTATATGTAATGATCTGGGTATGTCTGAAGTCAGGAAGTGCAGCGAAGTTATAAGTAAGTAATTGATGACATATACGCTGGTTCGCTTTGGTGAAGTTGCGTATACACGCTGGTTCGACTCTTCCAAGTAGCATATGCACTCTGATGCATGATTTCTGATGATACAATTGGTTCTGAATATTGTTGCAGAGTTCTGAGTTCTACTCCGTGTTCTGGTGACTGCATTTTATTGACAGGGTTTCAGTGATTCAGTATTGGGTGATTCAGAGATTGATGATGCAAGTGGTGATTGATTTTGTGCTTCAATGATATTGATGGGTCCACTATGAAAATTAGATGAAACGTGGACTTCAGATTATGGTGTTGTGCTTCAGGAGTATCTAGTCTAAAAATTTATGAAACGTGGTACCTGGAGGAAGAAAGAGAAGGTTGTAGCCTTCTGTAGGTCAGCGCCTACGTACTAGTACATCAACTAGTACAAGAGCTAAGGGGGTTGCAGCTCCCTTCCAGGAGAAGCTGGAGAATGAGAGAAGGTTGTAGCCTTCTACAGGTAGAAGCCTATGTACTGGTATAAGACTGCTCCAGTATAGAAATATTGTAAAAAGAATTTTCTTGTTAAAGGAAGATAGAGACGAATTGCAGCAGGTGGTTTTCACCCACATTGGGTTTCCACCTTACATCATGGTGTTAATGTGTGCTTCTTGTGTGTGATGATCTATTCTGTTTTACTGCACTTGTTTACTGTTCATATGGTTAATGAAGTTCTAATGCACTAACTAAATTTCAACATTTATTGGATTAACTGAATCATAAGTTTACTGGATATACGCTAGTTTCATTAGACACAGTTGCGTGTACACGCGGGTTCCCTTAACTGAAGTAGCATATATAAATCTGAGTATGGAAACGAAAAAGTTATTGATTTGCTAATATTGATTCACCACCCCCCCTCTCAGTATTATTTCCAACAGTCCTGACTCACAAACACAACACATAGACCTAGACAGCCCCATACCTCCCCATCCTGACACACAAGCCTGGAAAGTCCCATACCTACCTATCCTGAACACATTTGCACAACAAAAATACATATGGTACGACACAATTCGCATAATACAATTTTACCCCATTCCCATGCACAACACATGTACATGTACAAAATAAACACATATACACAACAAATATCACATTACACAACATCACAATAATCCAGAGACCACCTTATCTCTCATGGCATATCACCATATTGTCTTTTGTTTAGAGACCATCTCGTCCCATGTATGTGACCCAGGCCATAATGAATAATTTACTTTTCCCATGTTCTTAAACTTGGAATGGGCATAATATAAAATACATGTTCACATAATTATAAATTAGCAGAATTCACATTTATGATCAATAAGGTTCCCATTTTTGCAGGAATATTTTCATGCCATCCATATCATCAGTTGAATTTTTTAGCAGTCATCCTTTCATTCAAATGACCTCTGATAGCCCTATCAGTAGCAATGGTATTTTCATAGGTATAAACATATACATCAATCAACATGAGCATGTATATAATATACGACCCTATATCAATATAATCATGGATGCATCATACAAGTATCCATCAACATAGTCACATATGCATTATATAAGTATTCATCAACATAGTTACTTTTCGAGCATAATCAAGTATGCAAGATATAAGGATCCATCAACATAATCATGTATGCAGTATATAAGTACATGTGTAGGTATAGTGAGGAGTTAAGATAACTCCCTTCTTGTCACTTTCCTAGTTGCACATGTCTCTATCCATTATTCTCATGGACCTAACTAGCCCATTAGGTTGTTACATTACTTAATCATGGCCACAAAAACCATTAACTTGTTCCCAAATAGATCCATGGTTTATATGACTCCCTGATTGAGGCCAAGCATGTGTTATACAATCTATTCATAGAGCCAATCATGCATTATACAGTCTCTTCGCATAGGGATTGTCTTCATCCTTGCCATTATTTTCATGTTCATTGCCCAATAACATTCTATCTCACCTGGAACTTTACTCGGCATTTTCCCCTTCATGCCTATCAATCACCTACCCTTTTTTGAGGTTTTTTTTCCTTCCAGCCACTCCAACCTCCTCATTCCAAGATCCCCAAGCATGCAATTCGAAATTTAAAGATTGAAAACCAATCCAAGAGGAAAATAAGGAAAATATTTCGAAAGGGCATAAAATTCACAACAACAGTCATCCACAAAAACAAGTAAAGCATCATCATAAATAAAACCAAACCAGCATGATAACCAAGACTAAAAACCAACATGGTAACCAGAACCAAAACCAACATTACCATACACAAGTCTAAAACAAATTCATATCAAATCAAGAAATCAATAATTTAAGCCATAACATGTAACTATAAAACAAATATTCCCCAAACTCAACTCAATCTCCATGATTTCAATATTCATGGCACTTTCAGCTATTAGACATGCTTATCAATTAGATATGTTCAAGTCTTCTTCACAAGTCTCACACAGCCTTGAAATATTATATTCCCAAAAATTTCACAGGGAATCTCCAACCTCATACATGTATATATATCTACAAGTCAAGTGGTTTGAGGCAGTGCCCCCTTTTCCTTCTTGGCATCTTGCACCATTGCTGGGTGTCCCTGTGGCTCACAACGGTCATTTTCTCTCTCTCTTATCATGGGGACAATCCTTTCTCTAGTGCTCTTCTCCACAACACCAATAATAGATTATCTTCACATCCTTCTCAGTCTAATAAGGACTCTTTCTACTTTTACCATCCTTTCTTTTGGAGGATTCATCTTGACAGTTTACCTCTCGCAACTAATTTTCCAACCTAGCATTCCACTCAGCTAGTTCTTGCAGATTTTTGGTGAGTTTTCGAAGTTCTTTCCTACATATTTTTAGCTCGGCCTCTAAGCCTTTAAGCTTGACCTCCAAATCCCTAAAGGTTATTTTCCTTTGGAGGTATTTCACTCTTTCTTGTTCTCTATGGGTTTGGTTCATATTCTACTACACCATGCCAAGATACATGTTTCTTTTTACTACCACTAAGTCTTGTTATGTTTTGCCACATACACTTAACAGTCAATTCATAAAATAAATTAATAGCGCATATGTCAATTTTCATATTTACCATGTTAGGCTAATGATGTAATCCTGCATCTGTGACACATCATTAAGATCATCATCAACCATATGTCATATACCAAAACACCAATTATCATACATAATATTGTTTTCAAAACTTAGCAACACGTGTATTACTATTATTCGTGATCATTATTATGCCAGAGAAACCATTAGAGTTCAATCTTTGACCATACTAACAATATTATTTAAAATCGTCCTCTCTATTGAGGCCACACCACTGTTTTTAATCAACTTTCTAAACACAAGATGAGTGTGACCTTCCTCTCAAGGTCATTAGCAACCATGGCATCTCCAACTTCAAGGATCAATTAGAAAGATCTCAGATTATGCTAGCATTCATCATGCTTATATTTGTCATGTTCACAATGATGCATTATAGGGCCTGCATCCAAGTAATTACCATGCACTCCTCTTTCTAAATGTTATACAATGTCATACCTCAAATATTTTGAGGCACTATATCACATACTGGTCATTGGATACTCCCATCCAATTGGCATATCTATACATACATATGCATACTAGGTCAATAGTAGCAACTATGCCAAGCAACACAAGCAATTATAGGATCATGCAAGCATTCACATGCACACAAATTTCAATTTATATGTTAATCACATGTCTTGAAGTCTAGCACCTACATGTGTGTATTTTACATGCAACATAATGTCCAAAGTCATAATATATATATATATATATATATATGCATGTAAAATACACAAATGTAGGTCCTAGGATTCAAGACATGTGATTAACATATAAATTGAAATTTGTGTGCATGTGAATGCTTGCATGATCCTATAATTACTTGTGTTGCTTGGCATGGTTGCTACTATTGACCTAGTATGCATATCTCTCTCTCTCTCTCTCTCTCTCTCTCTCTCTCTCTCTCTCTCTCTCTCTCTCTCTCTCTCTCTCTCTCTCTCTATATATATATATATATATATATATATATATATATATATATATCGATAGATATATAGATATCGGTTTGTTTACATTCATGCCTTCACATGAATTAAACCCATCCTTAACTATTATCAACCTCATTCTTTAAATAAGCAAGTCATTAATTAGACTAGCATGCTAAACATCCATGCAATTAATATGTAATTCTCATTGACAGTGTGAGTAGGATACCACCATACTCACATCAAGGCATTCTAGCTTCCCCCCAAACTAGGGATCCATGCATCATTACCATGGAAGTAGAAGCTTACTTACATATCGGCTTTTAACACCTAAACATTTTCTTCGACAATTTAGTAAAGGTTTATTATGAAACCCCTATTTATTTTAGGAATTCTAGATAGAGCCCATATATTCCAAGTGTTGAACCTAAATGCTCTGATAACATTATGTAACATATCCAACCCCTTCTTCTAGGAGAATGAATGGGGCATAAAAAAGTTTCTTTCTTCCTCTTTATGCAACTACCTTCGAATTGATAACATTATGTAACATATCCAACCCCTTCTTCTAGGAGAATGAATGGGGTATGGAAAAGTTTCTTTCTTCCTCTTTATGCAACTACCTTCAAATTGATTCCTCCTACCACCATCGAGATCAATCCCAATGGTTCCTCAGGATCATCAAGTGACCACTCAATAAGCTTGTAGGTGCATGTCATGTTTAAGCACTTCATGGACTTATTTCCCCTTGTGACGGGTTCAACACCACTAGTCTTGCTTCTCTGCAAAACGCACAAAGGCTAGGTGCTAAGGCCCGAGCTCCCCACATGCTTCTTACTTCCTTGCACCCTTGATCTTCTCCTACGTGAAATGACTGAGGGATAGCGCTTATCTCATAGCCCTCTATCCTGACACCATAAGCTTAGGCCTCATTCACACCCATCGAGGCCATACCGTTGGGTCGA